>VYZX01027718.1:138869-430813 GCA_013401335.1 Brachypteracias leptosomus | reverse complement strand
AATGAGATCACAGGTGTGAATAATATTTTATCATGTTCCATTAATAAAAAAATCAATGAATAATGCTTAAAATACAGCTTCCCTCTTCAGTACAATAGTTCTTGCTGATTTATTATCAATTCAAAGAGAGTACTCCTCTGTTATGACAGGTGTCTTGGCTCTTTGGAGGGAAACAGCCGCAAACATTAGGAAAGAGATGAAATTCAAGATGATCTGTCCTTCCAGTGCGTAAGAATCTGTCAGCTTACCAGGGGAGAGAGAGTTAGCAAGAAAAGAAAAAGCATTTGATTTTTCTGTTGTTGCTTTGGAAACACTCAAGAGGAAATCTCTAGATTATTTTTCACTAGGTCTCTGAGTTCAAGCTAATGAGGGGCTGCAAAGGGGAGATTTCCGTGACTCTTCCCTGGTTTTGGATATTCTCTGGTAAGATGGGATATTGATCAGTCTGGTCTAACCTGCTTGGTTTGCCTGCACTGGCAACAGAGGAACTAAGCCCAACCACCCAGGAGAGATGCTCAACACAAGGGATGTCCTCCAGGAGACAGGTCCACCCTGGCTAGACCTTCCCTCACAAAGCTCTTCTCACCTGCAAGTATTCTGCTTTTGTTAGGACTGTCTCAAGTGAATAATTGTCAATATCATGTCAAATTACTACCAGCTGCCAGGGCTGCTATTAAAGGAAGTGTTGAATTTCATATTTTTACTGGATAGGTTTTCGCTTTGCATGAATCACAGGATGCTACTTTCTTACCAGGAAAGTAAAGACTGACTGACACCAGCTTAGTCAACTGAGCTTGAAGGTGGATCTGAAATTACACACTAGCATCACCAAAGACATTTAACCCAAGACACATTCAACTTGATATAAGTCATAGCACAGAGTATGGTTCCAAAAAGATTTAAAAGAAACAAACCAACAAATCAAGCCTTTAATACTTTTGCAAGCTAGCAATGAGTTTTAATATAAGCATTAGCAGGCTTTTAGAAGTGTTTCTTGGAGATAAAATTTGAATAATCTATGTGGTTTAATTTAAATAATTTATGCATAAAGCACTGCAGAGTTATAATTGTAATTATAATGTTCAACTCTATAGCAGTGAGGTGCATTTGAAGTTGGATACTGATTGTACTGTGTATCTTACGCTCCCAATTTCATTTTGTTTTGAAAAAAATTCCTTTTGAGCAGAGGGAGATGGCTCAGAGCCTCACTGAAGTTCCTGAGTGAAGTTGTACAGAGTTTTTCCTATGCATTTCTTCCTTATTATTATTTAAAGTCTGAAATCCAATCTTCCATGCTTCTGTGTCATGGTGATAAAGTAAAGGTGGCTGAAAAATGCCCCTGGTTTCAGAGGAAGGACTTTTCTACTCTTCCTGTGAAGGAAGAGACACTCCTATCAATAATTTCCCCAAGCAATAGGCCTGGAGTGTAAACAATGTTTTATCCAAATGGCAGTGGAACAGAGTATGTTATTTCTGAAATTTCTGCACTTCACTGTGGAGAATGGATTAACCCCATGTGACATGAGAAAATCAAATGGTATTTGCTGGAATTAAAACTAAAGGGTTAAAGTATTTTAAAGGGGAAAAAAAAAATTGCAACAAGATGGTGTCATCTTAGCAACTTGGTTCATAGAGAGGGATCATTGTGGCATTAGGAGCACTTCAGAAACCCCATGTAGAAGCCTGAACAGACACGAGGCTTGTTCCCACCAGTCATATTAATACTGATATTTTTACCTTGTAAAACAAGCCCACAGTGAGATTAAATGGTGCCAGGAGACTACAAGCGGCAATTGCTCTTTTAGCACATTTTAGTTCTATCCTAAGGTGTAGAAGAACAAGTTGCAGCCAACAGGCTGGGAAGTAAGGCAAGGGGGTAAGGGAAATGCAGTGCTACCACTATCAATAGTGTGAAGCCAATACCCTGGGGTCACAGAGAAGCCATAAGCAATAGAAATGAAATTACCAAACCAGTATCATCTTTGCTTCCCATTAAACAGGTCATGTAACAGACCCACCTTGAGTTAACTGAGCTATGCAGGTGGTGATTACACACTGAGTATTTGTGAGAACATCAGAATGACTTTTGAGGGAAGGGGAACAACTTCAAAGGGTTAATCATCAAAAATAAAAAGAATGTCACGTTTAAAAAGAAACTAGCTGCTAAACGCAATGCTTTATTCCAAAATTAAAGCCCTGCAAAGACCCAGATAGTGACACAGATAGACTCTCATTCCTGGAATTTAACAAATTGAAGTTGATAGATACTGTGCTCCCCATCTGAGATAAGCAGCTTTATCAAAGCAGCCAGTTTGATAAACAAGCAATCCGTGAGGAGCTGAAAAAAGATTAAGCAAGTGAAACCTTCAGAAGCCATGCTTTGCTCCTCTAGTGGTCAAAATTACAGCTGCTGTTAGCTTTATAGCTTCAAGCTCCTTTCAAACCCCTACCAACAGACACAGCAGGTATTTACCAATCATTTGGGTGACTTACAGCTCAATTTATGGATTCATTTTCATTAACGCTGCACCTATACGTTCATTTTTTCCTAAAGAAACCCAGTACCAGTCTGCAAATGCTACACGTACACTGCCAGAGGAATAAAAAGCTCCTGCTACTTCAAAAGCTCTCATCTGTTTGGAATTCAAACTGATTGACACCATGTTTTTCTGGCAATTATTCAAGAGGCATCTGAAACAGTTAAGGCTGAGGATCTGAAGTTAAGGCAGAAGATAGGTTAGAAACCAACTGAAAGCAATTACACAGGATTTTGCACCACTTCAACTCACTTGCTTTTTAAGCTTATTTAAATTTTAAATCAGTCTTAAAACTAGTGTCTGGCAAGCCCAAATCATTATCTCAAAAAAAAAAAAAAAAAAAAGACCCCCCCCNAAAAAAAAAAAAAAAAAGAGTACTCCCTCTCAAGACATGCACATCAAAAACTGTTTAAAGAAACCCCCAAAACAAACCACAACCCCACCCCTCCAAAAACCTCAGTGACCTGGTAAAACCTGGCTCCCTTCCCTACAACAAAATCCAGGATCACACTATCCCACAGAAGAGCTTGCATGCAGAGCAAAACATGCCAAATAAATCTCTAAAATGAGATATGCTTGATAACAAACAATTCTGAATTCCACACTGGGCTTGCTTTCACTGCAGTCCATGATGATGCAAGGCTTCAGCTGCCATTTATGTGTCCCCTGCCAATCAAAACAGCAATTCATTCAGCAATTTCACTGTGTTTCTGTGAAACCACCTGAAACACTCATGCTGTAACAAAAAAAACCACCAGTAACTGGAAAATCATACCAAACAACCCAGCTTCAGCAGGCAGCAGTAACCCATGAACCTGGAATACTTAAGATTAGACACAATTACACTGACATATTGAAATACAAAGTTAAAAAGAGGGGAAGGAACAAATACAGAATTATCCTGGCAGGTCCACTACACAAGAGACTGGTCAAAGCTCAACCCACCTGAATATTTCTATGCATCTGACCTAGCATATTATATACGTCAGAGATTTGAGGATGGGAAATACAACGTAATTAAAAAATATATAGAAGAACCTGGCAGCCACGAGCAGGATATAAATTCAGGGGTTCAGATTACCTGTAGCACAACTCCCAGAGCAAAGACCTTGTTTTTAATGGCACCTACACCATGTTTGTCCCACAGCAGGCAGCTGTCTCTTGTAACTGATGTCTGAGGTAACACTGATTGATGCTGTTTCTCCAATCATTTTCCAAACTTTCCTGTTTAACGAGGTGAGCTGCACAATGGCAGGTTATTTACCTGCTGGCAACCCTTTTTTTTTTTTGAAGGGTCACTGCTCTTAATTATAGTGGCACCTGCTTGCTGCTTTGCTTTTAGGTCTGTCAAGGTTTCCATTACAAACCCATTTTTAGATGTTTATTCTGTAATACCCTTCAAGTCCACTGAGGGTTGAAGCATGGCTCACAAGGCCTTGGCAGGTATTTTTTGTAAGTAATCGTGGCTCTCTTGCTCCATCCCCAATAACTCAGGAATGCCTCTTTCTGCAGCTTCTTTGTGGAAAGGTTATTCCTACTTTTTCTTAAGGATACAAACATTTTTACAGGTAGGAAAGCCTTAAACAGAAAGGGTAATCACATTAAGGATAATAATCTTGCAAGAAATACTGGACTGCGCCCAAAAAACCCAGTGTTTGCTATTCTGCTACTTAAATTTCTTTTGTAGGAGTTGCTTCTCTGCCTTCACTCGTGACAAATAAATTAATATCATCTAGTGCTTTTCTTCCTCCTCACCTATCTTGCCTATTATTGCAGGCATTCCCTTTATCCTGAAATCAGGAGATACTACTCTAATTGTAGAGATGCTATCACTTTAGCATGTAGATTATCTACTTCATATTACGCATCTTGCAATGTTGAAGACAACAGATTGGAAGGTAGCCTATATATAAACTTTCTTATCTGGAACAAGAAAATTATATCAAAGCTAATCACCTGTTGTTCAGTCATGGTAATGGGCATGTAAGGAACAGATCAGAATCACCACGGCAGTAATGTGTGATTAAATGGTGCAAGTAGGAGAAACCCAACAGATAATCAGCAAACAATCAGCTGCTTAACACTGCAAAGTGAGTCACCTGGAAAAACAAATGGCACCCAAAAGATTCTGTGGCAACATAAGCAAAGCTTCCAGTTTCACAGCTGCAATCTGTAAGCTCATGACTGTGTGCACCCATGACACTGGAATTTTGGAGGACAAGCAGCCCAGCTTGCTGCACACTGACAAGCACTTTACCCCTCAGGCTCATGAACCTTTATCAATCAACAACCTCAGCTCATTATATTATCAAACTATTGACTACCTCACACTTGAAATATAGCACCTGACACAAGGGTTAACACTTCAGAATCGGTAATAAATTAATCCACACACTACCTACTATTTGTTTATATATTCAATTGATTTAAAAAATATATTATGTAAGAAACAGCTATTACTGATTGAGAAGATGTGACCTGTGACTCAGCCAACTTCTGAATAATCCTGTGAAACACCAGGCAAACACATTAGAAGAAAACAGCGTCCTCTCTGTATGTAATTATTTTTTTCTTTTTAAACTGCTATTTCATTCTTTGGTAAATCCCTTAGTGATTAAGAAAAGCGATTACAAGCTCTTATCTCTGACTACAGTATACCGAAAATTTTAGTGGTAAAAGAACTTCACAATTTGCACACACTAAAAATTGAGATAGATTTGCTAGCGTTACACATATATTCAACACTTGTTTTACACACAATACTAACTGATTGTCTCTGGGTGAGACAATCTCATTTCTCTTATCAGAAAAACATATTTTTCTGATGCTGGCACATATCACTTTAATGCTGGACTTCCTTGTAACCACCTGCATTCTAGTACCAACTCGTGTTGTAAAAGGCATAAAAAACCCTTCAGAAAGCAAAACAGAAAACCAGGGTAGGGTTCTTCATTCCTTTATCCTGTAATTAAACCAAATAAATAGCTATATGCTGTTAAGAGTGATAATTTCACATCACTTTCCACCACAGCTTTCAGAGCAGTGCCACTTTAAAAGTAAAACTCTACACATAGTTTAAAACGTAAGTACTGAGAGAAATTGACTGCACTTTCCAAGCTACTTCACAGGTGAATTAAGTCTCGTCAATATTTATAATGCAGATACCTCAACGTCCTTCATTTCGAAAACACCAACGTTTACAAACACTGAAGCCGATACTATAACAGAAATACCAGCAAATAAACCAAAACAACAACATTTTACACTTACTACAGTTCAAGTTCAGCCAAGTACAAGCTCTACTATCACGTATAGCGTTGTTTCCAAAATAAAATTTAAAACAGCAACAGCACAAGACATTCCCTTGTTCAAACCCTTTAAGACCTGCACCAACATTGAATCGTTAGCTCCTGGGTGGATTGGTTCTACTTTTTCCCCCTCACAAGGGGATTACATTTCATCACCACCGTTTTGGGTGCACTTACAACAAGTAAACTGGGTCTCGGTGGCATCTGAGGAGCTTTACTGTGCTTTTAAGCTATACTTGTATCAAGTTTACCGTCAGATCTAATTTGTGGGGTGGGGAAATAAGAGGAAAAAAAAGAAAAACAAAAGGAAAAGGGTGCTCAGAGCTCGGCGGGCTGCAGCAGGTCTGGCCGGGCCCATCCCGGCCGAGCAGCCACAACTTGCTGGGCTCTTGTAAATCGAGCTGCTCAAACCATCTGTGAAGGGGAGCCAGACCAGCCTGGCGGCAAACTCTGAAGCTGCCTTTTCCCCTCAGGCTGCCATATTACTGCCTTTTTCACTCTTTGTTTTTCCCCTAAACTCACTCCCCTTTGCCCTCCAGGCCCCACAGAGCCCCCCCACTCCTGCAGCCGCCCTGCCAGCACACCCACCGGCGCCACAGGGTGTGTGTGGGGGGGTCCTGCCTCTCCTTGCTGCTCCCAAACCTCCCCCCAAATCACACAGCAAAGTTCTCCGCTTACCCGGTCGCTGATGCTTCCATGCCGAGCCCCGAAGCGTGTTCCTGGGTCACACTGGCATCCCAGGTGGGGGACTGGCCCCAAGCAAGCCTGGGGCCCCATGACTGCTCTCCTGCCGTAAAGCAGAGAGGCTTCACACCCTACATTGCGCCTCCTCACAGCCAAAACCGGCGCAAAAAGGACAGAACGACCCCAAAGAGGGGTTTCCACAGGCGCCTCACGTTGCTCCTCCAGCCTCACCTCGACCTGAGCAGCTCCGAAGCCTGCTGCAAACCCCACTAACCCAGAGAAAAGCTTCCTCTGCCCCTCCCCGAACGGCCACCTGGGCCCTTCTGCCCGCTTCCAGAACCTTCTGCTCAAGCAGCCTCAGCTGTGGCCGCTGAAGGCCCGCACCTGCCCCCTGCAGCAATTAGGAGCTGCCCTCCCAGCTGGAACCTTCCTCACACCTCCAGGTAAAGGTACAGGAGGGGGAAATTAACGTTAACAATCACCAGCCTTTCCCCAGGCCGTGGTTCTTTTGTCTGCCTCTGCAGATTAGGTTTTTACTCCATTTTGTTACTCCATAACTGCAGTGTTGTTATTGGCGTTGATAGCTGCTAAGGCCCTCGCATTGCTGGAGAGGAAATCACTGGACAAAAGGACTAGAAACCACATTAAAAACTATTTTTGGTTGCCTGAGGCAATGTGCTGCCATTCCCTGACAGGCCTCCCCAAACCTTGGCTGATTTCAAGCACCTGACAGAGGCAGAAACCTAAAACAGTACAGAGATCCTACAAGCATCATCAAAAATGGAGCATTTTTTTACCTTGTGTGTTTATAACCTAAACCAGCCACTGCATGTTGTGTGATAACCCCGAGGGAAAGAGGCAGAGCATCCACACCATCAACTGTGGGAAGGACAAAGCCCCCATCTTCACCTCAAACCAGAGTCAGTAATGTTCATTTATTCAGATTTCTTCTTAAAAATCTTTATCATCTTGAAAATAAGGTCCCAGGGAACTGATTTTGTTTGCATGAGGAGATATTGTCATGGAAGGATGATGCCAGACAGCAGGGAAGTGAGGGTTGTGCTGTCTTCTCCAGGGTTTGACAGGCCTTATGGAAGGAGATTCAAAATATCTGTGAGACAGACACTCTGTCAAGTGTGTTTTAACAGGGAGAGGGCCAAAACCTACAGTTCATTCACAGGGTGCCCCTGGCGGAAAATATTTGCTTTTAAGATTTAGGATAAGCACCAGGATTCTGGTTAGCAGAGACCGAATGCTTTGCTGACTCATGCCATACATAATGAAAGCTTAGTAAAATAGAATATTGCTAGTTCATGGAGTCTCTCGATGCTGGGTTGTAATTTAGCCTTTATTTAAAGCTGGATTTCATGAGTCTGTTATAATGAGCTAAAAAGTGCAGGGATAAGCAGTTATTTCTGGAAATGTGGCTCCCTATCGATGTATATTTTGCACCGCCTGTATATCTTAATTGAATTGAAATGAGCATGGGACCCTAGGGTTTTTTAGGTCTAGTGAGGCATAAAATACTCCAAAAGCACAATAAAAAGTGAAAAAAAACCCACAACTTCTCCAAACCATTGAACCTTATTGCTTTAGCTCTGGGCACAGCAATCCTACTACCTAGCAAATATACACAAAACCAAAAACATTGCTTGCAGCCCTTCATAGTCTATACCTATAGCCTTCATACCTATAATCTTATTTTCTGCATCTTTGATGCATCCATCTTTCTGTCCTAAATGTTCCTATCACCTCTTCAACTTGCCTTACATGTGCTCATGTCTTTTTCTTCTTTTCAGGTATGCTCCTGCATTGATTGGAAACAAACAGCTTTGGCCATAACAACAGACCATTGCATCTGTGTTCAGGTAAGACTCCATTTTACTGATTTCCAGAGAGGTCTGTCTCCTTTGGAGTTGGATTAAGATCATGTAGACACGCCTTGTAAAATTTTTGAATAACTTGTGTTGTGTATGTGGCTGCATATATTAACTTGAGTAACAACACTAGCTGCTCTGTGTATGAAATACACAACAAATTGAAGCTGATGGAGAAGAATGATCTAGTTCAAAGCAAATAGCAGGAGTTAAACTCCTTTTCCAAAGTGAATCTTTTAAGAGCTGTCGATTTCAAAAACTGTCTTGTTCATTATCACAGCCCCTGCCTTGGGCTGATACCATGTACCAGAGCAATCCTGAGTACTCTAAGCAAGCCACTGATCATCCTATTTTTGACTGAAATTTGGAGAGCCCAGAGGGTTAGGCAATTAGAAGAAAGATCTGAAATCCTGGATGTTTACCCAAATTGAGCTGAACCTCTGAATGTTTCTGCTCGCCAATCACTCTTGGATGAAGCTATTTACATTGTCACAGAGGGAGTATTATTGATCACCTTCCACTACCATGTCTGTTATAGTGTCAATCAAAACCAAGCAGCTTGATAACATTCAGACTCCAGCTGTACAAATGTTCTCTTTTTGGGGCTCATTAGTTTGCTCCAGCTGGCATCTTTTCAGCCAGAAAAAAAAAGCACTGGTGTTTTCCTTCAGTACAAACAAAATTCTATGAAAATATTTTGCAAACTTTAATCCAAATTAACTAAAGATGATCCTTCTTAAAACAGAAGATGATCCGTGTGCTTAAAACATTTCTGTAAATTGTTGTCACACTGCCTTGAAACAAAAATTCAGATACCACCACAAACAACAAGGGATGAATTCACACGTTCATTACACTTGGTACAATTCTGAACAGTCACATCTCAAGGACACTAAAAAAAGTCTGATCTCATCAATGTTTTCTGCTGAAAATGCCTTACTTTGATGCTCTCAGCTTCATTTCAGTTAAGGATATGTAAGAAAGCCAAGACTCACTATACTTCTTGTAATCCAAAAGAGTTTGTGTTTCACGCCCTATTTACATATTAGGGTCTCTGAAGTACAAAATTAGAAACAATTTCATATAGTTTTATTTTGCTACAAAGGCCAGTCCACTTTAGCAGACAGAATATGACTATGTACAAGAGGCAGGACTGACTGCACACTGTATGAGCTCATGGTTGCCAAATAAACAGGCATGGGGAGGAATAAAGAAAACAATAATCCTTCAAGGAAATCCTGAAGATGTGAAAATATACCTGAAATCTCAATGTCTTTCTCTTTCTTGTTTGTTTAGAAACAATCTCTTAGAAGTACAATTCCAGGGTTTTGTTTTAGAATCAGCTTTTTTGGAATAAGTAAATATGAGAGAATCATGTGAATTCAAACCAGAGTATGAGGGATATAGTCTCTGTTGAGTCAACAGGATTGAAATGAATCAATCTGGGAGTTAAAGCCTTATGCAAGCACCAGACTCCCTACAAAAACAGATATTTACCTTAAAACATTTGCTTACTTCCAAGTCCAAAGTATTGTTTCTTTTCTTTGTCATCAATAACAAAAACATTTCACACACTTCCTATCCTCCTGGATTTACACTGTGCTCTTCTCACACACATTTACATTTCATATTGAAAGTTTTGTTTATGTAATTGTGAATCTCAGGTAAATCCTTTCATTTGTTTTGTCTGTACATCCAGAAAACACTATTTCTTTGGCTGAATTTCCAGAGATTCTGAGCATCACAGAGACTCACTGAAGCAAGATATATTAGTCAGGCCAAGAAAGTAACAAGATTTGTGCCTAACCTGAGACAACTAAATTTTCCTTGAGGCTCCATTATGTCCTGGGCAATAGATTACTGGGGAAATTCTTGCTGGGTGTCCCATACCTTAAATCTCTCTTTCTTAGAGAAGCTCATACTGATACATCCCAGAATCTCATCATGGTAGCAGGACTCATTTAGCTTTTTAAACGTGTTTTTGCTCCAAAGCAAAGCTAACACTGAAGACACTGGCATCCAAAGTACCACAAAAGAAAGATGAAAAGTATTGTTTTGTTCAAGGCACAACATGGAGCTCTGATGTTTAGAGTCCCAGGATTTCAGAGATCAACAACAAGCATTCTCTGACTTCTGTGACAGCAGCTAGGAAATAGCTTGGGTGCTCTTAATATTTATAATCTGCAGTGTTTTGTATTTACAAAACACTTAATTCCTTGATCAGGATCTACAGTCAGTGACAACAAAACAAATGAATGCTGATTTTGATGAAAATGTTCTACAATTCTTCCTCCATCATGAATAACATTACAAGATAACTAGCTCAGCTTGATGTTGCAGCTGAAATCCTTACCACTGTCACTGACTCAGATATCAAATCTTACTTTAATATTTGCAAAAATGCAAAGTCATTGAAAGAATTATCTTTAGTGAAGAAAATATACCGAGCATAGGAGGAATGAGAGGAGAAAACACATAAGGATGAACAGGAGGGAGAGCCCAAGCTAAAGCAAACAGCATTACTGCTGGGTTCTGCCAAAGAATCTCCATCCAGGCAGTTTCCAGTTTCCCCATTATTCAGAGCTGCAGTTGCTCCCTGCTAAACCAGCGTGGCAGCTGGGTAAACTCCACTTTAAAACCTGCTATTTCACATGCTCACTTGGCATTTAAACTCCACGTGGTTCCTCTTGAGCAGATTAATGCCTACAGCAAGCAGTTTTCTGTGGAACAACACAAGTCTCATAAAGGTCAGCCCTTATCTCCCCAAACATCCTTAGATCGGAATTAAAATCTGTAAGTTAAAGCTGGTAAAGTTAGCAAAAAATAAAATGCTATTTACTGCCCTCTTTGTTCACCACATCCCTAGAATGAAGAGAGCCAGAAAGCTCCTGATTCTAACTGTGTTTGTGGCAAACCCCTCCCGGCAGCATCTTCACTCCAGGAGAAATATGAAGAAGAAAAGCAGATGAAAATGGAACAGCACGACTTTAAAAATGCTTTTTCAGATCATATCTTGAAATATGCCAACTCTGGCCACTTGTTTGTTTACCAAGTTCATCCCTAAAGTTAAAGATTATTTAAGCCTCAAGATTTTTATATTCCAGGTATTTTATTAGGTGCTATCATTTGATTGGCCTCTCGAGTTATGGAAAAAACCAGCACAATTCATAGCTTTCAATGGTACTTAAAATTCTGTATTTAAAGCATCATTTTGTAGCTTACCAGCAGCGTTTTCCATTACACTGAGGTCAGTATTGGCTTGTAGCTCCTTGGCAGCTCAGCTGACTGACTCTTGATGTTCCTTCTGAAATGATCAGTGTTGCTGCATCCTTCTGGGAGGCTGGCTATGGAGGCTGCTTATGGTATCTCTGTTATCACACAGTTCTTGGGTAGATGATCTTATAGATATCCTCAGCACTTCTCTCACTGAATTGCTTGTCCTGGAGAAGTCACAGGGAGAAAGTATTTACTCAGACAATACGCATTAATTCCACAATGAGAGGCTTTAATTAATACAAAAAACCTGTGTTCTTTGGAATATTCTGTGTTCAAAACCCAGTTTCACTAGGAGAGCTTCCAGGGCTGATTAAATCATGAAAAAGGCCTTGCTAACCAGGACCTGGGCAGGCAGCCTGCAGCTCTCATCCAGCTCAACTTGCTAGACGTTGGCAAAAGAAGGAGCAGGCTAAACAGAGTTCCTCCAGCCCCTGCAAGTGTAATTTCCTTCCCATCTGCCATTGTGGAATGTGGTTTGCTTTCCCCAGCCAGTAAAACCTTGTCAGTGCCTGGAAAAATGATGCCTTCATAGTAGCACTTGGCCTGTGGTTCTTTCTGGAGCTGTTAGTCCAGCCACGTCCCTCAGAAGTGCCACCGTGCTGGGATTTTAGTGCTGCTCATGCTCCAGTGTAGAAGGAAAAAGCCAGTGTGGTTATGTAAAGCAACTGCCATGCTAATTTGAGATGTTATTTTGAGCTATAAAGGCAAACCCATCAAAATTCTCCTTTTATTCCGTTTTTTATTCTACTTTCCTACGATCAAGGTAGGGAGAACTAAAATATATATATTTTAAAATACAGTCAAGTGAAAACTGAGTGGAGAATTGTTTGTAACTACACCAGTGGATGAACACCAGGGAAACTAAACTGTTACGTGAGCCAAAGCCCATTTTATACAGGAGCAAATGGCCACAAATACATTCAGGAACACAGTTGTGAACATACTGCCATGTGTTGGATGAAATAATAGGCCTTTTTAATCTTCTACCTTTTACTACACTGCTATAATAAAAGACACAAAAATCAATTCTTTCCAGTGGTTCACAGAATCCTTTCACTTTACAAAGCTAGAAATGTGCCAGTTCACTTGGCCTTGGCCCTTTCAGGGGACATTCTAATAAAGTGCGTTCAGTTACTCCAAGTTTGAAAACTTTGTAACTATGGGTTTTTTCTATATTCAGGTAGTTTCACACATTTTTGACACAGTTAATCTCACTGTCATTTTGTATCCTAGCCAGGCTGCTGGATTTCTTCCTGGCTTTCCTGCAGCCCAACCACAAAGCATAAATATTGTATACAAATTTATTTTTATGCCATGTGATGATATGGATTATTATACACTGTAAATGGAGCATTATGCTCTTTTCTGCTTCTGGTGAATGGAATTTCAACCCTGTCAAAGAAAGGAACACATCCAGGAGAAACTGAGGGGAAGCCAGAGAGACAACTTGATGGGTTCAGGGAAGGGATGAGTGTTACATACATTTATTTTTAGGGTTTGTGACTGTGAGGCCAAGACTCTGTTATTGTTGAGGTCTCTTCTGATGCTCTGGCTGGACACTGACGGGTGAAATCCTGACCCCTGTAAATCACTTCAAACTGCTGATTTGATGGGGGTAGGGTTTTACCTTGAGGAAACTGCAGGGAGCCTCTTGAGTACTCGTTTTGCCTGGCAATGCAGAACATCTAGTAGCAGAAACAGATATTAAAACATCAAAGCTTTAATTTGCTTTGTGCCAGCTCAAAGTACATGCTGCAGTTCTCAGCACTTCAGCATAACTTCCCTCTTCTGGAGTCAGAGCAGCTGACTCTTCTCCCCACAACCTCACAGATACTGATGTTCCCTGGAGGACAACATGCTGTTCTCTCAGACCAGGGGACTGAAGAGCGACAGCAGAGTCTTCTACTCACACCTACAGCTGTTCTGGGACTAGCAGCACCAGTTAAATTCAAGAATGTACTACAGAAAATTTATTTTTAATCTATTACTGATACCCACAAGCTGATACCTGCAAGCAGCTGATGTCTGCAAGTCAAGGGGCAAGGAGTTTATCCTTCAGCTTCAGAAATTAAGTTGCAGGGGGTAGTTTTCTTCTTACCACCACAGGAAAAGAAATCCTTCCTTCTGTGCTTCTAGGTTACTGTCATGTTCAGCAGAGTTAAAGCCAATTTCTTATTACCATTTCGTTAGTTCTTACAGCACATCTCCTGAACATACTTGTACTTTATCTGAAGATGAGGTTCACATGCCATGGATCAACCAAGGCCAATATGGTCAGACCTCTGATGCTGCCCCACGTGTCTCAAGCTCAGTGGGGAAAGTGCCTTCAAACATCATTTCAGAATGCAAATGCACTGGCTAAGGATTCTTGTCTCAGAAAGACAGGCAAGTTCCTTGCCCCGTGCTCATTTATTTTTCATAAAGAATGAAATATAGGGCAGAGTTGTATTTGTTGACAGTTATCAGCAGTAATTCAGCCTCAACACTGACCTAAATTCTTCCTGCTCAGAAGCTCTGAGGTAGAAAATAACAAAGGCAGTGTTGGTTCCTCAAATGCAAAAGTTGGAGTTGCTGGAATGGCTGCAAGTTCCAGGCCTCCAGTTTCACTGCTCAATTGCTCACATTAAGTTTTTCTGTAGAAAAATTCCCCTGTTCACTAGGTATTCCTCTACTGAACTAGGTGCTCTAAGAGAATAGTTTCTCTCCTTTTTTTTTTTATAACACCAGAAGTCCTTTTTACAAAAAAGGTTGTGAATATCATTTAGGGAAGAGTGAGAATCCACAACCTTATGCCCAGTTGTCTATTTTTCACGTGCATGTGGAGTCTAGTGCTGAAGCACAGCATTATGGAATACCTGCAGAGAGGTGGGTGATGGTGCTGATGCTCTCCTGTGTGTTCCTGTTTCAATTCAATCATGTGGCCAAAGTCTGGAACTTGAACATCTCCATCTTCTGCTGCCTTCCTCACAAGAGTCAATATTTTTATGACAGCGAGGGTTCTTGTTGATGGTCTTTGGCAGCTTCCTAATGATGTTTCATTTTAAGGAACATTTCTTTGAGAAAACAACCAAGTGCCCTCATTAAAACCAGGGTTAGCCTGTGTCAGTGCTCCCAACAATCATCCCGTCAGCAAGAGCACTCTGCATCACTGACATTCTTATTTGGCTCAAATAAATTACTCTGGCTAATAGTAATTAAAGCCCTGTGTGCAGCTTTGATGCCTCAGCAAGAAATCCCACCTTTCAGCTGAGAGGCTGCAGGGTAAGGTAGAGATCACTACACGGTGACCTCCCCATGCCCACTGCAGCCTCAGGTGGGCTGGTGGGCAGCCAGTTGTCTCACACTCTCTCTGAATGAATGCCAATTTATCTTCAATGTCCTTTTTTCTGCTGCTTCTCTTCGTTCTATTTGCTGCAGTTGGCCAACTACTGATTTCCCTCTGACATTAGGGGTTTTTTAATACACAGGCAGCTCTCTACCTGTCAGAGATTTCCTGCCAGTCCCCAGGGGTGAGAGGAGCTGAACAGAATGCTTGGAGAAAATAAATTGATTTAAGGTGCTGCTGCAATGTTCTTTGGCCTGCATCGTGGAAGCAAAGAAGGCATGCCATAACTTTACATTTACTTCCTGATATATCTCAAGAAAATGGAATTATTTTGGTTTTCCTTGGAGGATTTTGGAGGGCTGCATGTCAAAGAGAAGAACAACACCCTTCCTCTTTGCAAAGGGTAATTCCACACACAATAAGGGTGAACTTCCACAGGCACATAAAAAATATACAGCCTTATTTATGTGAAGGCTTTTTTTCCCATGGGTACATCGGTGTAGCTGATTCTGCTGTGGTTCTTTAGAGGCAAAGAAAGAGACAAGAAAATCAGGATATGTTGGGAAATGGCCTGTTACTGCTGGGGCCAGTGGTGGCCCCTTTGGTAGTGTGCAAGTGAGAGCACAAGCTTGTGTTGCTCTGAATGTCTAGTGGTGTTATCTGAACAACATCCTTTATTTTCTCCAACCAGCAACCATATACAAGAAGGCCACATGTGGCTTTTGTGTATCTCAGTGTGTGTAGCTGCTGCATGTTTCATACATATAGTTATGTAGTGACACCTGGGCAATGTAAAAGAGCAGGGGTATGTTGCATAAAGCAGGTGGTTTCACCTACCGTAGGATATTCTGCTAATAGGAGATGTCACTTTACTAATGTAATGTTGTATTATTCATCCTTGCATATTGAATTTTCACTTTTCATATTGCAATTTGTGCTTGATCTCATTATTCCACTTTCCTAGCCTGCCATCCCTCTCGGGGGAGTTGTTAGGTTGAGGATTTGGTCTAGTTTTATTTTCTTGTTCCTGCAGCTCCCTTCAGACGTGTCGTGAAGATGAGAATTTGATGTTCTATATTTTTAATCATTTGTATACCTCCAAGGGCTCATTAGACCTTGTTATTTGAAAGTGTGTGTGTGTCTATAGAGAGACAGAGAGAGAGATATCCATGCATATATATTGTGATTTATAGCTGCGTGTTTGAGGAGAGAAGATGATGGATGAAGTCCTGTATATAAAGCAAGAAGCTTAAATATGTTGCTGCTAATTAATTAATGTTGAAATAAGAAGGAGCTTATATCCCGAGTTCCTTTGAAAATCTGGCTACTCCTATGCTTAGCTAAGCATGGATTAAGATATTTAACTTCAGGTTGTGGTGCCTGTGTGAACTACTCCTCTGAATGTAGGTGCATGTATGGATATTAAAACTTGCATGAATGTATAAACTTTTCACTTCATAATACATCACTATTATGTAAGGCCTATTCTAGGATGCTTTTCAATACTGGGAAATGATGCCTCTGAAAAGAATACTATTTATATTTTGAAAGTTGCCAGAAATCAGCATTCAGACCACAGCTTTCTTATTGTTGGTGTTGTTATTACTGTTATTACTAATGTCTCTGCAACACGGGGAAACCTGGACTTCATCTGCAACCCAACTGAGCTGTTATCATTATTTCATCATTTCCATAATGAAATGAAGAAACACAACTTCTTTCTTGCCCTGGAAATGTCAGGTTTTTCTTATTCTCTCTGTGTAATAATTCTTGGCTGTTCTGATATGCATGGAGCATACTCAGAGAACCAGAGAATTGTTTAGGTTGGGAAAGCCCTTTCAGAACAGTAGCAGCTTCTCTATGTGCCTCAGTCTTTTTTCTGCCATCTTTTATTTTGATTTCCCTCCTCATCCCTGCCTTTGCAGGGCCAAAGCCCTGGACCAACCTTTGCAGAAGGTAACCTGACTTCATTAAACTGTTGCTTGTGGCTCTTTGTGTGCTCTGGGGGATGAGCTATTTGTAGTTCTTGTCAGAAGAAGGTCCTGGAAGCTTGAGGTGAGACCGGGCTCTAATTACATGTGAAAAAACAGCATTTCCAGTCACAAGAAATTAATTTCATAGCAAATGATAGATTATTTTTCACTACGGGGCTTTCTTGTTATGATAAAAATGGCCCTTAAATGGCACACTTCCCCTGTGAACAAAATGGGAAAGCTCTGAGGGGTAATTCTGCTATGAAAATAGGCCATTTGTTCTGTGAAATCCAGCGTTGCCAGCCTACAGGTTTCTGTCATCTCTGCTGGAAAGATGCAGCTCTGTTCATTTGTGTCACAGAAACAAACATTTTCCTGCCTTTTGTAGACATCTCCCAACACTCTTGGCATGAGCTCCCCTCCCTAGATTGCCTGGGGGCTTTCTGAGTGCTCTCCAGCAGCTCCAAATGCCTGGAGCTGCCCCCCCTGTTGTGGCACAGTGCAACCTTCAGGACAACAACATCAGGAAATAAATCCGTGGGGTTTGGAGATGGTCAGATCAAAAGAGGATGCCCGTTTCCCTCTGCGTGGCAATGTCAGCCCTGCAGCCCATCTGATCTACCAGTGCTTGTCTCTCAGGGTTGCCAGATGGGGATAAATCTGGGCTCTCAGGATCTGGAGTGCTGAGTTTGTCAAGATGGCTTTGTGAGAGTATGAGCTGCTAACCCCCCCGCTCACCAGGAAGGCTGCTCCTGATGCTTCCTGATAAACTATGTCAAATGTTTGTCAGTTTTACTTTTTTTTCTTCCAAATTTCTCACCACTGTTTATCTTGCCTAGGATTTAAAACCACATTTGCTTTAAGCTATGGGAAGTAACACGTAAGTAAACACCACGAGAATCAACTCTGTGATCTCAACATTTTCACTAAGAAGCTGTCTCCACATTTTCCCGCTGCAGTTTCACATTTCTGAGTGTTTCTGGTCTCTTAAGCACAATCACAGGAGTGTACTGGGTTTGGTTTTCTGTCTACAGTCTCTTAAGAACAACCACAGAAGCGTATTAGTTTTTCTTTCTGGTTCCTGAATGTAAGATTTAGTTGTAAGCTTCCTGCAAAGCCAAGCAAATACTCTCCCTGTGCTGCTCATGTACAGTCAATCAGTACTATCAATCCGTTTATTACCTCTTCTGCTATCCAAGCTGTTGATTGCAGCCATAAACACCAAAAGGACCCATTAATCTTTTCCTACTTTTATTCCCCTGTGCTTGGAGCGGTCTTAAAAACTAAAGGTTTTAACCTGGGTAAAACTTTTTGGAACACATCTGGAAAATCAGACCAGGTCCTAACTCAGCAGAAAGGATTTGTGGTTTTTGAAGGCACACAAACTTATCATTGACTCTTGGAGCAAGGGGATGGAACAGAATTCAACAGACAAGCATGGATAGAACTTGGATTAAAGTTGGCTGGTTTTGAACAGAACCTTACAATGTTAGGTGTGGCTTTGAAGGGAAATAAAGCCCCAAACTTAAGGTTGAAGATGTGATGTGCAGTCTGGAGAAAGTTTGTGACACACAATCATTTCTGCAGGAAAAGAGGAAAAAATATTGCCTTACCTGCCTTTTGTAGGATGATTTGCAGGAAAAGTGTTAAAAGCCCATTGTCTTACCTGCATTTTGTAGGAGGAGCAGAGACACCTCTGTAGGACTGTGCTCCCTTCTGTGTCCCCCGCTGAACTATTTCGTGTTTCTTTGTGTTTTCTTTCTCCCTAAACAAGAGATATTTGGTCAGGAAGCCAGCCAGTGTAAATTGGAATAGCTCTAGTGACATGGATGCAGTTATGCTAATTTGTACCAGTTGAGGACTTTCCTTATGTACCAGGGCTATGCAGCCCTTTGCAAAAATGACAGCAGTTTTTTCTGTAATAGCAGAAAGCTGCTCTTGGGGCTGTGGAAAACAACTCAGGCTTCATACAACATTGTGTTCGGTGGAAGTGTTTGGCAGAGAGAGCATGGTGTTGATTTCCCCTACCATGGAAGCAGGCTGACTCCTCTAACAGCCTAAATAAATGACTTGTTAACATTTACAGCTGTTAACTCGCTCCTCACATCACGGTGGATCAGTGTCAGCAGGGGGGAAAATTCTCTTAAAGCAACTGGGTTTAACAAGACAGAAAAAATTAGTTCTGAAAAGTTGAAACATTTAATGAGATGCTGCTTCCTGGGAATGAACCACTTTCCTTTTGCTGGCTGTTGAGGAGAGAGCACAGCTAAACCCAGAGCAGATTCAGCCACATTGTATGTGTAATTCCCTTCAGTAGGAACGGGCTTCAAATCCTTCACTGACTTTCAGAAAAAGGGCTTAATTTATGAAGGTGTCTCCAGTTAAATGCATGGTGCGGAGTTTACTCATTTAGATAGAATGATCTTTGGTTAAAAACCCCCAAACATTAGAATGTCTTTCTTTTTCTGTGGAGGAACTTTGATTTCTATGATTAATTGAGGTAGGGGAGTTAAAAAAGAATAAATCATAGTAACCTGTAGTGGCCAAGCAGGCAGCCTTGTAGACAAGATAGGGCAGTGGAATTCTGGAAACCTCCATCAGCCATTCTCCCAGGTCTGAGGCTTTTAGCTCAGGCAGAATTCCCAGGTTACCTCCACTAAAGCCAAATAATCTGGCAATCTGTAAAAACCACAAACAGCCTGTAAATAATCCCTGGCTTTCTAACACCTGAGGCAAAGAGAACAGATCCAGGCTTCTGCACCACGGAGAAATTCTCATGTTTAGGACTCTGGCCAAGTTGCTGGAAATACTGTATTTTCTTCCCATTTCTAAGGATGAAAGTAGCCTTTTATTTAAGATAAGGATTCTAAAAACCCCTCCTTTTTCTTGCCTCTTAGATATCTCATACAGATAAGCCTGAGGCCACAATGTATGGTGGTAAGAGCAGGCCAGTGACTAAACAAAACCAAATCATTTCCATAGGAGTTTTATTAGTGTGCTGTGTTTTAATTGGTATGACATGCCTGGGATCTCATCAGAATAAGCAAATGGATATTTGATGATAATGCCAATGTAGAGCAGTGCTCTTCTAATCTCAACTATAGTTCACTGCTCCAATTACTGATCTTAATGTGGTACAGAAGAGAGAAAGACAGTGTTCCTATTGCTGATTCAATATTGCTGGAATCTGCTTCTATTAACACTGTTCCAAATAGAACAGGTGGTTCTACTGTATTTAACCAGAAACAGTTAGCAGGCTGCTGCATTAAAACCAGAAAAAACAGCAAACGTGGCTTGAGTTGTGCCAGTGCAAATTCAAACCCTGGTAAGGAAAAGCTCTAATGTTGGGAAAGGCCTAACATAACAAGGTTATAAATAAATTGCTCAGTGTTCTCATGTATTTTTAGTAAACGGATTTGGGAATAGTACAACAAATCCCCAATGCCCAATTAAAGTCTCTTAACTAATTTAACAAATGCATTCTAAATGGGTAGCTGGAGATACTTTAAATAAACATACATTTCACAGAGGAACTTTAATAGCCAGACAAATGGAAAATCAGTTCAAATGCTTTAGCTTTCTCAATTGTCCTTAATAAATTAGTCTTAAGCAAAACAAACACAATTAACCAGCACGACTGCCATACTTCTTTATTCAGATGGCAGCATTTTGCTCTATGTGTCTTTTAAGAACGCCTTAAGTGAGGAGCAAGTCACAAGGTGTTCAAAGCCTCTCTGGAGCTCTTCCCTTTTACACAGTTACAGTTATTTTGGGGGACTCTGCTTGTTTTGCTTTCAAATTCATTCCAAACGAGCGGTGGAGAAAATTTATTTCAAAATCTGTGGCTATAACTTAGTGGTGAATTAACTCTGGGTCTGATTTAGGGAAAAAAAGAGGAGTTTTCTCCCCTGGTGAAGCCTTGCCAGCCAGCCAAGAGATGAAATGAAACATCTGGCTTCCCACTGAAGGCTGCTCTGGCACTTTGCCTGCACAAATTCTGTCCTTGTGGAATCCCTGCAAAGAGTGCAAACTGTGCATCAATTAAAGAGACTGAAGGGCACAGAGAGCAGCTGAGCAGCCCGTGTGCTGGGACTGCCTTGGATGGGCTGGTATCAAGCAGGAAAATCAAGTGCAGAAAGAGACAGCTGTGGAAAATCTACTCAAGAGCAAATATTTAACAAATTGCGAGGCTGAAAGTAGCAGTCTGAGGAGTCTTGTTTTTCTGGAGCACTTAAGACTCAATAAGGTCATGGGCAGTCACTAAGTCTTTCCCTCTCCTTACCTTACGGGGTTTTTTAAATAAAAAGAATTTTAGAAATACCCCTATCCTCCTTTCATGGTAAACCACTCCAACTCCACAAACAGAAATTAAGGAGCAGGATTTTCTCCCTTTATTATGAAAACCTATCAGACTGGTTATTCCTAAGAACAACCAGAGACCTTGTCTGGTTATCCAGGTATCAAAAAGGAGTATTAAGGAGGGAATCAATCTTGGTCTACAGAAGAATGTAGCACGTGCCACGCTGACTTATGCAGTATGGAAAAGAAATGCAAAACATGACTTAATAATTTGTTTTCATATGGCATTGGTGGCTCAGACCCTGAGATACTCTGTTGTGATCAAGACTCTAGACTCATATATTGTTAAAAAAATGGAGGAGGAGTGAAAAAGAGCTACAAAAACGACCCTGAAAGCTATAGAAAAAGCCTTCTGATGCCAAACACAAAAGCTTGTTCAAGTGAGTTGATGAAAAGAATGAAAAATGACTTGATCATGCTCAAAGACACAAGATTCTGGAAATAAGTATAACCAGAAAGATTAGGCTGCCAGACCCCTACCAGAATTCCTGCAGGCCACATTCATACACAATTCTTTAGGCACTTAAAACCATCAGTAATTACAGTGAAGTCTGGCAGGCACCATTTACACATTAAGGTAAAATATAACGACCACTACTTCAGATTGATGCATGTGCAGAGGTGAACTCCAAATAATTATATGCTAATATTAAAAAAAAAAAGTACTAAACATGTTATACAGTTGGTGAAGTGAATGTCTCAGGACCCTGAGACATTCTCACACTGTTGTATGAACTTCCAAGTATGTTTTCAAGGGAAGTTCCAGGTGGAGGGAAAGAACAATCAGCAAATCAGGAGAGATTTTCAGCTGTCACCAAACACATTTAAAAAACACGTAGAAAAAACCACCAAACAACAAAACCAAACAGAATCTAGCCCAGCACTCTGAGAAAATCATACTGCTGGTTCCCAGTTGCTCTGCAGTGCTAAGATCAGGCTGTTCTCTTCCCTGCCTCACAGGACAAACCTTAATAATGTTGGATGTCTCCTTAATTAGTTTGGGGAATTTCTAGAGATCTCCTCCACAGAAACCCAGCCACTGAGGGAGGGATGAAAGATTCATCTGCACAGTCCTCTCGTGGCAAGCACCTTTATGGTGCCTACACATCATCATGCAGCAAACATCTGAGTGCTCCACGCTTTCCAAAGATCTCCTCTGGCACAACAGTTCATAAAAATTAATAGATTAAGGTGTGTTATTGCTGTTCTTCTGAGGGCCAAAGCCAAATAAATGAATGAGTTGATTTAGGCTGAGCCTTTGGACCCAGGATTTTTATTAGGAGTTTGGCATTCATTCCGTTGTATAAGTAGATGCATTGTAGTGGTTTGGATCCTGCTTCTCACTTTAAATGTTAGAAAATCCACTCTGGATATTGCAAAGAAAGAAGCTCAGTTCAGCTGTTACAGTCTGCAGAACTAGGAATATCTCCTGCTTCCAAGGAGACCGGGCTGTGCCACTGAGTGGAGCATGGCTTTAGTAACAACTACCTTTTAAAAGGAAAACCAGGACAGCAGATAGTCATGGAATATTTAGGAAAACAAACTGCAATGTATTTTGGTTTTCTTTAGGCTGAATAATGGAAAAGTTACACTCAGACAATACAGATGGTCTATCCAAACCAAAATTGCCCTGGATGACTCAAACAGCAGTGGATTTCTCATTTGAACTTCTGCTTGAATTTGATGTGACTCTGGCTGCTAGGGTGAGAAAAACATGGATATTCTCTTTGTCATACAAGGCACCCTTTGTGCATATTAAAGAAATAGATGTAAGCTGACTTTAAGGAGCTCAAGAGGTTTTAAAAGCAGCCTTGTACGTTTATTTTAGAGCATGGTGGGTCACGCAAACCTGCAGCCTCCTGCTTGCCAGAACCTACTGCAGTGTGTATATAGGAGGATAACTGCATGCAGGGAGAAATCCAGCACTTGCAAAGGGTGCACTGTGCCAACAGACATCCTTGCATCCAAGTCTCACTTGGGGAAAAAAAGGAGGCCCATTAACTTGTCCAGTATTTCTGAATTAGTACTAGGCATATATTTTTTTCATTGGAGCCCTTTCTCACAAAGGCAAGTAGTGAGCAGCCTTTACCTGGACATACAGGGAAGCAAATAATTTTAATGTATTGGAAGTCTATAAACAGAGAGAAATTAATCACTGTGATCCAGGAGATATTTCTCTGCCCTTCTTCACCTGCTGCTCTAGTCAGCTACTCTTGCTCAAGCCCCCAGCCATTGATAGATATCCCATTTCTCTCCTGGGCAGACCCCTAAACCTGAAATATGGGTTTTGTTGGGATGGATATGCTGGGGAATCATGGCACCTTTTTAATTCACCCTCAGAGCTACGTGCAAGGCATGGTAATGGCAGAGTCACAGTTAGCAGGAAGGGAGCAGTGAAGGGGGAAGGAAAAAGACAAACTTTGCTGACAAGTTCAGCCACTCTCACTCTTCTGGTATTAGCTCAATGCTTCTAAACGTGGGGTGGGACTCTCCTGAGAGATGTGTGCCTGTGCTCCTCACTTCTCTTTAGGCTGGAAATGGCACTTCATTCCTTTGTTTCAGCTCTGATAAGGGCACATCTCTGCATAAAGACAGGTATTCTCCTTCTGCTCAGTCTCTGTATCACTCCACTCCCATCTGGGAGAGCAGGAGAGAAAGGGAGGAAGAACTGGAAGAGGCCTAATTTATTTAGTGGAAAAAAATCTCACTAGCTATCTGAAACATCACAGAGAATTAAGAGGATTTGGGTATTCTTAAAACTGTTGTTTAAAAACTGTTAGCTTTGGCTTTTGCCCATTTTAAACACAGACTTTCCCTGTGCAATATGGTATTGCTCTATTACTGAATCAATTAAGAGATACATGTATATAAAAGCAGGGGGTTTTTACCATATTATCAAAGTTCCCTGATGCACACAACAGAAGATTGGGTTTGCTTTTTGTAGGGAGGAGGATATGATTATTTGACAGGATTCCTGTTCTTTTCCTCCACCCTAATTTTCACATGCTGCTGCTTTTGTTTGTCTTGGGTTATTACAGAAGGTGCTATGGGAAATTTATGGTAATCAGCAAATGAAGAGTTTAGAAATACAAGAAGAATTGCTAAAAATCACTGGAAAAGAAAGAACGAAATCATCCCAGCGTTGTATGGGTGAGGCAGAGCTGCCAGATCTCTACAACCACAGCATCAGGTGCTGTGGGGAGGGTCAGATCTTCATGCGTTACCATCATTTGCAGCCCAAGGAAGACCATGATTTAATGGTACCTGAACTAGCCTCCATCTTCTGGCCTGCAGCTCCTGTGAAGACAGGCTGAGAGAGCTGGGCTTGTCCAGCCTGGAGAAGAGCAGGCTCAGGGGAGAACTTATAATGGCCTTCCTGTACTGAAAGGGGACCTACAGGAAAGCTGGAGGGGGACATTTTATAAGGGCACATAGTGACAGCACATGGGGTAATGGCTTTGAACTGAAAGAGGGTGGATTGGACAGAAGAAAGAAGTTCTTCACTGTGAAACACGTCCTGCCTTCACATTTGTCTCATCTCCTTTTCTTTATTTCTCTTCATGGTTCCATGTCTCATTCCACAAGAGGTACCCTTCTGTTGCTCTTCCCTGTCTCTCCTGCCTACCTGCAGTGTGAAGAGCTTCCCAAAGAACATGAATCTCCCCCAGAGCTGTGCTTCTGAAGGCTCTAAAACATGCCTGCACTTTAAACTTGAGAGAAAGCACCGGAGAAAAGTGAGGTAGAGAATTGTTAAGTCATTTTCTCAACGGGGGAGATTTCACAGCAGAGACTCAGACCTTCTGTTTTGACATCTCCTCCCACAAAGTAGAAACTACGTCAAGATATCAGAGCCTGGTATTACCCTGTACATTCTGACCTGTTCTAGACACTGGAATAAGCTGGGAACAACTGATCCAGGCAATGCCTTCTACCATGTTACAGGAAACCTGCCTGTTCTGGGCCTGCACTGCACAATTCCCAAATCCATATCAAGAGAAGTTGTTTTAGATCTGCTGCTTCTCCCTGTTCTGCACCACATGCTGTGAACATGAAGCTGTAGCTGGAGATGCTCTGTTGGTCTGTGGGAACACAGGGCAGCCAACCCTCCAAGGGGGAAAGGGACTGGGTGGGATGAAGTGACAGTAGATGGTCCGAGTCAGAGAGAATGGGCAATGGCAAGCAGCCTGTCTTGAAAAACCTCCTTAAAGTACCACCCTGAGACTGCTTCCCCCTGTTAATAACACCACTCTCAAGTCTAACTCAGTAGCATTGTACATTTCTCTGCCTAGAATCCAGAGATGTGTAGCTGGAATGTCTTTATATTGACTATCCCTGAGTATTCTCCAATATTCTTGGGAATGAAGACACAGAGTGAATGGTATGTGCCAAGGCTGAGGTCCAGGAGGATGGGAATGGCTGAATCATCAATCACTCCTCGTGGAAAGATGCACAGAAACTTCTCATAAGGGGAAGAAACAAGCATGATTTATTTTCTGCTCTGCCTGTTCATCTTTGTTTTCTAATAATACAGAATATCTGCTACATCTTCGGCTATTCTAGACTTACAGAGGTGGATCTGTCTCCTAATCTGTAACTATTGCTGGGTTTGACTTATATATGATATAAGAATGGGCCGTGATAAATAATAGTGAGGCTTTATTACATTTCTTGTAGATAAGCCTGAAAGCATTTCACAGAAGAGGCCAGCATTAGTGTGCCTCTTCTGCAGAGAGAGAAAACAAATGATAAATGAATGAAATACTATGAAGAGCACATGAAAATCAACTCAGAACCGGACCAACGGCTGTTTTGGTGTATTTTAAGCACACCAATTTCTTCCCCAGACCTACTGACTCCTGCAGTTGTGTGGAAAGACTTCTGAAGGCATATCTAGCTAAGATTTGAGCCCTGCTAAATGATTTTCTAGCTCTAAATTCTCAAGGTGTGTCACAGTTTTGCATACAAACTCCTATTTAAACAATTGTCTGGGTAGGGAGAGTTATGAGGATTAATCTATCAGGACACAGGGGTAATTAGGAAGGCTAAAGCAATGAATAGTTACTCTCATGTGACAGTTTACATCATCAAAGTGAATTTCTTGTTCACACTGGGTGAGGAGAACTATTTAAACTACCATTTCCCAAGCAACACGTGGCAGAGTCATTTTCCTGCACTGAACTTTTATCACTAACCATTCATTTCCATTCCACTCTAACTGTTGATACTGCAATAAATCTGAAAAATATTCAGAGTACGTCTTGAAAATCTGCCCTAAGAGTTTTCTTTGTGCATAATAAATATCACTGTGGTATTAATACTCTGTGGAAGTTA
Source organism: Brachypteracias leptosomus (assembly GCA_013401335.1). NCBI lineage: Eukaryota > Metazoa > Chordata > Aves > Coraciiformes > Brachypteraciidae > Brachypteracias > Brachypteracias leptosomus. The sequence continues at coordinate 404,143 of VYZX01027718.1, read as the reverse complement.
ATTGCTTGGGAAAGGTGAGTGTAAACATTTTAGTGCTTTCAGAGGCAGTGGTATCACCATCATTATATTTCATTACAACTCCATTAAACTCTAAGATATCTCCATTTTGGCCAGGACTCACGAGCTGCAGTGCTGGAAATGCTCTTGCTTAGCCAGCCACTATTCACTAGTTTTATAACTGCTTTTAATTGTACCAGGCAGGGTTTTCAAAGGTGAGCGTTTCTTTTGGGCTCTTTAACTTCTGAGTGGTAAAATTTCATGTGCTTGGAAGCGCTTATTTTCTAAGGGTGAGCACTCTGCCTTTCTGAGGAATCACACATGAAGAAAAAAAGCACATTTTGTTGGGTTTGAGCATTTCAAAACTCTGGGCTCTTTCCTGGCCTGCTTGGAGCTCCCTCACGAGGGTTATTAGCCCTTAGGGACCAGTGCATACGAAAGCTACAGAATTCTACTGCATAGAAAAAAATCTTTTGGGAGTTAAACAATGTTATTGCAATGATTTCATCAATTTTCTAAAGAACGGCCTCCCTGTAGCTCACTGTGCTTTTACATGAACCTCCCTCCATCACTAGTGAGACTCCTCTAGATGACAGTGAACAAAAAGATCAGTGGAACAAGCAGGGAAAGGACCAGACTGATTATATTCTCCTGGCACAACAGCATGTGGTACTGGTGATCATTGTGCAGTGGGCGCCCAGCCTATTTCCTGATTCTGCAATGATGCTAATTTCTGACTAATAATAAAATTAATACCCTGCTGGGTTATAATTCGGCTTGTAAAGAGTCCCCCGCCTCATTTGAGTCAAATCACTTCAGATTTAGAGGGTAAGAGAACCATGAAAATTTAGCAGCACTGATAATAAATCAAGCTAGACAAATTATATTGCAATTTTTCAAAAAGAAATGATACCAGTACACGAAAGAACCACAAGAAGTGTGTGCAAAGATTTTGTCAAAACACTTGATGGTGATTCAGATATAGAATCGTAGAATATCAGGTTGGAAGGGCCTCAAGGATCATCTAGTCCAACCTTTCAAGGTAAAAATATAGTTTAAAGGAGATGCTATATAAAAATAATAATTGCTCATGTAAATAATACGAACAATAATGAGGTGATGTATGTAAATAATAACAGTTCATATAAATAATATGAACAATGCTGTGTGGGTCAAGGAAAAAGGAATATCAAGCATCATAACTGGAGGACAGTGAGGAGAGCAGTAGGTTTCTGGAGAAGCTGCATCTTTAACATTTCCATGAATAGTTCCAAGCAATTTCCCATCACACTGTAAAATGAAGCTCTGGGGTCTGCATTCCCACCTAAAGGTGTTATCCCTTGCCCTAGATGTGCCCATTGCAGGAGGCTGCAAGCGTTGGTAGATATTTAAATGCCTTATTTGTGTCTCCTCGTGCAATTGCTTGTTTTTCAGGAGGGGCTGCACTAATTCATCAGCTCCTGAAGACACTGCTACAGCTATTTTTTTGTCTTTTAAAACTGGGTTTCTTACCTTAGGAAACGTTGGGTTTCAACTCATAAGAAGTTTCTGCAAGACGTGGTCTTTTCAAATCCAGCCTGACTTGCTCTGTCAGTGATTATCTCTTTTTCCTCCTGCCAGGCTGCTCTGATGACACCCAGTGTTTGATACCCCATCACTAAAGCACCTGTAGAATCCAGAAACAAAGCTAAATTAGGCTCACCATTTCTAATGAAGTTTGAATGATGCAGTTAATCTATTTGTGAGTTTCACAACTCTTTCATTCTGAAAGAAATTAAAAAAAAAGGAAAGAAATGCAAACAGACAGTCAAAAAATGATATCTAGTTATCAGGCCACATGTGGTAGAATGCTGAGATTTTCTTTTCTTCTGGAACTACCACCTCTTCTAAAGCCCATCCATCACATGTAATGAGGGCTGTCAGGAATATTTAGCTGAGAAATAGCTACTTGATATGCTAATGGCAGTCCCTTAGTGAATTCATTGGGTTCTGCTGCCTGACATTAATGGTTTTCATAATCTAATGAATGATGTGTGTAATAGAGGTAAGGCCACGGGGAATGACATGCTGAAACTAGGAGAAGTACTCTATATGTATTTGATAAACATATGCATTTTTTATAGAGAGGCACACACACGTGTATACACTCACAGAGACAACACAGAGTTGCTTTTCCAAGCCAGACAAAATAAACACCAGCTAGAGAGAAACTGCATAGCTGGAGCAAACCTTTGATATTGACATTTAAAACCCCAAATTCTAAAATATCTTTATTTTCAGGACTGCCTGAAGTAGCCAGGGATGTAACAAGCAGAAATACTGCATTTTCACAGCTCCTCCTCATTCTGAGTTCAGGCACTGAGACTTTGTCCCCCAGCTCCTGCCAAGGAGAACAGCTCACCTTTCCCAGTAGGATTCTGGTGACTGGGAAGAACTGGGAGCCCCCAGTAAGCACCTGCACATCTGAACCAGGTCATTGCTTCTTATACCCTCACACTGAACTTACCAAGTCGTTGGGACAATCTCCAGGACATTAAGATCTATCAGTCACCAAGTAAAGGAATCAGAGGGAACCTCACGTGAATGGACAATGCAGAAAATTCCAAACTAGATTATTCCTCAGTATTTTACAGCCTGGCTGAGGCAGGAATGGGTCTGGGTTGGCAATGGTCTAACTGCTCTTTCCATCACACCTTCTGCAGATGCTTCCAAGCTATTTTCTTGCTTCCTTCCCACAGCTCTGTTTTCAGGGAGCTTGTGCAGACGTGCAGCCTGACTGCCTGGTTCTCCTTCTCTGAGGGTTACTTTAGCAAAGTGATGGAGCTTTCTAGTCTTAGCTATAGTGAGCAGACCTGATTTTTAGGAAGAGTGTTGTACAGCAAGATCCTACTTGCTTCCAAAGGTACCATGAGCCCTTGGAAGAAGAGCAGTCCTTGTGGCTTGTGTGACTTACAACCTCCATTCTCTCTTTACCTTCAGATTTTTGATGTTGAGCAACATCTGTTCCACAGCACCTACAAGGATTCCAGACCCTCAACTGCACTTAGGCTCCTATTTCCTCTTTAGGTTGAAATTAAGAGAGTTGGGAACTTGGATAGCCTGTTCCCAGGCTTCTAAATCTACTAAATAATAGAGAAGGTTTCATAAAATACTGTAGAGTTACTTAATTAGGTGACATATTCCACATTCAGTCTGCATCTTACACATAAATAATGGCAACAGTATGTTCCTGCTTAAACAAATGTAATGATCTCTGTTAATTTATTAAAAATATTTGACTATTCCCCGAAAGATTATTAATGATCTGACTTGATTTTTATTTGTCCTTCTACCTGACATATGGCACAGGACAGATGGTTCTGCATCGAACCATCAATATTTTTGGTAATTTGGATGAATGCTTTAATTTATACATCATTTCTACATCACATCTTGCCCCTGTTGAATTAATACTCAGGCTTATTATTTAATATACTGTGCAACATGCAGCATATCTATTCTTTTCCTCTTTCTGATAAAGACAGTAAGAAAAGGACTGATTTAAGGAGATCTGAGGTTAGAGGCAGAGGAGCCAGGACCTGCTGCTGCAGGATCTGATTTTTTTGTAGTGAGTAGGAGTTTCTTACCAGATTTTGATCTTCCAGATGAGACCAGGATCTGGGCTCTGCTCTGGGCTGGAGTATTTATTTCTATTTTAGCAGTGAAAGCACATGGTAAGGCTCTGTCATGGAGGTGGTGCAGGGATGGCCCTGGCAATACCTGCTGTGTTAAAACATGCTCAAACCTGCAGGCTTTGATGCCCATATTCACTAGTTATTTTGTTTTACTGACTTTCTCCTCCTCAACCCAGGGTCCACATCCTCTGTTAGTGTGACAGGAATGATTTCAACAGCAGGTTAGGGCTGAAGTCAAGAGTTCTTCCATAAGAAAGCAAGAAGAGAAACCTGTTTGACTCATCCCTTGATCCTTCCTGGTCAGATTCCATCCACTTTTCCATACCCTTAACTGCTCACTCATCTCAGCATCTGTCTCTAGATAATGCAAGGACAAACTCCTTCCCCCCAGCAAATCACTCTTGCCCTTGCCCAGATCTCCAGCATGCATAAACCAGGCTCATTTATGATGACATTTAGCTGCACTCTAAAAAGGCAGAGCTGGTTCATGCTGCAACATATATTACGTGTCAGAGGGGAGAAATGCAAGTTGTGGCGTTTGTTTAAATTCAGATTATTACACAAAACAGTTCATCACAGATGGGTTACACAGGCAAACAGCCCCCACTGTCACATACACTCCACGTTTGCAGAGTCAAAGTGTCACTTGTAAACAATTTAAACAGTGCGTCCCATATACTGAATTCAGGGAATCATTCCCTAATGGAAGTTAAATGAAAAACCTCATTAATACCCAGTGAGGCAGAGGTGCACACGAGAGACTCCCCCTGGCTGATTTACTGTGGCACCTGCCATGGGCATGCCAATAAATGAGAGAGTTCTTTTCAAGTATAGGAGGAGAGAGTAGGTAAAAATTAGGGTCCTACACAGCAGGTGAGGAAGCCCAAGTGGCTGCAAGGGGGTCCAGCTCTTACACCACTGAATAAACAACCTTAGTTGAATAAATGACCTTCAGAACTTCAAATGTGGAACATCTGGTGCCATCATCCCTACTGGATTCCACCCAAGGCCTGGGGAGGAACCCCAAGTGAGTATCTCTGTCTGTCCTGGTCTTGGCCACATCTCTCTCGGGTCCCACAGCCCTGCAGCAACCTCCAGACAGAGAAAAATGAAAAATCTTCCCCTGGTTCCTGCCACAAAATCTATGTTTGGTTGTGGGGCTCATCCGTAGGTCAGCTTTGGGTCAGGCCCCAGCACTTCAGTGATGCTCATCAACAGCAGTGCCCTGGATACAGCCTCTCCATGCCCGGTACGTGCCTTTACATATGTGTTTGGTTTTCCTCCTGATATTTAGGACACTGGAAAATCTCATTACAAGCAAGTGGCCAACACTTAGACGGCTGCAGTGCCAGCCCCCCCCATCACTCAGAGGCTAAAACGTGAGCTGCACTGAGGAGAGGAGAAAGAAGAGCTCTCCCTGCCAGCAGCAAGACTGAGAGCTCGCCCAGACATGAACAAATGTTGACACATGCAGTGTGAAGGAAATATACTCTTACAAAAGAAGTGTCATATATGGTTTCAGAGAGCAAACAAGCAAACAAAACTAACAGCCCGGGATATGAATTGCTTATTGCATTCACAGCATTATTGTGTGGCTTCCTAAACTAATTTCTTGTTCCTTGATGAAGAGAGAGGGAAAAACTCCCCTATCTCCAGCGTGTCACCTTTCATTAAACCTGTGTTTGTCTGGGCTTTGGTTATTTGCAGTCGCTCGTCTGTTAAATTAGAAGGTTTAATTCTTCACAGTTTGTCACCTTTTTAATTCCGGTCTGTTGACACATACTTCTCTGCAATGCAGGAAGGGCTGGAAATGAAATTTAAAAGAAAATTAGCTGAGAAGAGGGTAAGGAAGTGAAGCACCAGTTCTTGGTAACGTGGGTCTGGGACTCTCAGGTAGAGGGACACCAGTGGATGTTGCTACCATGACTATACTCAGACAATGGAAAGGGCACCTCGTCTGTTAATATGTGTCATATGTAGAAAAATAAGCCTGAAAAATGAGTTTGCACGAGGTAAAAGTGTTTCCAACAGAATTATTCATCTAATAGAGGCAAGCAAAACTCCTACGTATCTGCTGAAGATCACACCAGACCAAAAGGACCCCCCCACACCTTCTCCTTTGGCATGGCCCATCTGACTGCGTCCTGGCACCTCACAGTCTTAAAACTTTAATGACCCCGTTGGTGAAATCCAACAGAACACTAATTGTTGCTATACTTTTTCTATTGCCTCCCTAAAATCCACGCTTCTGACAAATCCAGGATGGCTCATGCTGACCAGTTGCTTACTTACAGCTGCACCCAGAGCATCCAGGAGGTTTTAAAAATGTATAAAATATGCACCAGGAGGTAGCCAGATGCTTTCTACTCATCTTAAAAAAAAAAAAAAAAGGAACAAATATTTATAGTAGTGGGAAAACCAGTAGTCCTCTCTCCATAAATTCAAAGTTAGAAAATAGAAAAATGTAAACCTTGAGCTGGATTTATTCTTCTAGATTGACTGCAAATTATTTCTTTTCACTACACTTTGCAAGCTGATATGCAGTAGTCTGAAGGAAGAAGTAGTGTGGTCATTAAAACGTGTAAATAAAATAAGGACATTACTGGTTTTGATGGGATCTGCTGCACAAACAAGCTTCAAAATGTTCATTCTGTATCTCGTCATCAAGGGAAAGTGGCAGTTCAGTTCCCACAGGGTGGCCTGAATCCCCTCTTTACTCTTAGTACACTTTGCTAATAAATTTCATCATCCTGATGTTTTCCTTAGTGTTTAAATAAAATCAGAGTTTCAATGTGTGTCGTTTCATAAATGAGTAGAATACATTATATTTTTTAATTTTATTATGACTGTGGTTATGCCACAGTGCTGATAAGATTAAGCAAGAAGCTTCTCCTCTGACTCTTGTATTTATTTACTTATTTAGATTTAAAATAGTAAATGATGTTTATCCAGGACCTTAGGCACCATAACACATCATTAATATTACACTGAAATCTCAGCAGTATTAAACTAATCACTCAGTTCGACAGACTCCTACACAGATTCCTGCTTATTCTTCCCTTCTGGGAAGAAAACCCTCAACCCTGCCCCAAGGCATTATCTAACAAAAGTTTGAAGTCACCCAGACTAGAGATAATTCAAAGTGCAGGAAGGAAGTAATGCCAGAAAACCTGAGCTGTTAGAAATACAACTTGCTGCAGATTTCCCTGCTTTCTATGGTGAAGAGTTTTTTCTGTATTTGATGATACCTTAATGAAGACTCTGCTAAAATAAGGATTTGAGTATTCCTTTGTACACCCAAACCACTCCAACTATGATGGGACTTGTTGTGTGTGTTGATTTTCACAGGAGAGCTTTTCTTCCACACCTCCACCCATTCTCCAGTTAATTCTCCAATTCAGGGATTACAAGACCAAGGAAATCTTTCATTCCTGATCCTTGCAGTCCCTGATTCCTTTGGAGGTCTCTTCTCTGAGGATGGCTCAGTCAGAACTGTTGTGTTAATCATAACATCACTAATGTCCTTTCCTGCTGAGAGCTGCGTGGTGAGTTTGCTGCTGCTGCTCTGCAGTAATGAAATGTCCTTGCAGGTGGTACAAAATGTGGCAAAGCTAAACAGTTGGGAACAAACAGTCTTCCCAGTTCCAGCAGCTGGATGGCATGGATTCCTCTGGGAGGAGATGCCCCCATTTCTCAGGAAGGTTCCCTTTTGCTTGTATGCAAAAGGGCCCTGCACAAACGGTCTGTTAATTCTCACCAGCTTGGTCTTTGTGTGGACGCTTCAATAGAATTTGTTCCATGCCTGGCTTATAATTTCTGGTTAATAATGCTCTTTTCTAATCACTGAAACCCTCTTCAAAGGGGATGGAAGCAGCTCAAGTCTGGTGAGGCAGCTTGGGCCAGCTTCACCCTGAGAATGGGCGAGAGAACCCACTTTGCACCCCAACTCTTCCCTTCCCTATGCAGGAGGAGCTGTACCCCGAGTCACTCCCCAGATTGTCTCCTCGTGTGCCAGAGCCTGGATCTGTGCTCGGTCCAGCAGCTCCTTGCAGTGCTTGGAGGGGAATTTCAGTTGACAGATGAATTCGAGGCAACCACAGTCTGCTCATGGAAAACTGGAGCCCAGAAAAAAGAAAACAGAAGAAAAGGGAAAGGGAAAAAAGAGAAAAGAAGAGGAAAGGCAAAGGAAAGAAAAAAGGAGAAGAGACAAGGGGAGAAGAAATAAAACCTGTGTGTCACGATGTTGAAAAACAATTACAGTCCTAATATTCATTCTCTCATCTGCAGTGATTTCCCAAGGTATTTAGTTTCTGCAGGAGTCACTCATGGCAAGCAATGTTTTGGGTAGAAATTCATGGCTCTACTTTTATCACAGTCACCACTGCCCAGAATGATTTCCAGTGAATTCCAAGTGCTGGTTCATCACGGCAGCTGTGGGAATAATATACCAGGGGATTCCATTTCCTCAGCAATATTGCTCTGCAGCTTCTGAGCAGGGAGAACACGCTTCTAATGGTGCTGCAGGAGCCTCCTGGGCCATTTTATGGAGCCACTGCACTCAATCTGTGCTCAGAAAAATATTGCTCTCTTGCAAAGCAAATAAAACCAGGAGAACGCTCATAGTGAGACAATATATCTTTTTTTCCCCCAATCTTCTATGCAGATCAATACAAACAGTTCAAGTTGATTGAATGTTGCAATTCTTTGCCCAGTTCAGCTCAAACCCATAAAAACTAATGCACTCACCCAATCCTGCTCTAAATGCCAAACTTTTCTCTCTTGTAATGCATTAATTAATCACGCAATCTGGTTGGGAGATAGGAACCATCATTTACATTCCCATCTGCAAAACGTGTGAGAGCTTGTGGATAAATTAATTTCTGATAGTGTTTCTGAAGTTTCATTTTGGGGGCAGCAGAGCTTGATAGTTCACCTTCTATATGCTTATGTCAGAGATGACAACCTCCTGTAGCAGACGTCTGCATTATTATAGAGCCCCTACTGCCTGTTCCACACAACCCACTAAATACAGACCCTTGTCTTGAAAATACTGATGAAAAGAGAAAAAAACCCCAGACACAGGCATACTTAAGAAGAGTCCTGCTGAAAATATTAGTTAAAAGCCCCTATTAAAGGCTTTCAGGAGCAAATGTGCCTCCTGTGCCCCCCTGAAGCACCCCCCAGAGTGCTGTGTAGCTGGGGGATGCAGGAGCAAGGCAGGGGGTGTTCACTGCCACCATGGCAATGCCCCTGCCTCTCTGTTTGCTTTCCATGGTGAACATTTCATGGGCAATGAACCCCAGGAAACAACTGCTGCTGCTGCTAATGAAAATGCTGAACCCTCTCAAATGATGGCATCGGGCAGGAGCAGCGCTGGTGTAATCACCGTGTTAATGAGCAAGTAATATCTAAGTACTCCTGGGTGATTTCCTGGGCTTTTTTAGTACTCATCTCCAAGGTCCTGCCGAGGGTTTAAGAGCTGTTGCCATTCTCCTGCTGGGTCCCCATGCAGAGAGCCTGATAGCTGCTGCCAGCCCCAGTCAGGGCTCGCGGCGGGGACCGGGGCTCCTGCTGCTGCACGGATCCTCTGCTGCTGTGTCCTGGTGGGGAGCTGCCCAAAATCACCTCTAGGAGCCCCTGAGATCCTGGTGTAGGGGTCTGGAGAGGCCCCGGCACTGGGATGAGGGTGGGATTTTCACAGGAGACCCAAAGTCTCTTGCTATTTCCCTTTATACTGAAGGCAGAACCAGGAGACACAAGGCAAGGAGTCAGCAAGGACACTCCAGCAAAGGAAACACCCAACGCACATCCCCACAGTTCTGAACTTTGGCTATTCTTGACACATCTCTTGCAAACGAGCAGCTGGTAGTTTTTAACACAGAGTATTGATGCCTCTAGATGCTTTTTTGGGGGAAGAAAACAGAATGCAGCTGTGATTTGAGCCTGACACCTGCCACAGAGCTCCCTTAGCACCCATTGCCCTTCACCTGCCTGACAACTTGGAGCTGGAGGCTAATCATTAATCACTGGGAAAGCAAGTATTATAATGCTGCTACTAAAAACTTTTGAATTCCAAGACTTTGCTCAAAGTGGGAGGCTGCAGATATTGTGGTTCTGGGGGGTTTTTTACTTTTCAGTTTTTATTTAAAGAAGCCCTCTCCAGGTCTAGTGATACAGTAATAGGATTGCAAATCCCAAGAGTCAATTTACAATTAGATCAACAAGTTAAGCAAGTTTACTTTTAAACTGATGCTGTAAAGTCCTAGACCTGATTTTATTGCTTAATTGTTGGGTTGTTTTTTTTTTTCAGTGCTGCTGACCAGTGATGGATCCAGAACCTCTGTGCTGGTTGGACCACAGTGATGGTGAGTAAGAACCTCCTGCACTGGTCACTATTTTTATTATTACTGCTCACTACCAATGCTTTTGCAGCCCAGAAAATGACCCCTATTCCCACTGTGCTATTATCTGACTGGAAAAATCAACCTGGAAATTTCCACGTGTGATATTTAATCCTTCTCTGCGTGTTTCTTTGTATTGTGACTATTCCATCTGGGGAAAGTGAGTCGGAAATCTCATGTGTGTGGGGCTCAGGGTGGTGCCTGAGAGCTCTAGGGAGGCTCATGGCTGACTAACATTAACTGAAGTACCCTTTGCAAGCCGCCCTGTAGCTTTTTTGCCCTCCTTCCTTGTCTGCAACTCTTCTGTCCCTGTTTGTTACAACCCCAGCAAGCTCTGGCCTTGGAGGCACCCGGGTACACAACCCGAGCCCTCAGCAAGGAGGCCCAGGACTTTTACCCCATGAGAAATAAGAAACAGAAGGCAGAGAGAAAACAAAGCGACAGGATCACAGCATGAGTCAGAAAGATCCACAGCATTAACACCAATGTGAAAAAGAAAGAAAGGATCAATAATAATAATAATATGGAGGCTTGAAGTTTAAGAGCAGAAAGATGTTAACTGAGCACTTTAGGGGCTTAGTGAGGAGAGCATCTACCAGACATCCTTAATGCCTCGTATCTGTGAGAGGCTGAAGTTCAGCAGGTGAGCAGCTCTACCACATCATGCTCCCTCTGTGGTATGAAGCTGCTCAAAAAGTACCCACCTCTTACCAGCCAGGTGCCTGTTTGGGGCTCTGCCTCCTTTTATCCAAATTCCTGATGTGTCTTTGGCCAACCAGAGCTCTGCTAGACATTGGATATGCTGCATTACCCACCAGAGATACCTCCTCTGATTGTTCCCTTCATGTGCCAGGTGTACAGAGCTTGGCAGGAGGCTCTGAGGAGTGATGTGCACTTATCTGTCCTCTACAGACCACTGGAAACGCAGGATGGAGGAACCAGTGTCCCCCAACACACTGCTGACCAGAACACCAGACCACAGCCAAGACACTTGTGATATTTTCTTATAAGGAAGTGGAAGTAGTTTGAGGACAAATATTTGCTGCTAAATGTCAAGCTGAATTAGTTTTGCTGCAGATAATGATAAGTATCTTTATTTCTCTAATAACAGACAACTGCGTGGCCAACTGCTTTCAATATTAATAGATGCTTTCCCCTTAAATGCCAATTCCTCACTAGGATTCTTAACTGCCTGCTCATAAATGTGCATCACTAATTTTGATTTTCAATCAGTAGCCTCAGCCTGAGCCCAGACACACAGAAATTCCTCAATCTTCCTGCTCTGTGTTAGGGGAAGCAGCTCAACCCTTTACATTAGGCAGGTTTTGTAAGGATTTGTTCAGTAGTGAAAGGGAACTTATTGTAAGTACTCATCTGAAACCAGAATTCTGCATGTTAACAATGCTACAGGAGGTCCATAAGCATATTTCAAATGATATTTTAATAACTGATGCTTAAGTACTTTTAAAGCAACACTGTAATTAGATGTGTCTCTTTGAACCTTTCAGCTAAATAATTGCATGCTAATGTAAAGAAAAACAGCTTTTCACTAAACTGTTTCTGCATTAATCAGCTGAGATTAATACACTTAATAAGCAGTTGTTATTCAAATAAACATTCAATAATGAGCCATTATAGCTGGGGCCAAGTGCTCCAGCTTGTACTCCTGCAAGTGGGCAAGGTTCCCATCGACTGACTGTACAGGGATTGGAGGACTTGTCTCCAATCTAGCTGGAAAAACTGCTCAGGAAAAATTACACTCTGCTGAAACTAACTAATTTGGAAGCAGACACTTCATTTCTTACTACTGCTTTTGCCTTAAGCCATAGACTTGCATTACATCTGCATATATTCCTCACACAACTCATAATCTACACCACAGCTGGAAAGGGGGCACCTAGTTCTGAGTGATATTGCAAACAAAAGGCATTTAGATGCTTATTTAACATAAGTACTAAAAATCTTGATAGGAACTAAGATACCTCTGCAGATAGTGAACCAAAAATCTTTGATGGTGATCAGGTGAAATAATTTAGAATATGAACTTAAACAGCCTTATGGAGACATATTTTATATTCAGAATGCAAAGTGATTCTGCAAAACCCAGCAGATATTCCATATTTTTGGAAACACATTGTTTTGTAGTAAGGACAAACCTTTCAGACATGGAGATGTGTCCAAACCAGCTGCAAACGCTTCCAGTAAAGTTTAACTACAGCTTTTTAACATCTGTTACACTCTCCCCAAATATCTGTATTTGGTCAGTATTAGGTAGAGGAGTTTTAGGTTTGGTGTCTAATTTTTGAGCCACTTAGGGGGTGTTTAGACATCACTTGTTGGCAAGCATTAACTTCAGCTCTAAAGCACCAATATTGTACTTTCTGCTACAGTTGGGAGTGACAGGAATATGCACACATTTATTACCCTTGTGAGACTTGAAGCTAATGATTTGAATTTGAAAAAAGTACTTTGTCCCTTTTGAAGTTTAATACTTGTAGTTAAGAACAATTTGGTAGAGCAACAGTCCTTGAAACGTTCAAATGCTTTTGAGGCTTGGTGCCTGAATTACCACTTTAAAAAAGGAATTGCTCTTCTTTTTTTCTTCAAATAATGTTGTTTGGGAGCTCAGGCTGCACAATCCACAACTGCCTCGGTGTGGATCCCAAGTGGAGTTTGTGCTTGTTATTTAAATTAGTGTTTTTGAGCTTGTTTTGTAGAGTGGCATTTGAGCTCTCTCAGCCTAGAGCTCTACAAGGTGAACGACTTGCACAAGGACTCCATGGCTCCTTTGCAATTTACCTCCAATCTCCCTCAAGCCTTAACAAAATCAGTTTCACTACAACAGGAGTTTAGCCTTTAACATGCAAACCTCACAAGCCCTCAGTCTTCAAAAGGCCAATTTAACAAAACAAGAAGAAAACCCACAACACAAACTTGTTGTGTTAAGCCTGCGGGTGCTCAGCATAGTTAGTGGAAACACTTGATTGTCCCCCAAAGTGACACTGGAAAGGTTGGAGGTTGTTCAGCATCAATGGACATGTTTATATAGTAGATGTGGAGCTTGGAGACGTGGTCTGGGGGTCAGGGAGATGCTGGACAAAGGTTGGACTTGATGATCCTAGAGGTCCTTTGCAACCTCAATGATTCTGTGATGTGAGATGGAGTCATGTCATGACATCCTACTTTCTAGGACTGTCTAATGAGAGTGGTTTGATGATTTTCTAACCATGAAAAGACTTGGGGGTCCCTCCTAGGAACTGGGTCCAACTCTACCAATACAGGCTGTGCAATAACTATCTTATAAAAATCATTCCAAATTCTAATTTCACTGTCCAAATTAAACAATCACTGCAGGTCATGTAATAACCTGGATGTGACCCCTGCGGAGTCACAGAGACAAATCCCTGGAGAACTATTAGGGTGGAGTTACAAACTCACCTTAAAGAATGATTACTGTGTCCAAGCTTAAGTCCAGAGTTGACTCAAGTGTTACCAGAGTGCTGTAAGGAAAGTACAGCTCCTTGAAACCTTCCACTCAAAGCAATGCTGTGACAACTTCTGCATTATTCCTGGAAGTTTTAACTTACAACATCAGCCGTCTCTAATATATTGAAAGGTTGGTAAGGGAACTAATAAAAGCCTGTTATTGATCAGGCATGTGCCTCGTAATAAGAATCTGCAATAATTTGAGCAGCAATAATAGTTTCTAAGAGAATTGCCACATACATAATGCCAGTGATTTCTAGTATTTTCTGCTCCCTCTGGGAGCATGGACATATATTACTGGAATCTGCTGCATAACAATTCACAGGAAAGGCAGTTTATAGTCCCAAATCAATTCTTATCTGTCTTTTTAGGATCAAGACTACATGTGATTAAACTCAAGAGCAGACAGAATTGTATGCTGCTTCTACTCTAAAAAAAAAAGTAAAATTGCAAAAGCTCTTTAATATTGTTTGCCCGTGATTTTATGAAGGGGAAGGAATATTTTATTCTTTCCTCTTTGTGTTTAACACTAGTCAGTTCATGAAATTGAAAGAGAAATGGAGGCACTTCCCCCAGCAGCTGAGTACCACCAAGGTACAGGGTGATACCTGCTCTCACAGTGGGACACACCTGGAGTAAACCAAATTAAACTGATGAGGCTCATGTCTTTGTACACTGGGATAACAAACCAGGACTTGGGCTCAGCAATCCCTGAGAGCCAGGCTGAAAATGACCTGGTCAGAATTCCCAAAGAACAGTTTGATTAGTGCAGCTCACTCCCAAAGACACCACCACCCCCAGCACATGTTCTTTCCTTCTCTTGAATGGCTTTGGATTTCCATGGGATCCCCTCAGCCTTTGCCTGATGAAGAAATAAAGTAAAACTGGATGAGTTGTAAAGTGGCAGAGCTGATAAAACCCCGTATCTAAAATGAAGGGAGTCTATTAAATTAATGACCCAGCTACCGTGCAGCAGCAGCAATGCATTGTACTGATGGTGCTTTTGAGTGACTGAATAAAATAGCTTTTTTTTTTAACTTGTAAATACTTTAATAGAAGCAAAAACATTCCAAATGAGTCGTATAATGATCTTTCTTAAGAAATGATGGGATATTAACTTCTGAATCTATTCATGGAGAAAAAGTCATACGAGTATGACAAGAATGGGAACATTTGCCAGCAAGATGACACTAAAATATTCTAATAAAATAACTAATATTCAGAATAGTGCTAATTTTCTTCTCCTTTTGGAAGTATTCCTGAAATATATTATTTGTGGTGTCTTTCCTATTATGGATGGGGTTTGCACAGACAAAACTTCACCTCCCACTGTGACTATATAATGCATCATTCCAAACTGACATCCCAACCTTGGTATATCTGTTCCCTCATGTATTATATCATCTTTCTTACTGTACTTTTAGTACACCTATCTCTATTTCCTCTGGCCAAGCTGTATTTTGCCAAGCAGAAATAATGTTTTAACATCTCTGGTATAAACTTTATGTAGAATTATACATACGTATTTTTCTATATTAAAAAAAAAGGGGGTTTAAATGAAAAGCTCCCATTTAAACTGAGAAATTCATAGTTATCACCTAGATAATACTCTGAGTCTCCAATGACAGCTCCCTCAGTGTCTCACAGCTGCAGAGCCAAATCAATATATTAGAATGCATCATTTTTACTTTATTTTGCACAGTGCTTTTGCATACCTGCACTTTCCACCCTCCTCAAAAACTTGTGAGCACAAACTATATGTCCCTACAGATTTATATACATATATAAACCTATATATGCACAAACTTTCATGCTTTTCACTGAAATTAGGATTGTGCTATTTAAGCACAGCCCATAGTGAAGGAACTGGGGAACTGACCAGAATAACCTCATTTATTTTGCATTCTGCAAAGCTCAATTTCCCTAAAGCTGTGGAGTGAGAATCTTGCAGCTGCCCCTGCAGTGGAGCTCGGGTGCTTTGAGGTGTCTGTGCACAGATGAGGAGACACTTGGAAATGAGTTTATTCCTTGACAAGCACCAGGAGATGGAGCTCCAGGCTGCTCAGCATAATTTCCTGGTGTCAGAGCAATGAAACATGTTATTTCTGCACGCTTAAATGCTCCTTTCTTTTCAGCTCATCATTTACAGGATTTCTTTGAATCAGCTCTGTACTTATGGGAATTAAATGCTCCTTTTTTTGAAGCACTGTATTAACCCTGGGGAGTAACAGCTAACGTTTTTCTTCATGGATTTATAGCCTGAAGTTACAAAAAAAAAGGATTGGCTAGGGAGAAATCAGAACAGACATTGATTTAGAATAGTTTGGGGGGATAATTCTGCTAGTATACATTAGCTGTAAGTCTGTAATCTTCACACAGCTTTAATCTGAGTACATGGAAATGCTCAGAAAAGTCAAATTCCTTGGAAAATACCAGTGAAGATATGCTGGCTACCAGGTACACCCCTACTAACTCCCTTCAGAAAGGAAAATCTCAGAATTCTTTACATAAAAACATAGAAAGGGGAGGAGGAAACCCCATGGAAGGGGAGAAGGAAACAACAGGAAAATTCTGTATGATCTGCACTTAATATTCCTTCACTGGAGCGTCAGCACTGCCACATTTGGGAGGTTCTAATGATTTCAGGTCATAATTCCTGATGTGAAGAAAGGGCATGTGAGTTTTCTGTGGGGCTGATAAAAAACGGCCAGCTCTGGATGTGTAACCAGACAACTACTCCTGTGTGTGACCTGGGAAAACCATTCCAATAAATCCCTTAAAAAGTGGCCCCTCCATCAGGCACAACTGGTTAAAGAGGCTTGAGAACATAACTCATGCTGACTTTTACTTCCTGGGAATGTCTCTCCATTAGATCACATTAGTTTAAACTCATTTTTCCCCCTCTGTAAGAGTAGAACATATAGTAAAAAACAGACCTTGTGCTTCAAAACTCTGGTATTAGTTCTGGCCAAAAATTTAGTACAGAACAATTTTATGCCAGTCATAAACGTTTGACATGGGAAATATGTGAAAGACCAATTATGGGCTGTTCAGAAATATCTCTTGACATTTTTAGAGTGCAATGGGAGAAGGGCTCACCTATTTAATTATGACTTCTTCAAACAGGGTGCTCCAGCTCAGCGAGAGTCACTGCACTTAGACAATACAAGATTTTTATGCTGGGGAAGGGGGAAGAACATGTCTCCAGGCTGAGGTGGTTAGCAGTTCTCAATCAATCACCCTGATGCAAATTCCTCAATTGGCAGCAAGATATTAAGATATTTACAACCAACATAGATCACATTGAACGTAGAGGAGGAGGAAGGAAAAATGAGAATATCCCCAACATCCAGGCTGTGTAGTACCCAGGGTAGCTCTTAAGTAATTTCTGTCCATAGCCTCAAGTCCTGCTCTAAGCTTAATCTTTCTTTTTCACATTTTTTAAACTGGACTTGCCAGTAACCAATCTAAATTTCATTTTCCTAAAACTGCTCCTCTGGACTTATGCTCAGATCACTTGCAAACACAAAACAAGAGCAAAAACCCCTCTAATTTCCTCATTTCTGAAGTTCATGGAACGACCTGGTCTTTTTGGGGCCTGGAATTATGAAAAGGAGCTTTACTGTGAAGATCCCAGGTTGCCATCACATCGTTCTTACCATGGCACCCCTGAGACATAATCTGGTTAAAATTTCAACACGTGATGTTGGATGACATTGTCACAAATTGTCTACCCTGGTTTTCAACCTAGTAAATAAAGGTTACCTTAATAATAATAGTACATGCATATAACCATCAGCTTTTAAGGAAGGCAGTGAATAGCTCCTGGTGTGTGGGGAGCCAGGAGGCTGGAAACACCCTTGAAGTGCCCTGAGATACCACCTTAATGTGCTCAGCAGGCAACAAACCCCATTAGAAGCTCCATTTCTCATGAGTTTTGAAGAAATGAATGGGATTTTTGTCTTCACTTGCTGGAAATTTCTAGTGGAAATTTTTCCACTGAGAGTGAACATTCAAAGGGCTCAAGAAACAGCCCAAGGAATCAGAAAATCTTACTTTAAATGTGTGCAGAGATCCCAAACTATGTTCTGCTGTGGGCAAGTGGCCCAAGCAAGATGACTGCTCCCAGTTCTGGCTATTAAGAGGTGGCCAAATAAATGAAACATTGCCATAATTACCCTACTTTCAGTCATATTATGCAGTAATGAGCAGAAAAAGCCTCTTCTGGTCTGCAGAACTGTAAATGCTGTCTGTGTGAGGCAAATCTCTGGATCAGAACGCAGCTAACAATGCAAAAGGCTGAGAATTCCTGTTTTGGGGTGATAACAAGATCACAGAAAGTGCTCCTGGTGCTCGTGGGTATTTATAGAACATGCCTGGTAGCAGATTCTATAATTAATGGGGGAAAGTGGTTAGCATTCTAACTCCCTGTTCTCAGTCACTCCTGCCTTCCTCAAACACCTGCCTTTTGTGCTGCCATTGTCATCCTGGATTTAGGCCAAGGGTTTAAAGTTAGAGCAAAAAGAAAGGAACATATTTGTAGTGTGACCATGGTTTTAATAAGTATCACAGAGTGTTGGATTTTAGCCATAAATACATTTGTTAAGCACGTAGTTTTTAAGGTTGAGTGGGATTCTTGAAACCTTTCCTGTAATTATAATCTTTATTCTGCAAGAATAATGTTTTGTTACCCTTAAAGTTAAGCCTTTGGGGGAATATAGCGAGACAAAAAAAATCACTAGGAGTCTACAGATATAGTTTAACTCCTGATAAAAGGAGAAATGTTTTGCTTAGCAGGCTGACAGAACACACCAAGTGGAGCAAATCCCAGTCCCTCCTAATCAATGGTGTGATGGAAACCTGGCCAAACCATAAGAAAAAAACCTCAGAAGTAAATAGTGGATCCAGGAGGCCACTTGTTCAAGAACCCACTGCCAGTCTGCAGGCAAATAAAAACTTCTTTGGCAATGTCAGAACACTCTCAAAGTCAGAACAACAGAAAGTGCTATTTCCTGTAGATGATGCAGCATATCCCTCAAGATGGGGAATATGAAGCTGTGAATTAAATGACAGTGCTCCAGAAGATGACATGTCAGCTGTTTGAGATCGATTTTAGCCAGAGGTTAAGCCAAAGGCTCAACTTGTCTCTCCTGAGCAAGAGGCCACGAGCAGAAGGCTCGTGTCTGAAGTGTCTAATTACTGTGGTTAGATCAGGTTGAGCACTGGCCTCTGTGTGTGCTGCCCTTCCCTGACAGCTGTGAGAGTGCTGGAGGTAAATTATCCCTTTGAAAGCCCTTTTATGGCTATTGATCAGCATTATTTCAAGAACTTTTCAGGGAGTGCTCAAGAGGTTGCATAAATAAGTGGTAAGAGAACGCAAGAAGGCGCCTGACGTGGGGAAGCTTCAGCCATTCAGGGCTAAATCCTGATGCCAGTATTCAATATTTGTTCATTATACTGCTGAAATCTGTGGCCATTGAAATAGGAGCTTCTGAAATGACCAAGGGTTGAGCCCAGACACTGAGGCTTCACCCCAGCTTGAGGGTGTTGGCTAGTACATGCAAACTCCTTTCCATTGCTGGAGGACACTGGTGCTCTTATTATTTGATATGCCATTAAGTGATTGCCCAACAGTTCTGATTAAATAGGAAATCTGACCTCTGTTTTTTCTTCCCATTGGTAAACGATGCCTGGCTGAACTCTGACAGCCTCAGCCTTTTATTTCCTTCTAATGAATAAGCTACATACTTCATTAGGAAGATAGTACACTGAGAGAAGTGGAGTTTCCACAAGTGAAATACCACGTGGGTGATGATAGTGGCACTTCAAGAGATCCTTCAGTGAATTCCTTCAGTATTATCCCTTCAATTACATGCACATGACAGGAAGTTAAATATTGTCAGGTTGCCATCACCGTAAGAACATGAGACTTGGAGAAAAACCCCTCACAATGGGGATATTTGCTTCCACACAGGGATGATGCCCTGCTGCTGATGTGAGTGTTGTGCCAAGTGACTTGCTTTGAGCCCCACGCTCCCAGCACCACGCTCTGTTACACATGTTCTAGCTACCTCAGCAGAGGGGACTGCGCTTTGAGGAGGAAAAATTGCCAGTTTGGGGCCTCTCCAGAGTTTCACCTTCCTGACTAGACTCAATTCCGTGATACCGAGTTACAGATTTTATATAAAGCGTGGTGATGCCACCTGCCAAACAAAATTCCTCTTTCTAATCATTCACTTCAGGGAGCTGTGAGGTTCCTCCTCTGCAGCTCCACGTTCACTGGAGGCTGTTCCTTGACAGGTTCGTTGTGATGGTTCCCAGTTGTTCAAAAGCACATCTCCTGCCATCACTTCTTGAGCTTTATACAAA
The DNA here is from genome assembly GCA_013401335.1 of Brachypteracias leptosomus. Taxonomy (NCBI): domain Eukaryota; kingdom Metazoa; phylum Chordata; class Aves; order Coraciiformes; family Brachypteraciidae; genus Brachypteracias; species Brachypteracias leptosomus. The sequence goes on along the minus strand of VYZX01027718.1, from coordinate 384,216 downwards.
CGATCTGCAAGGGAGACAGGCACTGGAGCTTGCACTGCACGTGCATTTCCAACCTCATTTATCTCTCAGAAGTGTTTTCTGAAAGTCACGATGTAAAGATAGAACTGGGAGTAGTTTTCACAAGTCTCTTACTACAAGTTCTGCCACAGGGAAATGAACAAAATAAAGTTTCAATGCTTCTTCATTGCCAGTAGTCCCCACCAATCCAATTACGACGTCTTTACCTGTCATTAGAGCAGGCTGATTTAGAGACACCTGCCCAGGCTGATATGAGAAGAAATCCATTAAAACATGTATGTTATTACCAAAACTGAAGAGAAGCAATGCCAGCAGCCTGACAGAAACCCACACAACCCAAGTCTTGCCAAGGGGAGGCTGAAATGCCACTTTTAACACACCCAACAGAGAGATTACAGCTTGGGGGAAGATGAAATTACACCCTTGTTTGAGGCTCCCTAATAAAGACTCACTCAGGCACATTGTAATCATTCCAAAATTATATGGTATTTTAATCCTCTGCATTTCTATTACGTAAGTTAGATTGCCATCAACATTTCAACACCCTGTCTGGGGAAAATGATTATCTTTTCGTTACTTTTTATGTTCCATATGAGTAGCACTATTTGGTATAAACTGTCTCGGTTCTAGAGACCCTTCCTGTTCTCTTTTGGGGAAACTAAGGGGAGTCTTGGGTCTGGATCAGCACTGAAGTGTCTGTAGATACACTATCAAAGGACTTGGAAAATTAGCTGTTAAAAACTAAGCCGAATGACTGTTGCTAACAGTAAAAAATCCTAATTACCCCAGCCAGTGGTGCAAGGTGTAGACCATTATTAGGACAGCTCTGACCAGGGCAACCCCACCCTCATTTACCACTGTTGATTGTCTTGTTAAACCTTCACAGGCCTCTATTTCACACTAATTGCCAACGTGATGGATAAAAATAATCAGTATTGGTGCATACAAATACATATAGTAAAACAACGAACACCAGTTGGTTGCTCAAGGTGTTCACTGAAGCCAAGCTTCAACTGATTTACACCTCAGTGTTATCACACATGATGAAATTGGCACTAGGTGAGATTTATCCCTTTCTCTGGCGAGGTTACAGGTGAAAATGGTCCCAGGTCCTCACTGGCAGCAGTTCTAACCTGCACGTAGAGCTCCCTTTCCAACAGAAATGACTTTAATCCCCCTAAATACAAGGACAATCTGATGTTCTCTGGGCCTCTGCACTCATAACTACTTTATCCAGAACTCCTCAGACTCTTCCCTGAGTGTCTCCAGCCACCAAACCTGTGGTAACTGCAGCAGTCACAGCAGCAGCACTGTTTAATACTCAGCACCAGTAATCCTACCCCTTGATGAACTAAGTTTGTACTGTCAAAGCAACAGTGAGGGATAAGGTGAAGGTCTAATAAATACAGAGGATGAATTGTGAGATATGAGTATTAAGTATCAAGGACAAATCTCAGCATTTACATTTTCCTCTAATGCATTTTTTATGTTCATAACCCTTTGCATTGTATTATATTTACTCTCTGAACTAAGGACTTAACGCGTGTCAGAGTAAATGTGAGGGATAAGGTGAAAGTCTAATAAATAAAGCAGATGAGCTGAAAGATAGGAGCATTAAACAAGGACAAAGCAAAGCTTTTACAGTTTGCACTAAAGCCTGTTAAAAATTCAATCTATTTCATGACTTTCTTATTCCATCTCTTAGTAAACTATCCAGGCAGGCAGCCTAAAAGTTTGTAAAAATGATAAAAGAAGCATCAACTGTTTTAATAAACGAAGAGATATGCTAAAGAATTATGTTGAGATGAGACAGGGTCCAGGCTTATCTGGTGTAGATACAGGGGGGCTGAGCTCTCACCCCTTTTCTGCCAAAACTTGGTTCTTGAGGAGTGGTCCTGCCTCTGAGCAGCAGGGACTATGCAGGACTATAGTTCAAAATAACTGCTGATGAAGAAACTTCTGTGGGAGACTTGCCAGGCTTATAAAAGAAAAAGATACGATAGCAGAATATAAAAACAGATAAATAATAAATTGCAGCTTCGTCTGGAGCTGTGGCCTGGGCTGGTATTTACGGTTCTGAAAGGTTTTATGGAGAAAATATTTTATTTTTTATGTTTGGAAATATACAGCCACATAAAAATGTAATGGTTGGCTTAACCTATAAAGAGTTTTCTAATCAGTAAGTTCCTGACAGAAGGTGGAATTTGTATCTCGGTGCACAATTTTTTCCTTTTTTTTTTTCTTCCCTTTTAATTTCCCAACTCCAGGATGCCTTGAAGTTGCTTGATGTTCTAGGATAAATTTTCAAAGCTCCACACAGGAGAGATGCCAACAGAGGGAACATCAAGCAAACCCTGAGTTATGTTTGTGCATCTCCCGTGTTGTGTTTTGATAATTTCCCCCATCTATCTGCATAAAGACAGGGTTTGCAAGCAGGGCTAAACCATAGATGGAGCGGGTTATTTCCCTTCCTCCACGTTCTGTGGAAATTAATAAAGTAATTAAACGTTGCATTTACTGTTCATTGAATCACTTGGTTGTTTGGTAATTATTAGCCCGGTTACAAAGCGACATAAACAACCGTGTGGCTCCAGTGTGCAATTATGCTCAATATATGCTGAGCCCACACACACCCAACAGATTTTGCTGATTTTGCAGGCAATTAATAAAAGCTTATGCAAAGTGGCTTGTGCAAAGAGCTGGAAATTCTGCAGCAGAGCCCACTTCTTGTTCAGCTTCTGCTGGGGCTTGCACCGGAGCCTTGGTGAGGCCAGAGACCACTTAACGTGCTCATTGCAAAATGGTTTTAAGCCATATAAAGGCAGCTCTGCTCACTAGGAACTCACTCTCATGCTATTTTCTCTCTCCTGCTGGGACACCTTTGCTGTGAGGGTGGCAGAACCTGGCCCAGGCTGCCCAGAGAGGTGGTGGAGTCTCCTTCTCTGGAGAGGTCCCAACCCCACCTGGAGGCCACCCTGGACCAAGCCAGGTTTTACTGAGCCCTGATTCATTGAGAGGTAGATGGGCTAAAGCAAGGAGGTGGGACAAGCTGTGCAGGGTGTGATGCTCAAAGGCAATGCCAGTGAAGACAAGAAAAAGGAAAATAGAGTTAAACTAACACTAACCCACTTTCTGGGCTCGTTTTCTAGTTGCCAAGTTCTTTGTAAAACACTTAGAAAAGCAGACCCAAATTCCAGTGTTTGCTCCTCTTTCATTCCCTGCCTTGCTGTGGGCTGACCACATGCTCTGGACACTGACCACATCCCTCTGGGGATTCCTTTTAAAAACTGATGGTAAACAGGTAGAGAAAGGCCAGGGGACACAACTCTCACTGGTGTGATGATGTCACTTCACACTGTTGTGTTTTAGCAGATAAACCAACACGGTGTCACCTCTGGATGGTTCTTTGATACACTAAACACCTCTTCTCCCATTAATCTGTGGGAACAAAGTGCCCTCAGTGTAAGGCAGGTTTGGCACTGGAGTCAATGGGATGATGTTCCTGACCTGGGTTTGCTCTGGCCCGGGTCCATGGTGCCCAGCAGTGAATTTATGGTGCCATCAGAGCCCTGCATGACTCATCTCCATGGCACTGAGGCCATCTCAGTAAATAAGAGGAGACAGTTTCCTTCTCAACAGGTGAACCAAATCCCCAAAGTCTGGTTTGTTTTTCTCTCCCAAGGAATCAAAAGGTTAATTTGAAGTGCTCGTGGCCTTCCATGAATCAAATGAAGTAATCCCATGCCTGAGTTTTAAAAGCAGCTGTAAATTAGAAGGGTGCAGTGTGCAGATCAAAAAAAAGGGTTATCAAAGATTAATAAAAGGAGAGAGAGACTCTGCTGGAAATTCTCGCCTAACCCCAGCTAACCTGGAGAGTGCAATTCACCTGTCTGGGGTCCAGTGAGCACTATAAACCCCAGGGCAACAACACAAGAGCATCAGAAGGGAGGCAGAAAAAGAAGTTATTTTGAGAACCTGGATAGTAAATTCTGTGAAAAGTAAAATGAGGGATGAGTTGAATACTGGAGAAAATAAAATGTAAAAATCTAAGAAAAAAGCCTCTCAGCTATTTTATCCCATGTGAACACTGGTGGTTGCTTAATGCCAGCTCTATCTGAAAGGCAAGTCACAGAATGAACGGTGCCAGTGGGAAGGCAGGACTCTCATGGAAAAGGAATTTTTTAGGTGGAGTGAAAAACTGATTTCTCAGAAAAAAAATCCTGGTCATGCAAGAGAAAAACCTTAAATCACAGAAGGAACAGTCAAGACTCTAAAACCAACTCATCTGGTGTTTTCAAATGGTGCTGGGAACGTCCCCAGGCAATATTAAACTGTCATGCATATACAGGGGATTCTGTGCCTCCTAATTTTTACCTATTGACTAGTGTCCTCTACACTCCCCTACACTTAGTATGAATTAACAGTGTGCATTAATTGCAAATTCTGGCATATGCCTTGTTCGGTCCACCTGAGCAGGAGCCACGTTGCCTTACCAAGACAGAATCTTTCAGCCCTAATAAAAACCCAAGCCAGACCCCCAATTATCCTACTGAAATACTGCATTGCAATTACATTCCATGCTTGCCCCTGGTTAAAATGTTATTGAACTGAGCGATGTCTGGGAGCTCCTATTTTGCACAGGAACCTGTTGCCAAGCAGCAGTTGGGAGAGCACGAGAAGACGGAGCAGGAGACCCAAAGACTGTGGAAGCAACGAAACTGAAACCACTCTCAACGTTGTGTCCCACACAAAACCCACCACAAACTTCTATATCTGCATTAATCAGTTAAATAGGGCAGCTCTAAACACACTGAGACTTCACTGCTGGTGTTCTGAACCCACAGTGCAACCACCCTCCCTCTGAGCCTATAAACTAACCAATATTACTCCTGTTTTCTGCAGTTCCTCATTTCTCCTGAGCCTGTTCTGTCCAGCGTGGCCACAGCCCAATGTCAGAGCATGAAACAACTCCTAGTGTATTTTGGCTATGAAATAACAGCAAGATTCCACCTGCTGGAAAATATCTATTAGTGCAGCAATGCTTCTGTTTATTCTTAGCCCAGGTTTTGCACTGTTCCCAAGCTTTTATTGATTTATTTTTTTTCCTCGGTGTGTTTTGATTGAATAAATATAAACAGTCCTCAATATGCACCTGGAGAGGTATTTGTTATTTATACTGAGCGTGAGCACAAAGCTAATGATTCAATTTCACCAGCCAGGTGTTACCATCCTGAGAGCAGATCACTGGCACCCACTAGGACTCTGTCCTTTTTGGAAATGTGGCTTTTATGGCCAGACACAAAGGTTGGACTCGATGAGGTCTCTTCCAACCTAACTAATTCTATACTAAAACAATGTGTGTTTGATGCCAGGCTGCTTCTTCAAGATCTCATTTTACCTAAATCTGTACCTACATGCCATAAAAGTGTAGTTCCAACGATGTCTGAAAATTAGAGATAAGTACCCTTGAGATTTTCACTCCCCGAATCAAGGTGGCTGCAAACCAAGCTCTCGTTCCTGGAGCTGTTAGTGGGGCCCTTATTGTTGTGGTGGTTGTGCTAACAATTAAATCCAAATGGAGCAGGTGTGGTACAGCAGAGAGAAAAGCCTTGATGTGACATCCTTAACCAGCTTCAATCAGCAGGAACATTTAGCAGCTCGCAGAATAATCTGATGTCTCCAGGTGCACGTATTGATGGGTGAGAGCTCACAAATGGGGAGTGACACTTCTCTGCTCTGATTGTAACTGCCACCAACTCCCTCTGCAAGGCAAGACCACGTCCCTGGGGGTTTGTACCCTTGCTGAGGAAAGCCAAGCTCTTGGGAGTGGGCTCCTTATTTATCTGCACAACTGAGGAGGGTTTAAATAGTTCCCTGTTCCCCAGGCTGGGGAGTCAGTGACTGAGTGAAAGGTTTCCTTTGAGCTGAACATGAACAAAACCAGAATATTCTGAAATTATCTAAAAAGCCAAAAATTTTACATGAAGAAGTAACTGACTCTTCAAAATGCTTCATTGCTTTGTCTCCTCAGGATGGGATTTTTTCCCTCCTCCTTAACCTTATGCTGCATATTCTAACATAGAGTAAAATAGAGGTTAAAATAAAGGCTGTAGAAAATAAAGACTGACTTCTTGTCAAGTCAAAACACCACCATTCAAGAATGGCACGAGGTTTGTATCTGTCATGAACAAAGATACTAGAGAGCAGTTCACAGTGGGTGAATAATTCGAATGAGATGATGTAGAAATCAGTTATTTTACCCGACGTGACCATTCTGTAGCCTGATTCAAAGGCTGCTCATTTAACCTGGAAAACCTCCCATGGCTGAATTTATCAAGTATGCTGGGTAACAGTTATTAATTTTATGTGCTCAGGAAAAGAAGAGAAGAGTAACTAAATCACCTATCTGAATAAACCTAGCAATAACTCTATTAGCTTCTATTTAAAAGTATACCAAAGATCTTGAATGTTCAAAGAGAACCTTCTGGAAATTGTGCAAACATGACTTATCCTGAGGCATCATTCAGCTGACACACCAGGGCCTACCTCACCACCAGAGATCTAGAGATAGCCCCCTTGTTATTTGCTTTTTCAACAGAAATAAGTTATGTATGAAGCTCTAGCAGATTCTTTGCCGCAGGATGGGCCCTTGCACATGCCACGGGGGTTTGGGAAGGTTCCCAGTGATGGATGTGTGGCACTGTTAGTGCAGCACTCAGCTGAGACTGCTACACGTGGTTATTTCCTAACAATCATCACAGGTATTTTAAGGATGACTTTTCTTTCCTTTGTGAAACCTGGGCTGGAAAAAGAAGCCACAGACTTTTAAACACACCTTGTGATTCTGACTCAATCATCTTCTCAGAGATATTTACACTTCAGCTCGTGCCTGTTTCTCTTAGACAAACTAGTCTTTCTCTGCTCTATTTTCTTTTCTTCTTTTCCAGCCTCTGCCCCCCCAATTTCTATCTGCATCCCTCTTCCAGGGCAGGGAATCCACACAGACTCTTCTGGACCACAAAGGGACCCCATCCCCTCTTTACCCTCTGATGACCCCCCATGGAATCGCTCTCTCTCAGCTCCCAGTCGTGCCCTGCCAGGATATTCAGTGTGCACACTGGTACCCTTCTGATGCTGTCCTGAGCCAGGAGGCCAGGTTCTGGAAGGGTGAGACATTCCCATGCTGGCTCTGGCCACAGGATGTCAAGCTTGCTTTAGCATTTGCAGGCAGTGAGGAATCTCACCCAGCTTCACTGGAAAGGCTGGTTCTGTCCGTCTGGTTTTTATCAGCTTGCCAGCTTTAAAAGAAAAGATTTCTGTCATCTCTTTTACTGATTCTTATGGACATATGTTATTTCCCTCCAAGCTACTGGACCCTACTTTGCTGCAGGTGTCCTCTCTGAAGGGTCCAGACACTGGTGGCCCCTCAGTTCTCCTGGAAATCAAACCTTCACTGCTCAAAATCAGAGGTAGATTAAAAGCCTTATATAGACAATTCTGCCTGAGCTTCAGAGGAAGATGTTGCAGGGACAGGATCAGGACTGAGCATCTGCCCGTTCTGAAAACAAAACTGGCTAGAAGAAAACCTCCACGTTTTGAGTGACATTGATTTTTCTGCTCTGTGCACATGCAAAATGTGCATCTCTCGAGCCAGGAAGAGAGCATCATATTTATTTCATGCCTAAAGAGCTACCCAAGCTGCTGGCTCCTCAAGATGTGCATTACATTTCTGCCTTCCTGTATGAATTAGTGAAACTCCAGGAGTGATGATGAATGACACGGAGTGATTTATGCATGTCCATCACATGTAGTGGCTCTGCTTGTTGGGGAGGTTCCCAGGGTTTATGAAGGCTGCCTCTGCAGGTTCACTGCCTCGTATATATGAACAACAAATGTCCTGTTTCATGCTGGAAAAATGGCTTGATAAAGAAAATAAAGGAAGCGCCGTAAGAACGTTTATAAACAACTTCAGTGCAAAGCTGTGATCTGATAATGGCCATTCAGAAAAAGAGAGAGATTGCCATGCTGGAGAGAGAACAGTCCTTCAGAGGAGAGCGGGGACAGAGAACAAAAACCAGGGCTCATCTGGTGGGTTGGCAGCTTTCTGCTTGACCCTCCTTGCTGGAAAGCTTGGTCCTTCAGGCTCTGATCTCCTACACTTGAAGTCAGTGGGAGTGTTTTGATGCTGCTGTTGAGGGTTATCATAGGACTTTACAGAAACTCATCTTTGTCTCTGTGTGTCAAACCAAGCACGTGTCTGAAGGGTTGTGAAGAGGTGACAGCAGAGAACCCACCTGACTTTAAACATCCCACAGTGCCTGGTCGAGTGGAACAGCCCTTGTGGCATTTGCTTTCACTGAGAGGATGGAGGCTTTTGTAAGCTCTCTTTCTGTCATCCCTGGCAGTCGTGTCAGCAGTGACACGTGGGCCCTGACAAACCCAACCAGCCTCACCTCCACACCCTGAATTTCCCCTGATTTAATGACTCTGGGGTTTTGATCACTTCCTGAGAGCTAATCCCAGCAAGTATGTCTTGCTGGCTAGGTTTCTAGCGGTGATCACTGCTCTAATTAAATGTTCTGATATATATTTATGTATAAAAATTATTTCCTAGACATAAGCCAAACAGACATACCCTAAATAACATGCCAGTTGTTCCTGTGCCGTTTGGCAGGGATGTTGGCATCACTTCTTCTTGTTCCCGTGGCTCTAAATCCTTTGTGAGAGTTACCACCTACACATGGCACACAGATTGCCAGTGACTTGCTCTGCCACCACCCTCTTCTAGAAACACATCTCTGAGCTGTTTGTCTAATTTACCATATTTCTAAACAGCAACAGGAGCCTGTGCACCTGCTTGAGCTGCTTCTCCAGAATTATCTTATTTGTACCCTGCTTATGCAGGGAGCTGTTGTTATCCAAGGAAAGTTAATAAATGCCCAGCGACTGCATCTGTGTCCTAGTTCCTTTAACTCAGGGATTCCTAAAATATGTTCCTCTGAATTTTATGCTGCTTAATGAGAATTACTTTAATAGCTAGGTCTTGCTTTCTAGCATGTGGGTTTCTCAGTCCTAGGGTCCATTAGAATAAGTAGGAGTGGATATTCATAAACCCTTACTTTGATTAAAACATTGTGTGAAAATGAGATATAGTGTGAGCAGGATCAAGCTGGATAAAGCCCTCCAATAACTGTCTGTCTCTGCCACCAGACTGGATGGCACTGTGCTCTCTGTTTCTGCCCCAAACTCTAGACTCTGTGTAGGGCACTAAGTCAATGAGGCTTAGAGAGGATGAAAAAGGCATCTTTAATTTCAGTTATAGTGCCTGCTGATCCCCAGAACAAATATTAACTCCTCTGGAGATGCCATAGCTTTATGAGCAGAAAAGCTCTTCTAAATTAACGTTACGTGCTCACCTAGTCCTTAATAAGATGGCATGAAAAGTTAGGCATGAGCAGCAGCAGAGATCCAGACACAGCAGATCTATATACATTGAATTCTGGTGGAGTTTATGGCTGTTCTGCCAGCTGGAGCACTGACCACCCGTGGGCAGGGAGAGCTGGGGATTTCCAGGCTGTGGGGTAAGGTCTCGGTGCCTCTACAGCCTGAAAAGAGCCTAAATGTGATGATCTGGATCCATCCTGGGGTTTAGGGATCCATACAGAACAGGGACCTCTTCCGAGTTGTACAGCTCAGCCCAGACCCAGGGGGGTGTGACTTGGTGTAGATGGACTAAACCAAACAAGAATGGAGCTATTACTGATTTTCTAACTAGAAACACCTCTGTTAGTTCACAAGCATATTTCTCTATACACATCAGAACCTGTTTTTTTCTTGATCACAAATTTACCCTAATATTCCTGTCAATGTTACTATATTCTGCTGAACTTAAGCCACAGCTCCCTTTGGCATAGCCCTGCATACAAGAAAGTCCTTCTTAATTCACCACGGCAAATTTGTAATGTCTGTATTTTGGGCAGTTTCTTTCTTTTCTTCCGTCTTGGGGGTTCTTCATCTCTAAAAGATGTTTCCCCCTCACCACCGTTGGGCAGTGGTGGGAATTATTGTGAGCTGGGGTTTGTAAACTATACAAGTTTCTGTCCTAAGAAAACTACTTCTGGAGATAAACCAACTGCAGATTGGGTTGTATTGTAGCAATGCACAACTGAGTGACTAAAGCCCTTTTCTTTTAACCTCTCCTGCCTGGTGATTTGTGATCTTTGTGACCACAAGGTCAGAGGAGCTGAAATTCTGACTTGGTTCAGATAGAGGAGGGCGGAGGTGAATTCATTGTGTTCTCATCACTCTCTCAAGTGCAAGCAGGAGACCCCATTATTGTTATTTCTTTGTAGCTTTCCACATTTGAAATAAACGTGTTCCATGCTGCCAGGTGCAGGCTTTATTTTTACAGAGAAAAGCATAATCAAAGCTGCTGTGACTGGAAAGCAGAGGGGCAAGGCAACCTGCCTGCCAGCAGCAGCAAATTAAACAGGGGCTTATTTCCCTCGGCTGCTTTTGAAGCCACTTGGTGAGGTTGCTCATGCAAAAGAGCTGCTAAACTACTTCTTAACTATTGAATTCAGCTTGAATTCATTTTCAGAAGATGCCATCGTGTTGGCCTGGAAAGAAGGTGAAGCTTAGAGTGTCTGCAAGAAGCTTCAGTCTTCACTTATACATAGCAAAAAGTCACTAAAGATACAGCCTTGTTGCAGAAGTTGGGGGGATTTCTGGGCAGACCCTGAGGATCTAGTTGAAGCTATAATTTGGTTTCAATTATACTTCTTAGCAACTTTTCTAGCAAGGTGTTGGGAAAGCCCCTGGGAAGATTCTTGCCATGACTCTGCTCTTACATTATTCATGCCCGTGCCAGGCAACATGAGGTGTTCTCAGGAGAAGTGTGTCCCAACAGCAGCAAAGCTTCTGTCTTGGGGATTTCAGGGGAAAAAAAAGCCAAACAAACCCAAACCCCTTGAAGGTTGGATTCTGTTTTATCACAAGCTGCTTAAAATGACATCTTTGTTTGCCTGGCATTTAGTAAAAGCAGCTCTACAGAGCTTGCTTCACTTGGGACCCTGCCTCCTCAAGGCAAGTGTTTGCCATTTTCCAGACTTAAAAAGTGAATGCAAAGTGCTGTGCTCCAAGAGCAAGGCTGCTACTTTTATTTTCTAATTATTTAGTGGCATGCCCCAAGATCTGCAATCCCATAAACCCCATATCAGAGGCCTAAGCTGTGTGTATGCAGGGAGGAAAGAGAGAAAAGAGCATTCCTGTGACCTACAGGTTATGAAACCTTGCCCAGGAGCAGTGAGATGAAGCTGATTTGGTCAAGAAAGATGCTTTATGGTTGCTAATGGGTCCATTTCTACATTGACTGTGTGTAACATCCCATGGGTCAAACAAGGGCTGTTTCTAGCTCTCAAGTCCTGACTCCCAGGGAACAACCTCAGGGGATTTCTGTGTTTCCATGACCACAATTGAACCATATCTTAAGTACAGACTGGGCAGCAAGTGGCAGGATGAAGTTTCCTCCCTAGTAGCAACCCACACTTAAATGAGATTAACCTGATCACGACCACACAGCCAAAAGCCCCACATCCTACACAGAGGTGCCATAACACAGGTGTAGGAAAAAACCAGATGAATTCCAGTGAAGTCTGCAGCTGTTGCAGCTATAGGGGTTCAGACACGTAATGCTCATGTCCCTCAAAACTGGAAACTTGCCTGTAGTGGTGTTCAGGGGCTAAGATGGCCAATGCTTCTTGTTTTAAAGTCAGACCTATAGTGCTTGGGATCCTCATTTATGATTTCGGAACATTTAGGTTGGCAGCAGAGGGAACAGACAATCTCTAATTTGACTAAAACCAAAAAAAGCTTGTCTCCAGTTTGTCTGTTTTGTCTCCCTGCCTGAATACAACCTCAAATCCTGAGCTACCTTCCCACCTCCTTCTCCTCCTTGGCTCAGCTCTGTTGGGAACATTGTGCTCCCAGCCCTGCAAGAGGAACTTCTGCTGCCTGGGGTCTGTGTTTCTGCTTCCCCACCCTGGTGAGGAGCATCGATCCTCATCACCAGCATCACCCTGAGACTGACAGATGGAAGAGATCTGAGCCTTCTCAGTCACCAGCTTCAGGATATTTCCCTTCACTCAGAATGATGATAAGCAGAGAGAGATATTTCTCTCTCCCCCCCCGCCCCTTATTTTTGCCCAATCGCTATTAGAGCATTTTCATCTGTTGCCATTAAAGCAGCACCCATTCGTCAGGCAGAGCTGGAGCCTCTCAAAATACCATAAAACCAAAGGAAACCAGGCGTAGGAAGATGTATGTAACTGTTTGCTTCGTTTCTCTTGGTGTCCAAAGTGACTAATTGATTTTAAGTGATGTTTTATAGAAACAGTCGATACCCACAGCAAAGCCCTCGTGTAACAAATCTCAGCACAGATGGTATTTGGGTTGCAATTAAACAAAAAGTGGCATATAGCAAATGAGAAGAAGAGAAGGTTTCAAATCCAATATACTAAGCCCGGAAAGATGGTTGAGAAACCAACAATATTTTTTATGTTCAGGAAGTAGAAAGCTGGCTTCTGGTAGAGAAAACCTGGCTCTAAAGGTTTAAATCTGCCAAAACGAGCTAGAGTTCTACCTGGGTAGGACACATAGTAGGGTCTGCCTGACAATATTCCTCTTGTCCTCCACGTCATGGAGTGTCCTGGGCTAAACCCAGCACTGAAAGCTGAAGGTTTCCACGGCTGGAGGGAAGACTGGGCAGCTTGTGGGAGGGATGTCCAGTGGATGTGACTCAGAGCAGTGAAACCCTTCACAGCTCCAGCAGTCCCCAGGCTGCAGTGACTGACAGCTGAGGGACTGGCAGGGAAGTGTCAAACTTCATGCCCTGGTCTCCAGCTCTCCCCTGGCCATCTGCCCTCAGCTGCTGCTGGGCAGGTCTTTGCTCTGACCCAGTCTGCCCGGTCTCCTGCTCAGTGACAGGAGGTGAGGGCTGTGAAAGTGCTTAACAGCAACAATACGTGTGGGGAAAAGGTTCAGCGTCCTTCTGAGAGGTGGCCAAGGTTAATGTTTCACAGGACTGACCTGGGCAAATCATCAGGAAATCACCTGAATATTTCATAAATGAAATAAACAAATTTTACCTTTTTTAATGAACAGAAGCATGTTCAGTTTTGGTCTGGGGACATCTCCTTTGTATAAGTATGATGCGTGTGATGGAGAGAAATTAATTCAAGTTCATTGACTTGAGCTTTAAAGATATTCTATCATAATATATTCATATTTTACACTGAGTCTCCATTAATACTATTTCTTTTACCTATTCTGCTGCTGCTGAGGGATATATTATTTTCTGTCAGGCACAGACAAGCATCTGCAATGGGAAATCCTTTGCTGCTGCTTATCTACAGGTTTTGTTGGCTCTCCTACACTAAAGCTCAGGACAGTCTGAGATTCAGATACCATTCTTATCCTACACTGATTCTACAAGGAAACAGCAATTAAAATAGTGTCTGTGGTGCTGAGGTTCCTGATCTCCAGAGAACAGCATTTGTTTTGGTTTCAGTTGTACCTTACATTAGCCTCTCTTTCAAAGAAAAAGAAAATATTTGTTTACTTCTTATATCTATAAACTCCTGAGTCCAAAGCTCAATGCCTGACAGGATTTAAAGCTGGAACAGGAACTCATGGTGACAGAATTCAGTATCTCTGTCCTTGGGCACTTACCCAGGCATCTCTCTATTGCCATTGGATTTCTAAGACAAGTTATTTCTGCAGGAACAGCCACGTGGCTTTTGGCTTAGGTGTGCAGAAGAAACGCACAGACAACTTGGAATAAGTGCAATATAAAATGCACCCCTGTGCTCAGGATTGGAGCAGTAAATCCCTCATGCAGAGTGCAGCCAGGTGCAATATTTGCATTCCTACCGTATCACACCAAAAGGCCAATTTCAGTCTCTAGGAAGAGGAAATTTTCTTTTTTTATAGACAGTCTAGTGGTGCTCTGAGCACTGGTAAGAGGGCAGGTAAGATTCCATCATCAGGATCTTGAACTTTCATTGTCTTTTAGTACCACAGGGAACTCTGGAGGAAAACTGCTAGCCTTTGCTATCTTAATTTTTTTGAGCAAACCATTACTCATTAAAGAGAATTAACACCAAGCAGAATGAGGGAACCCCTTTCAGTAAAGCCAATCTCCTCTGGTTTCATCGCTAACACTTTGCCAATAGTTTCTCCTGAACTCCAGCATCCCAGGTTTCAAATCAAACCTGACACCTCCCCTAGCATTGGAGACACTAAATACATGGCTTTCTCTGGAGAGCAGCTGTCTGTTCAGCTCAAGTGCTGCTGCACCAGGGGTGCCCCACCAGGAGCAGGAAACCTCCTCGGCAGAGCCACCCTGCAAAGCTGCTCTTTACACTGCTGGAAACACTGAAACTTGTTGATCCTGGGAAACGGCTTCAATCTGCTGTTAAAAGTGATAAGGGCTGGCAGCAGGGCTCAGATCTCATCCACACAGCCCGGGGTACCTCCTGGCCAGGGGAGGGAGTGGAACCATCCCTCCGACTCCAGATAATCCACCTCTGGGAAAGGGTTCACTCCACTGAGTAGCGAAATCACAGAATCATTAAGGCTGGAAAATCACGAGGAGTATTTCCTGAGAGCATCACACTGCTACCTCATTTGTGCCAAGGGAAAGAAGGGGAACAAGCCCTCAAGTTTCCCAAATGTTTTAACTTTCAATGCAAAGTAAAGATTCTGAGCAACCTGCCCTAGCCAGAGATGTCCTTGATTATTGTAGGGGGTTGGACCAGATGACCTTTGGAGGTCCCTTCCAACCCAAGCCACTCTATGATTCTATGAAAGTAATAAAGCTCTTCGAGGCAACAAGTCCTGCCCTAAAATCCCAGTAAAACGCTAAACTGCAACGTGCTGAGTTTTGCATTTCTGTTGTGAATCAAAGGGACCTTCACTGCCTGTAAATTGTGTTCACTGCAGCACTTCCCCGGCAGCCAGAGATCAGAATGTGCTGGGACACCAAGGAAACACACACTAAAAGGGCTGTTTTGAGGCACGCCAGCAGAAATGTGTGTTTCTGCTGTTAGCCACTGGCCATCCCACGCCTGCTCACACGTGGCGAGTATGAAATGAGGATGATGATGATGGGTGGGCTCCCCTCTGCATCCACGAGACTGACCTGGCCTCCCACTCAGGTTGTGCAAGTTAATTTGAGGCTGAAAGGCTCAATTTGCTTTTGAGGAACTGCTGTCACAAGCAGCAGCCACGTGGACAGGCAGAGCTCTGCCTTTCCAGTCCTCTTCCCCTCTCACGGATGAGTTATAAGCACTTTACCTGTTAGGGGTCAGTCATTACTCCCACCTCAATCCTTGTGCAGGTAAGATCAGAGCGTTGGGCTGGCAGCTTCCTCCTTTCGACTCATTCTATGGGAACTGGACTGTTAATTAGAGCCAGAGTTTGGCTTCCTTTACTGTGAAATATAGTTCTGTTATCAGTGCAACCACAGTCTGCCCTAGGTGATTTCCACTTTGGCTTTAATCCTTTCTCTTTTTTTAATCCCATGAAATAAAGAGTGTTTCCTTCCTTGGGTAAGCTGGATAGCCCTTTGGTCTAAATAGAATTCCTTCATTCTGAGATTTCTGATAGGCTAAACCTCTGTGAAAGTTTGATAAAAGGTAACTTCGAGGCTTTTAATTAATTATGGACAAAAAGTTGACAGTACTCTACTGGGAGGTGTTCCTAATAATCCATGCATGTAATATAGTGGGAACATTGTTTATAAATATAAATGAATTGGAAGGTTTGTAACCTTGGAACAAAAGAAGATGGGAACTCAAATCACGGCTGGCAACCTCACAATTAAATGTTCTCAGATTAAATGACCTACTTGAAAGCTACAATTTTATCTTTGTTTCCCAGTAAGTAGAGGAAAAATAATCCTTGTAACGGCTCCTTTATCTCTTACGGGGAGTGAGGCGAGGAAATGTTGGGTTTAATATTTCATATCTCCCACAAATGAAAAAACACACTCTTACAGCTCAGCCTGCCTGCAAAATGCGGCGAGAGAGGGGAGAGGAGGGGGAAAGAAGGTAAACTGGGGACAGAGCAGTGGCAAAGGAAAGTGGAGGTGAGCAAGGGGAAAGGGGTCCTGAAGAAAGGCTGTGGCCAAGGGAAGAGTTAAGAATATTCACAAAGCAAAATGAACCCAGAGGAATAAAGGAAAGACCAGTCCACAGATCGAACTCACTTCTGTCATCCTAGCATTTGGGGGATTAAAAATCCTATTACCACTGGCCAGAATGGATTAAACCCCCACCTTATCATTATCAGCACTGCACCTAGATTTCCTCTGCTTAACAGCATTTCCCTCCTGGGAAAGGTTCAGCCTCTCAAGGGTATGGGACCGGGGCAGACAGAACCACAGCTGCAATCTGCTGGCATCAGCAAAGGAGCATCTGCAGCCTGAAAACCACACTTCTGCCTCTTCTCATTCAGCTTAAAAAGCAGCACCTCGAGATTCTCAAAGAAACTGGAAAACCTCTCCTGCTTAGCTCCTTTCTCTCACCGCCTGTTTCCATGAGAGGCTTGTATCCTGCACAAGGTCACTGCAGCAATAAAGAGATTGGAGATTGGTGTGGGGAGAAGACCTGTCTGAGCAAGCCAGGCTTTCCTCCCTGCTGCCCTGTGGTGCACCCAAGCAACCACTTACTGGTGTTTGCTGGGCTGCTCAGGGCTGGTCAGGGCAGTGCCACCCCTCCAAGGCACACTTGGGTTCCTCCTCTCACACCTGGATGGTGGCAAGACCCTCAGAGAACTTCCCATCTTTTAAAAAGGTGTCAATTTTAAAAGCTCCCTTCAGCCCTATCCAGACTTTGGGACAACACTTAAAGCTCTGAGATTGCTTCCAAGAATTAATTTCCACAGAAAAACCTAGAAAACTCTCCCGAGTTTGTCAGACAAAGCACTCTTAGCCTCCTTCTCTCCTCACTGACAGCATTCCAAAAGTCCTCCAGCCAGCCACATTTCCAGGAGCCACCTCCTGGTGTTTGCCCAGTGGAGCAGAACTGGGAAGATGCTGCCAATAGAGAATGAAACTCAAGTAGCAGCTAACTTCCCGATCTGCTTTCATCACCTCGGATGGAAACGCTAAATTAATCAATACATGATTCTGGGTTTGATTTTCAGAGTCAGGCTCTGTTTGGGATCCACCTCCTCACTCCCATATGAGCCACAACTAGATGCAGAGCACCAGCAGCTTTGGTTATCCTCCAGCCCATCCTGTTGCTTTTGCTGCTACACCTCTTGCTCCCAAGAGATTTTTTTTTAACAGGGCAGGAATTGTGGCTAATGCTTCAGGGATATGGAGAAATGTCTGGGGACTGTGGGCCTGGAAGCTCTTTATTCTTATTTAACAGCTGATTTTTATTTATTTATTTGTTGTTTATTTGGGTTTTTTTTCTGTTTGGTTGTTTTTTTCATGTGGGTTTTTTTTTTTATAATGCAAATGTTTGAAGAAAAGTGCCATACTGCAGCTTTCTGCTTTGGAAACCCAGGAAAAAATAAAACAAGTGTGGGGGCTGTTTCCTGCCTGCATTTGTAACCTTCACATAGGAAATCTGAGAGGCAGATTTGCACTTCAAACTATAGCTGGAACCAAACCACCCACGTACAGAGATAATAAAACATCAAAAGGCTTGTGAAATATGCTGCCACATGTATATATGTTTAAAAAGGGCACAAAATGAAGAAACCAGGATATGCAGCTCAAGTTCTTCTCTAGCTGGAGTATTACAATAAGCAAAGCACACAATTCTAGGAGTCTTTACCCCAAGCTCAGCTGAAGTCATATGGTAAAAATGAATGTTTTTTGTAGCGTTCAGATTGCCAAACATAAACTATCTTCCCAACACTGAAAGATGCAAACTTTGCCCAGCCCCATTAATTCGATTTGACCTGAAAACTGTTGCCTTGTGCTCTGGGGAGTATATTGAGTTATTAAAAAGTTCTGGAAATGTTGGTACCACCTTCCTTGTGATCTCAAGGCTCAGCTCTGCTGTGTTGGACACACCAGAGGCTTATTGTTGACTTCTGCCTGAGAGATGTGGCTGCAGGACAGTTCCACACACATGATTCCCCTCTCATTTTGTCATAATAGGGAAAATTAAACTGGCAAAGAGAGACATCCCTCTGCTACCTCATCCTCATGGTTAACCATGAAGATTCCTGCAGAGGACGGGCCAGGACAGCTAAATATTTGGAAGGTTAGAAGCCAGAGCAGCGGCTTTGACCCAAGTTCCTTTTTTACTTCTCAATTTGATAGGATTTGATGTTATTCTGCAGTGAGCAGAAGCCCAGGGTATCAAAAGCAAAGCTGGGAGTGTTGGCAAAGTCCTGCCCGGTGAGTTGTGCCCCAGCCTGAGCTCTCATGTGGAGGTAGATCTGTTATCAGACACCAACTGGAAACACCAGCCCTTTTCTTGGGTGGAGGAACAAAGGGAGCTGAACATCTGTAGCTGCCTTCATTGCTGTGTTGGTATCAAAGCTGCCTTATCTCCCTGGCAAGCATGCAGGGATTTGCTGTCTCTCCCCTGCAATGTGCTGGTTGTAATCTCTCTCAGATCCTCATTACACTTTTTGCTCTGCATTAATAAGAAATGAAGAAGTCGGGTTGCATTCCTTCTCTTATCCTGCCCAGCTCTTGGCACAGTTCCTCCCCCAGAAGTTAGATGCCCTCTTTTCACTGGCCTTTATTTCACTTTCCTCCTCTGCTCTGTGACCCACACTGACCCCCCCAAGCTTTTAACAAAATGATTAAACACACTACAGGAGCTTTCATGTGTGTGTGCACACGTCAGCATCAGTCTTGTATGTATAAACACACTTCTGCCTGGTTTTTAATCCTTTTCTTACTGATGCTTCTCCCTCCCTCCCCACCTTCTGCTTTCTCTGGCCCAGCAGATGATGGGAACTGTGATGGTCTCTTGTTGGCACTTCAGCCAACACCCGGTGACCGTGATCAGGTCTGTTCTGCCTTCCTGCAAAGGTCAGCTCTGGATGCTTCATTTTGGCTCTGCTGTTAGAAATTATCTCCAATACCCATAACTTCAAACTCAGGAGGAACAGAGATAGACAGAAGCTGTGACACTTGGATTTGGACTCAGATTTTAAGCCCTACAAAGTTTAGACTCTCTTGGATCTGCCCAGTATAACAATCAAGGTTGCAAGTAAAAGAGGAATTTAGGTAACTCGCTCCTAATGACCAGGAAGCTCAGAAGCATTTAGTTTGGCACCAGCTCCTTTTCTAAGAAACAGCTTGATTTCCAATTGACCTAAAAGGCGTCTGAAAGCCTCGGGGTTCACTGCTGCATCATGCCATGGATTCCAGGGGGGTTGATGCACAAGAGCATGGCATGGCTACAGCAGCTGCCAGGCTCCCTGCCTGCAGCTCTGCTCTTTGGGTTACATTTTACAAGCCCATTAAGCAATGCTGTAACCCCCCCAGCTAAATAAAACTGCAGAAAAAGCATAACTGGTCTCCCTGCTCCACAGACAACTCCATAATCCACTGTCCCCCTGGCCTGTGATGCCAGAACGTAACAGGGCTGCACAGCAAACTGCTGGTGTGGAGCCCATGCTCTTAGTGAAGCAGGTTTTTTAATCAGCTTTTTGTCTATTCACTCTCAGGTCTTATTAAAAGAAAATATATATTTTGCTTGTGCTCACACTAAAATCCCCTCCTCCACTGGTGATGCTCTGGCATGGCCTGTCAGGAGAACCAGGAGACACATGCAGGGATGGGGGGAAAAAAAAAAAAAATGTCAAGTAAAAGGAGAAAAATGAGTGAGTGAATATTTGTGTATCTAGAGGAGAGGAAATCCTGTGCAGTTTTCTCATGGCATGTCTTTGCTCTGGAGATGAATTTTAACTAGCAGGAGGTAATTCCTTCCCGGGCCTTCCATAAATGATGATTTATATCTTTTTGCCTCGAGTCAATTTCGGGGATATATAGATGAATATATATCAATATTTGTGCAGATACATCTACTATAGATGATTCATGGGCTTTTTATTAAAGATGGATTCTCAATGTAACCATTGTCTAGAAGTTGTCATGTCCCCCATTCATCTCCTGCTGCCTCACCCACTTTTCCCCCTCTTAACAAGATATTCTATTAAAAGAACATGTTTGCAAACATTCTGGAGATTTCTGTTAAATAGTTGAGAGATAGTAATAAATTACTGTATTTCTGTACCATCCCAATGTCAACACAAGGATGCAGTTCTGTAGACTTAGTTCTAACGGAAGCACCAAGTCTGGCAGAGGATTTTAACCCCCATAAATAAATCACTCCAAGCAAGACACAGTTATGGTGTCTTCTGGAATACACCAAGCCCCAAATGAGGATTTATTGAAGATCTGTATATCCCTTCCTTCCTTCCTTCGTGTGATTGGTGGGAAACAAAATTCTGCTTTACACAAATGGCTCTCAATTAAACATCCAGTTAAGACTAGGATTGGAGGAATATCTGAGAGCCTGTTGTGGTAGCTGTCAATATTGACATGAACACATAGCTCTGCCTACTCCTCCCCATCTTTACATCTAAGGGGTGCTAACTTGGAATACTTATTGGTATATACAGGAGATGCTTAGAAACATTTAAATAAAGAATGCTTCAGCTGATTTGCAAATGAATTCTGGGAAAGCTGCTGAGATCCCTACATGCTACCCCAGACAATGAAAAATGAGCATTTGCAAATATTCAAGTGTTAGTTATTTATAAAAAGCTGGGGTTTGACCAGTTTGCATCCTGTCGTCCTTCTCTTTTACAGGGTATTGAGAGATCTTCATATTCTGCTTCTGTATCCAGTTAAACTGGAGAGGTAAGTCCTAACTTCTCACTGCCTTCCTGTTTCCGTTAGTTCTGATTTCCCAGTCACTTCCAACTGTTAATTACCTAGCGTGAGCAAACAATTTCTGTACCGTTATTTCAAGGCATTGATGAGTGTAATTCTGAACTCGGAAGCCTTGCCCAGTTCTGCAGCAAGCCCTCAGATGAATGCCCGAGTAATTGGCTCCCTGAGATAATCCCTTTAATCAGCTAAATCAGTAACATCCCCAGTCCCTGTCAGCAAGAACTGCACCATTGGCCGAGTTTGCTCCTTGCTAGACAGAGATAGTCAAATAAATACCATCGTGCAAAAAGATCTGTTTCTTTTCTTCCCAGTTTCACAACAAATAAATGAGAAAATCAAATTTATTTCTAGAATACCTAAGTTTTCTACTGAGCTAGAGGCTGAGCTGCCACAATTGTTTTAGAGAACGACGACGCATTGATAAGAGCTGGAAAGACTGGGACAAGTGAAGCAAAGCAGCATTTAATTCACTACTTCTGACAATCACATCAGGAAGTTTTAGCTCCTTTTCTTTCAAAGAGAGGAAGAGCTAAAATATACTATAAATTAAAGTAAAGAACAGGTCTCCAGACTTTGTGGGGCAGGTACTGTTGTTACTCGGGGTAGAACACACTGTACTTTCACTTTTCTCATGCCATGAGCCTTCAGTGATGAACAGATGTCTTAAAAAGACTTAAATACTTAAAAAAACCTTAAAATACTAAACCCACTGCGTTTGCCTCAGTAAAGCTGGATGTAGTGACACCAGAAATAGACTGTGAGCTGCCAAAGACATTCCTCAGCCACACTGAGAACCAGCTACTGGCTGTAGGTAGATCATTATAAAGCATTTTCAAAGAAGCCAGAGGATAATTCTAAATTTCTATAGCACAAGCCAAGATAAGCAGCCTAAGGAAGAAAACTGCACAAGTGCTTGACAGGGTCCTACCAGACGGGAGACAGCTTTTGTCTGGGATCCCTTGTACTAGGGAATTAAAGAGGTGTGATGAGTTCTGAGGCTGGGTATCATAACAGGTAGGCAGGATGGGAAAGGAAATAATCTATATAGGATATGTGGGGTGACACTGTGAGGAAATAGCAAAGCCCCCCTGGTTTGTGTCTGCCCAGGACAAAGCCCATCCTGTGTGCTCATGGACAAGCTCTCCCCGTGTGCTGAGCAAATCCCTCTGAGCCTCTGCTTTATAGACACCGTCACATTCATCTACCTAAAAGATTGTTCAGAGACTTTGGGGTCTTTGTAGGAAGCTCACTGTTGTAGAAAGCAGAAACATTATGATGCAATCTAAGAATAACCCCTAAGTTCCACCTCTCCAGGTGTCAGCAGCTGAGAGAACTTTCCCAGCTGAATGGCACTGAGGTCAATATAATTTAGCTGCTCCAGTCCACAAGCTACTGGTTGGGTGGGTGGAGGAGGATTTAAATCCAGCTTCTCTTATTCCACTCACAAAGCTGAAGCTGCTCTACCTTCTAGGTAAGCTGGTGTGCAGTGGGTTTCAAGTAATAACTACTCATTTTGGCAAATAAAAAGTAGGGTACCCCTAATTTTCTGCGAAACATCTCAAGTTCTTGGCTCAGTAATCAAAATTAAATGACTCGATGACAGAGTAAATACCAGAGAAGGTGCACACTATTGGTAACTATTTACACACTGGTTGTGCAGTCACCAGTCTGGTTTGGCACTGAACAAAACTAACTCCTCTATTTTTTATATATATATATATATATAAAATACATGTACTGTCATGCTAAGAGCCAGAGTTGAACGAGTGCTTCAGGGTTAGTATTAATTTAGAATATCAGTAATAAAAATCAGTAGCCATTACAGATGTTAGAAAGAGACAATGCAAAATCAAATCTAATAGGAATTTGATTTTCCAGTTAGGGACTCTGATCTAGTGCTTGCCCTGAGTAACAGGGGTTTTTTTTGGTCTCCTTGTATGCCCCGATCAGGTGTGCTGCAGTGTTATAAGATATTTATGCTATTATATTTAACACATCACAGAGCTGAAATCAATGTAGGAAGTTCCCACCTCAGGGGAGGCGAGCACAGCACTTGAGGGTGAAGGGAATTTTGCCTGTTGTTATATAGACACAAGTGTAAACACTAATGGCCACTGTTACCTACTGCCTGGATCTGCCCCAGTAAGTCCCTAAAGCAAAACACTGTTTTGGTTTTTCTTCTTGTTCTCTTCCCGGATCAATTTCAGTGCATGATGCATAAAACTATGAGCATCCATTTTATAATACTTAGATGGCTTCCAAGGAATGAGGGCAAATCAGCTATACAAATTTTAATTTTTTAATTAAGATTTTGGGAGCAGAAGAGCTTTTTTTTACTTGAGAATAAAAAAGTGCCAGCATTCACTGCCTCCCCCAATTTACTGGGAGACAGACAAGGCAGGGCAGCTGGGATCATGCACCAGAATGGGGATTATTTGTTTTAAAGATGTAGCCTAAGTAAATATTAATCTTATTGTTATAATGCTTCTTTATTGAGATAGGCTAATGCTTGTCTAATGTTTGCACAGGACTAAGACACAGTAGCCTCAAAACTTAATATAAAAGTAGCTCTTATGTTTTGGAAGAATAAATTAGGAACTGAGGTAGAGTATAATAAAAGTACTCTTCATTTGCATGTGCTAATTAATTTCTACTTTATCCCACCAACATTGGGGAGCAGTGGCCTTATTAGCAGGAATGAGTTTGCTTATATCTGAAACTAAACACTGAGCAAACTCAGGAAGGTCACCCTTTTCCCTTCCAATTATCAAGGTTAATTATAAAATTAATTAGGTCAATTTGTAACTTTGATTATGAGAATTTACCTGCTTTTGGCTCCGACAGAGAACCTGGATCTGCAATGAAGGATTCTGCTTTCTGTCCTAAACTCACTAGTTTTGGGGCATCCTCCTTAAAAATCTTCCCAGGTTTTGCTGCCCGGATGATGTCACTGAACTCAAAGTGGACACTGTGCTTTTGTTTTATCTTCTCATTACCATTTCCCTGGTCTAAATCAATAAGGAAATGTGGGTTTTATAAGATAGTTTAACAATTTACCAGGAAACAGACTGAAAATCAATTGGTTTGTGTCCTTTCCAAGTACTGTCAGTTATAGTTACAATTACAGTCTGGAGCACCAACATCAGTCACCCACTACCTTTATTGCTGGTTATGTTCCATAGCCTCCATATTCCCCATATTTATCCTAAATGTTGTTCTCTGGCTGTTATAAATATAAAGAGGAATAGCTGAATTTGCTCGAATTCCTGCCACTGTCTGGCACATCCTAAAAGTGTTACCAGGACTTGATCCTGGCTGAGATTAAGGCCCCAGCATCTCAGATGGTGAGGGCTAAACTCAGACATTCTCCTCAAGAACCTGCAGTCTAAATAAACACGGGTTAATTGGCAAATACAGAAAGGTCTGGAGAACAAATAATTATCCCATTTAGTGGTGGGGAACAGGAATTTTAATTGATTTGCCCTCTGTGACAAATCTGCGGCGGGATCAGGAATTGAATCTTTGCCTGAAATTCACTGCCTTAATGAGCACAACATCTTCTTCCAGCTGGAGTATGACCCTTCCCTGACTAAAGGGGCTGAGGGAGCACTAGCACTTAACTTCTGCAACCTCCTGCCTCTCAGCAATTAGCAGTGGGACTAATTCTGCGAGGTAAGGGAGGCGTCCTGGGTGGCAGCAAACACTTCTCTTCCCTTCCATGGCCAACGAGTTTGAGGTCTTTGTAATCCTAAAGAACCAGTTCTGGTCTATTGTCTGCTTAAAAGTGAGAAATAGAAGTGCCAGGGCAACCAGGCAAGGATTAGAAGTGGTCTGCATCCAGATCATGGGAGGTAATTAAGTGGTCAGACTCCACTCTGTCTTGGGGGAGTGTGAAGACATCCTGAAGCCACAGCTTCTAAAGGACATTTCAGGTTGGTCCCCATCACTTGATTTCTCTGTTCACACATGATTTGGTTTCATGATGATTTCAGACACAGCCTTCCTTTACTTTTCTGTGTTTTCCAAACCATTTTAAATGGTCTCTAGCAGCAATACATCCATAGGGCAGGTTCTAGCACCGACCATCTCCCTCTTCTGGGCAGTCCTGAGGGGCCTGCCTGATGCTTACACACAAGTCACCTCAGCTGGACCTTTCGGGAGCAGGATTATTAGACCCTTAAATCAGTAACTAGAGGAGAAAAATGGTCTCTATTCCTCCCCTAGAGCAACTGGGTACTAACCCTCCAAACCCTGGCTCGTGGTCTACAAGGGCCTTGTCAAGCTGTAGCTGGCGAGCAGCTCTCCTTGTCTCAGCACAGGAGCACAGAGGCTTTTCTCCTCCCAGCCTGACTGACAGGCAGCCAGGATGCTCATCAACCTCAGTGAACTCAGTGCTTCCAGCTGACAGCAACCATGAACCCTTTCAGCCTAACCAAACCCACTAAAATATTTAATATTCCCCCTCAAGCAGGAGAGGCAGCCCAGAAGGCATCAACGCTGCTTCTGGTCTATTTGCTTAACAGAGGATAGATTGAGCTAAATATAGTTGTTTGCCTTATCTCAGGGCTATCAGGGATAGGGACCTTCAGGTATCAGAAATACCTATCAGCAGGTGTTGCATTTTAAAATAGGAGCTTTAGATATTAAAAAAAAAAGAGAGAAATTTACATAGTGCTCTTAAAATTTCCTTTTCCCCTTTTCTCATCAGCTTTTGCCATATACAGAGATTTTTATTCACCAAGAAATCACAAAAGTCATCTTCAACACTCAAATTACCGTATCTTAGCTAGTCTTTAGGTATTGAATATTGTGTTTTCCCTCCCTCTGCTTGCTCCTTCTCTTTATTTGCTGCTTTCAAGTTGTTAATCTATATTTGCACTCCTGTGCTTTCCCAACTGTCATACCTTCAACCCGTGAAAATCCAGTGGCTTCTTCCTTGTCTATTAGAAACTACACGTCTATTAGAAACTATCAGAAACTTCCTTTCAGTATCAGAAACAAGAACGTAATAAAATTCCAATATTTGTTACTTCATCCAAGATGAAGTAACATATAAATAAATATACATATTTATTTAAATACCTCCCTAAGCATGCCCTTATATTTCATTGCCCCTGGCTTTGGGTAGTAATGAAAGACAGAGCAAGTTGTTTTCTTTGGTGAGCAACAGCCAAGAATGTCACAGGCAATAAAATGCAGAAAACTGACAGGTACTTGCTTCAAATTTTTGGGGGAGTTCTGTGGCCAACAGGACTTTGGGCAGCACTGTGAATGAACACAAGAAGTGCACAAACCTTCCAATCACAGCCAACTGTTTTTTTCCCTGTAATTAAGCTTTTGTTTTATATTTATTAACTCTCTGTGCCCACGGAGAGGTGTACTGGAAGGGAAAGCCACCAAGAATTACAACTGGGCAGCTAAAGTGCATTTTATATGTGAGCCAAGGTAATTTTGCAAATGGACAGTGTCTCCCCATTGGAAATTTAATCACCCTGTTCCTGGGGTTCAGAGCTTGATCAGAACTAACCTCTCCCCTCTATGCTTTCACCCTGGGATGCTGCAGCTTGGGATGCAAGAACAGCAGCAGCAATCAGTGCAGCAACTTTGGCAATTATCACGATATTTATTGTGCTTCATGAGAAGGAGATTGATTTTTATGAGCTGCTAGTGGCCTGAACGAACAGCCTACTAAATTCCCTACATTTCCCTTCCCCCCATGCAAATTGTGGATGAATGTAGCAGCCAACAGGAGCTCTGTTACCCCAGCATCCTGCATTCAGCCAGCCTGAAGCTCAAGTTTGCTCCAGGAGAGCAAAGAGCTGGTGGCAGATACTGCCCTAGAACATCAGTCTTTAAACTCAGGCACTTGTTTCCTCTTTTCTGGATCTCACTGAGAAATGACCCACGAGCTCAGAAGTAGCAATGAAATTTTCTTCTGTGCAGTGAATATTCCTTATTCTTTTGAGTATGTATTTTCAAGTCAGAAGTGAATATGGAACTCTACAGCATTTCCCCTAAATTACCATGTCTGAAAACCTGTAAGGATTTTTCTCCATGGGAGATACGTTGCAAAAACACAGACACTGCATGACGTTCAGGGTCCTTTTTACTGTCTCCTCTTGCCTGCTTTTCTTTATGACTTCTGGAAAGTTTAGGCCTTTTATCACTTCATTCCCAGTCTAACAACTTTTTTATTTTTTCCCAGCTCAGAATAATTGTGTAAAAACCCATTTCCATGCACTTTTATCAGAAGACTGAGCCCTGTGTCTTTCCAGGGAATGATCTCTCCTGGCTGATCTCTCCTCATTCTTCAAGTCAATGAAAGGAGACTATAGAAAACTCCACTCATACACAACTACAGCTTGTCAGGGTTTGGGGCCTTTGGTTGGTTGGTTTTTTTGTTATCAAAAGCAAACCAAGGCAATGCAGCCTTGTTTGAGGGAGCATCAGAAATGCAGAATGCTTCTCCATTAGCTTCCCCTGGAGCAATACCCAGTGATTTCCTTATTTATTGGCATCACACTAATTTTAAGGAATATTAAGGAAGACGACCTTGTTTTTCTATACAAACACGCTCCAGAGAGCAAGTTATACTGCAAATACAGGGAAAAGAAGCCTGGACAACCTGAGTCTATGGGTGGGAGAGGGGAAAGTGAAGTGACGAACCCAAAGTCATGCTGAACCTGTGGCAAGCTGGCTCTAAGCATCATCTAGACACGATAGTCAGAGCAGTCTGTGCATCTCTTGACAAGTTTGGGGGATAAAATTTAATGTAATTAACCTAAATGAGCTTTCATCTGCTAAGGAGAACAAGGTGTCTTCAATAGGAAAGAAAAACATACTCCACAATGTTAATGGGCATAGCAAGAGAGAGGAATCATAACACATTTCAGACTAACTCACCACTACAGCGAGAGGAATTGATATTCTGCAGCAGAGCCCAGGACAGTTTGTAATAAAATACCATAAAGAAACAAATGCTAATTATGAGTACTTCCTTTATATGCAGCTGAGAGACACCTTTAAGTGCTGTGACAGCTTGCTAATGTACCACTGCATCTGAATAAATACCTGCAGTAAATAGCTTGATGAGACCTCTCCTAAACTGCCAGGTGGAGAAGGGGCTATTAGCAAAGTACCAGAACTTGCTCAGGCTTCTCAAAGCTGTTCCTGAGCAGATCCAGAGGTGACTGGCTGCAGAGAACAGAGGCAGACAAGGTGCTGCAAGGAAAAGGCCATTCACCTAGAATGCACCACAATGCAAAGGCCAAATACCCCCCGGAAAATACCTGTGAGCCCCAATTTAGTGTTCAGTAATTAATCTGGGACTGCTCAAACTACCATCTCCCTCATCACTTTGCCTGGAGGTTACTTGGAGGCCAGTCTTAAGCACTAGCTGCTGCCAACTCAAACACCAACATATCACAGTCTTACCAATCAATTTGTTATAAGAGACATTGCTATCAATTACAGGATGAGTTTCATAATTAAAATAAAATCCTAGGATTAAATTTATGCCTTTTATTTGTTATGGTCTGCGCTTATTCTCAGGGCAAACAGCACATTACAGCCAGGCTGGACTGTATTTGTCCTCTTTCTCTCAAAAGAGGCAGCATTGATCAAGCACCTTCTGCACTTGGGTTTTTTGACAAATTCAAGGATGATCTCAGTCTGATTCTTCTTTTAATATACCATCCATGGGACCAGCCTCATCACTCTAAGCTGGGACAAGAGTCCCAATATCAGGGTGCTTTTCCTTCAGAGTTTGTTTCCCCATTCCTCCTCTGCTGATTACCCTTTTTATTTCTGTACCACGTTGCATTGAAAGCCCTTTCCCCTGGCATGAAGTGTGTGTTTGCTATCTAAGTGATATGGATGCTCTCAAAAGAACACTGACCTTTAAGCTAATGCACAACATCTGTAGGAAACAGCTGGAAACCAGCTCAGGTGTTTCCTCAAGTACGAGTGCAATGGAGTGTTCCTGCAAAGCCTCTTTTCAAAGCTCTTCACATCACACACTGGTGCTATTCATTAAAAGCTGAAAAATCAAATCCTCTGTGGAGCTCCGTGTTCTCACACAGACAATATAAAGTCACACAGCTTCCCACAGGTGAAATGGGTAGGGGAAAAAACAACCTAATGAAGTTTTTACTACTGCTTTTAGCTCTCAAGCACTCATTTGCTAAATAGCCTCTTTTTTAACATCCATTTTTCTCCCTGCTAAATATGACTAATCGTTCCGGAAGCATTTACACACATGAGCTAATTGGTTTGCAGGGGTTAAAGTGGGTGGTTGGTAAAGCTCAGATAATGCTGACAAACATGCAGAGGCTGAGATGGTTATCCCAGATTTATCCCGACCCATCTCAGCCTCCTCTGGCTAAAACCCCAAAGACTGCACTGACCACAAGGACTGCCCTTTTGTCTTGGTCTGGGTTGGCCATAACAGCAGCAGGTTTTTGCTTGTGCTGCTGCTGCCCTTCGGTTCTCCTTGAGATACTTTCTAGATATATAAATAGAATCATTTAGGTTGGAAAGACCTCTAGGATCACCAAGTCCAACCTTTGATGCTTCTTATCTACACTTCAGATTTGCTGGGCAATCTATTGAAGTGGGTGGAGGACTAAGAAGGGATTTTGTCCCTGAATTTAGGGCATCACATTCCGGACTTGCTACGTTACGTGGCCTTGCCAGGGCCCCCATCACTGAGAACATCCTCACCCAGCTTCTAGAGGGGCCACCAAGCAGTGAGGTGACCCTGATCCAGGCCTGGCTCAGGGCATGTCCCGTTGGAGCAGGGGCAGGAGAAGCTGGAGCCTGTTTGCTCTGCCATGTAAACAAGCCTTAGAGCAGAGAGCTCAGGTCACCAGACGTGCCCTCTGTGCCCTGGCAGCTGAAGCTAAGAGACACTGAAGGATTTGATTGTCACCTCTGGAAACACAGGAGCCCTCTCCCCTCTCCCCCCATCCCTGATCTCTGGGATTGTATTTCCTCCCTACCCGAGTGATCACAGAAAGTTTAACCTGCAAAATTCAGTGCTCTAAATGACAACCATTTTCCTCTCAAGGTGAGACACTTGGAGACAGAGAGGGAGAAAGAGAGGCCCAGTTTCCATGGCAACCCCTGAAACTTCTGTGCTGTAGGAAAATGTCATTTTCCCAAAAAGACAAAACTTCACGGCCAAGTGGCACAGTACAGCAGAGAAGGAAATTGCAGCTTTAAAATGAAAAGCTCATTTGCATTTATGGTTTTGCCTTTCATTTCCTAGTTACAAGACCCAATTGTGCACAACTTAGTGCAGAAAATGATATTCAACGTTTCAGGTGAGTAAAGGAGATGAAGATCAAGCTCAGGCAGAAGCAGCTCCTGGTGACAGAGGTGGGTTTGGAGTGTGCAGGATGGATTCTGCTCCAGCTGAGCCAGAGAAGGCAGCTGGCATTTTACACCCTCTGACAGACCCTGCAAAGCCAGGATCTGTCCCAAACTGTTGAGATTCCTGCCCCAGCCTGTAAAGTTGTCCCTCCTGGATGCCAGGTTCCCTCTGATCCCACCCGTCAGCACCCACTGTGAGGCACGTGGCACAGGAGAGCCCTTTATGGGCAGTGTTAGTGGTGTGATATAGCAAAGAGCGTTGGTAATGAAGTGTGGAGGAAGAATAAATCCAGCTAATGGGGAGATGTGTCAAGTTTCAATTAGGGATATGGTGGGAAGGGAAAGAGAGGTGAGCATACAAATGAAACCTTTGACCTTCAGAGTAGAGGGAGAGAAACCGGAGAGAAAAGGGGGATGTTCAGAGGTGTCTTCCCTGCTGGATGCTGAGAAGTCTGAGCAGAAATTCTGAAATGCTATTTTCTTTTTAATGACCACTGTATAAGGTGTGACTCAAAACCCCACCTGGTTTAAGGACAGTTATCTTACTGTTTGTGCTATTGACTGTAGTGGGGAGACACAAAGATTTTGAGCATTTCATGGTGATGGAAAACAAAGATCTCACCTAGGTGAAGCCCAGGCAGAGGATATTAAAACTTATGGCAGCCAAACACTTGATTTTTAGTAAGCATCTGTAGGTGTCTGCTATCCAAAGGCTCTGTCGTTACATGGAAAATTGTGTTGCTCCTCAAAAGGTTATGAAAAGACCAGAGAGATGTTGAATTTATCCATCACTCAGAATTACTAACATTTTTCTTGGTAAATTTTTCCCTGTGACAGCTCAGATCTATTGACATGATTATTCTAAGCATTTGATAATGGAAGTATAGAAAGCAAATTATCCCGCTAAGTCCTATGATATCACTTCTGCCTCCTGATAGAATGATGTACGTCCCTGTAAGCAGGTACTACACCAGTATTTTTAAATAACAAAACTTGCTTTGACAAATCCTGCAACCTGAAAATTCTCCTTCATCCCCTCTCTGAGTGTTCATTTCAAGCTGTTTTTTCCTCCTTTTGTATTTGCTTGTATTCAGTAGTTTTCAGTAGAGTAGCTTCTCTGGCATAATGAACATCTACATGTTTATTTCCAGCTATATGGATTGGGTTTAGCAGCATAAAGAGGTCACATTATGACTACTGGATAAATATTGTGCTGGGGAAGCATATTTCCAGTGCTAATATTCTCAATGAGGAATCTTCTGCCAGCCTCCTCCAATATTTACCTTCAGCTTCTGTGTAAGTCAACATTCTTGCCAGAGAACTTGTTCAATAGCATATTTGGGGAGTGCAAACACAACAGGAAAGCCACGACAGGGGATTGAATTACATCAACTCATCAGGCAAAAATTCATCAAGCTCTGTGGGAACTGAAGCAAGCCAGGAACTGCCCGTGCAGGTTCTTCCAGGACATAGGCACAGCCAAACTGTATCCATTTCAGATATTAAAAATAAAAATATTTACATTTCTTGGGATCCCAGTCATCATTTTAATCAACAAATGCCTCATTTTAACGTCAGGGTGCATTTGAGAGGTGTTATTTGCTCTATCTGAAACCTAGGAGAATTGTGGTCATATTGGACACGTGCTCACGTTTACATCCCTAACTCTGCTGCTGTTGTGCAGGCTTGAAGAATTACATCACTGAAAAGAAGACACATAGAGCTATTTTCAGGAATAAAATGGAGAGAAGATCTAGGAAATCTGAAAGGCAGAAGAAATGGAAAGTATGCAGAGTCCTTCTACCACTCAAGGAATTTTTCTGGACCTTTTTGCTATCTGAATTTCTACAATACACTGGATGTGGAGTGTCACAAACCACAGAGTAGTGCTTGCATTGTCACCCCTTTGATGTGCCATTGAATGAAGCGAGTGCTCTTTCATACCTGACATCAAAAGACAACTGCTGCAGTTCCTCCCGTGTACATCAAGTGAATTTCTGTGCTAATGGACATAACCACCTAGGCAAAAGAATGCTGCTTTTCTAGCCACTGCTTTACAGCTGCCTAGAACTGCTGTTTACTCAAGAGTAAAAGGAAAACAGCCCCTGTTCATTCTGCTTCCCCATCCCAGGTAACAGTGAACAACATCTCCCTTTCTGCAAGTTAGATTAAATTAGTAATTTAAAGAGTAAATGCCTAATTATCTGTGGTACCAGTAACTAGAGGTGGTGGAGCTAAAGAAAGCAGTGTTGGAGCTGGATTAATACTTCAGTGTTCAAGCCCATTCTTCCCATGGACCTTAGACTTTTTAAATATCTCTTTGAAGATTTCAAAATAGTTTCATACCAGAAGGTAAATACACAGTAGCTTCTTCCATGAAGCCCATCTTTAGTTGGCAATAAATATCCTATGGCTCAGGGATTTTTGATACAGCCTGGCCCATTTATTCTGTTCCCCCTGAATGGGTTGCTCTAATATACTAGTGAGAGGAGCTCCCACTCTGGAAGGTCATTATATGGTAATGAACGATGGGGTTTTTTAATAAACACCCTTTATGAATATTCCCTATGGCAAAGCAGATTTGAGAGAAAACCATGGATTTGTTTTTAGATGATATCATATAGAGCTGTAATGACATTAACAAAGGACTTTGTTTCACTTTCTACATATAAAAGAACACTCAGTGCAGAAGATGTTTAGCTGGAATGAGTTGAAAATTAAGGTGAATGCTGGGGAGACATGTCCTTGGATTGTGTGTTGGCTGAAGTTTGTCATTACTCAGTGCAGGTAAAACAGTTTTTATACAATCTGTGTCCTGAAGAAGATGGTCTGTGGTATGCAGACATGCCAACTAATACACAGATAACTGAATTCCTCTTACTCCAAACCCCTCAAACACCAGCAACACCACCAGAACTCTGATAAATAAGCTGAAGAACAATCCCTGATGAGGAAATGTCAGCTACCACCTAAAGACATCACTCTATAAGACAAGCAACCATGGACCTGGACAACTGAGAAACAGCAGAAACAGCAGCAAAAAACTCTCCCCTCTCTCACCACTTCACAACAAGTCTCCTTGTTCAATTATTATAATCCATCTTTTGCATTATATGGAAAAAGTAGCTCTAGTGGAGAAAAAACACCTCAGACATTACCTTGTGGAGGCTGGAGCTGCAGAGGTCCTGCCAAAGCTGGAAGTCCTCAGGTTCCTTCTGATCAGAGCTGAGCTGCTCCATCTGATTTAGGAAAAAAAAAAAAAAAAAAGAAAATCATGTTCAGCTCGTTTGGCCATCACCTATAAATACAGTTAATTTCATACAGGTTAAACATGGTTGTAAGGGGCCAGGGAAGTAGATGATGCATAAAACAGGCCTTCCAGAACATAATTCTAGACTAAATTGTACTTTTGCTCATAATGAAGCTTTATATAAAGTACACAATGAGGCAAGTCATGCCCATATTGAACCCTTGAATAATGTGCCAAACTTGCTGGTATTACTGCATTATTCTCGATTCTCTTATTTGCTACACAATTACATTGGTTGTCATTTAAAATATATGTTATTTTCTGTATAAGGAAAAAAATAATGAAGGTCAAGATAAATATTACTCTGAGTACATACTGCACATAAATGTAATTATTTGTATTGTCCCTCTGGTCAGAATAACAGCAGGATCATGTGTGAAAGATCTATAGATGGTTCTCAGAGCACATGGTAGAGAACTGGTGTGATAAATAGAGTCTGTTGTCTATTTATCTTCTGCTAGTGGTAAGTTTAAAAAAAAATTAATTAATATGGGCTTTCTTGTCTAGTCTAAGGAGGTGCAGGGATGGACATGCTCCATTTTCAGTCATCCTAAGAAAGTGCTACTGGAAAGGGCTGGTCCCTGCAACCTCCTGCCATTATTCCTGGCAAATCCTGGTAGAGAGAACCTTGATTTTCATCATGCCACGTGGCTGTTTATCTAACACAGATTAAAGGCACATTTTAACAGGCATTTGGCTTCTAAACTTGCTTATTAAAAGGAAACAACGGCTGGTTTTCCCCAGGTGATATTTTAATACAATGGAAATCATCAGAAGGAGCAAACATTTTTTTGGGCAGGTGCTGAGCACCATTACCCTGTATTAGGAAAGGTAAAGACATGATATATAAAAATTAATCTCTGGTGTCACGTACTCCCTAGGAAATGTAAAGATAATTTCCCTCCTGTCAGTTGAGTTTAACCAACACTAAATTAGTGCAAATGAGATCAGAATCAGGCCCTGAGACTATATGCAAGAAGAGATAGTGATGTGTATCAGCTATCATTAAATTAATTGTGTATTTACCAAAACCACTCTTACTGACATCATGTACACTGAATGGATTTTAAATACAAATACTGACTTGCCAACCTGAGTACACTTTATGTAAGGCAGGAATTAGAACTGGCTTCCACTGCTAGGAGTGGCACTGAGGTTCATACTCTTAGATTTGGCCTTTGCCTCAGCCTGGGTTTATGAATCTTCTTGATTACTGCCTGTTTAATTGAATATAAATTCCCATTTGACATCTGTACCTAGTTGACACACACAGAGTTACGTATAAAAATAGTTTCTTAGTCCAACAGACTCT
The DNA here is from genome assembly GCA_013401335.1 of Brachypteracias leptosomus. Classification (NCBI taxonomy): domain Eukaryota; kingdom Metazoa; phylum Chordata; class Aves; order Coraciiformes; family Brachypteraciidae; genus Brachypteracias; species Brachypteracias leptosomus. Next base: position 349,269 of record VYZX01027718.1, on the reverse strand, counting down.
ACCAGCCCTTGAATGAACCCTGGGCTCAAAGTACCAGCCATGCAATTAATTGCTTGTCGATGGTAATTGGAACCCTCAACACATTTTGCTGGTTTTTAATCAGAAACTGTTTCCAAACTGAGGATTCCTGCTCAGACTTTGTGCTCCCCCAGAAATTAATCTCAGCAGAAAAGGCTCAATGCCCACGTGCTCTGAAATCCACACAGAGTGAGTTCTGGGAAGCACAAACCTTTCCTGGGACCTCCCCTCCCAACCCAAACCCTAATTCCCAGAAGCCTCTGAGAGAACAGTTTAAAGCTGGCAGAGCAGAGATAAATACAAAGAAAACAAAACACTTTGAAGGCACCTTTCAAGTGAAACATTCAAAGTGCTACCAATAAAAAGCCAATAAACGTTTCCATTACACATCACTTTGCAACCGTAAATCTGTGCAAATCCTTTTTCTGAACAGCATCCCCAAACTCCTCCGAGGAGCCACCACCCAGGAAGTCCTAAGAGCAGGTGAAGAATTAAGGAATACCAGGCTAAATTTAATTTATTCAAGAGGTAGCTATGCCATTAATGGACAGGAACACCATCGAGTTTACAGGAGGCTGTAAAAGGTAAAGCTCATTGCTCAGGACAGTTTTACAATCTCTTTGAGGATTATTTTCCCTGGGATGGAACTGGGAACCCAAGAAGAGCTGGGCTGTGACCCATGCAGGGGGAATAAACCAGCCTCCAAAGAGGGAGGAGCTGCTCACTTGCTGCCAGGGTGGTTTTTAGGGGCAATCTGCAGGTTTTGAGACCACAGAGCAGCCCAGTGGAGCTCAGAGGTCGAGGGAATTGGGGGAGCAAAGACAACAGTTCCCTGGGGCACTAAAACTCAGCAGGAAATTTCTGCAGCTGAGTTTTACCTCTGGAAATAAAAGCTGGCAATTAAAGTGTGGACATGAGCTGCACGATCCCCGTGTGAAAGGGCTCCCATAAAAAGACTTCTCCTTTAGTTGGCTGCTTCTAACCAACACTTTAGAAACACATCAACAATTTACAGCAACAAAGGGCTTGTTTTTCCCCTTGACCTGAGTGTAATAATTGCTGCACTTAGTTTATGGTTCTCCTTTTGGAAAAAAAAGGATAAATTGCTGATAGAAGAAGAGAGAACAGGTGGAGCCCAAGTGGCAGATGGTCACTCAATGACCACATAAAACCCCAACATCAGAGATCCTGGCAAGGACTCTGCTCTGACAAACAAGTATCATGGCACAGCTTCAAAAACTCAAGCACTCACTTCTGAAATAACTCTAACAGTATTCTGGAGTATTTTTAAAATCCCTCAATATTGTGCCTTGTGGGGGAAGCTATTTTCTGTGTGTTGGCACCAATTTTGGGAATGAAGCTTTGGCAAGCTCAGCTGAGTTCCCTCACTGCACAGTACAGGGTAATGTTCATTATGATTATATCAAAGAGTAAGCAGAATTAAAGATGATCTCATTTTGAAGCAAATTCCAACTCCTCAATACCCAGGTGCATTTGAGAACCAGATTTTTTTGGTAATTAGTCCATCCCTCCTTGATGGTTCATTTTTAGATTTTGTACAAAACTCTTCACGCATTTTTACTTTACATTTTCAAATGGAAAATGTTTAGCAGCACAACAAATGGGTCTTCTGAATAGACCCATTTTTTTTTATTACAGACCTAAAACCCACCCCAATGGCCCCCAAAGCTCCCTGAGCTCACCCAGTGCTCTGCTCCTGAAGCAGCACAGTCCCCTTCCCATCTCCAGGGCTGAAGCTCTGGAGAGTTTTGAGTGCTATAAAAGTTTCTAATCTTTTATTCTCCTTTCCTTCCCTGGCAATCCATATTCATGAGGAAGGCCACGACAGCAGCACCCAGTAGCCTGGCTCCACTTCTGAGCAGGGGCACTCAGCACACACCAGCCAGACTCACAGAAGAGCTTTGCAGAGCTCAACACCAAGGTAGGTAGAAGTTTAATTCCAGTTACTGCCTGTATCAAGGTCAATACATTTCAAGCGTGTGTTTGGATGAGTGGGTGGCAGTAAAGACAGTATATAACCAACCTATTTCTTGACTGCAGCCTGTGGAAGGGCATTTCCACCCATTCCTACCTAATCACCCCTTCAGAGGAGGAAAAGGCAACGTTCACACAAGGGGCTGGTGCCACGATGCATTTTCTGCAGGCAACTAGAGAATGAAGTGAAATCTTCTAAATACGAAACGATGCCATTCAATGGGTTAAAACCACCACTCTCTAGAGATTATTAAGAATGCAGTCACCTTGGCAACTAAATGAGAAGTGATACTGGTTTAGCTGGTTGAAAGGAGGAACAAACACCATTATGTGTGTGAACATATTGTTAACAGATTGCTTTGGGTTGGTTTTATCTTCCTAATCCTACATTTCCTCCTCCTGCTTCCTTAAACACTCTAGTATTACAAAATACTCCTTTTTTTTTTTCTTCACATAAACCCTGTCCTATATCACAGAGCAGTATACAATCAGGAAAAATAAAAAAAAATATCTCTGGAACAGAACCAGAAAGTGGTGCAGGAGCCTATAGATGCTCTTGTCAACTGACTAGAACCAGAAAACAAAGGTACAACCTCAGGGAATGTTTCAAGGCAAACTGAGGAGTCGCTCCTGATTATTTTCATATCAGATCTTTTAGGGTGTGTATAAGCCTGCTCTGTCCCAGTTGGTGCTTTTCAGCAGTCTAGACTTGCACTGAAAAAGGCATGAAGAGGTGGATGGGAGTCCAGGTTAGGAACCAGGGACAGAAATATTCCCTATATCAAGCCTGGTGTAGCTCCAGAAGCTGAGCTGGGTGGTGGTGAGCTTGGATCATGCTCCTGATCATGGAAACGTCTGGGAAGAGCAGGAGAAGACTGGCTGGCCAGGTGCTCCAGCACCACCTCTGCAACTCCCAACTCCCCTATTCCTGCTTTTACAAACGACCCCAAAGGACTCCCCTTAAAGGAAAATATTCCCCCCGCAGGGCTCGAGGCAGCAAGCCCAGGCCCTCTAACAGCCAACTCCAAAAAGTGCTGCGTGCTCTCTTTTTTCAGGTTTGTGCAATCATTTGTTTCCCCAAGCCAGTGATAATATGGATTTGGAGCAGAGCTGCCCCAGATTTATTTAATAAAAGGTGCCCATTTTTCTTGCAGCAGGAACGAGCAGAGAAAGCTTTTTCTGCTCTGCACAATGCGAGGTAGGATTAGAGAATAAACGCAGGGGAGATAAGAAAGGTGAATCAATTTAAATGACCTTTATTCAAGCTTCACTGAAACAAATGAATAAGAGGATTTATCCCCCCGAAAATAACGCAGAAATAAGAAAATAATGACTAAATAGCAAACTAAAGGGAAAATTCTCATTACGCCCAGAGAGCTTTGCCAAGGTTCCTTAGCTGAAAATTAAAACTAACTAAGAGCGTGGTAAAACAAGTATAAATTAAAGCTGAGCAAACATAACAAAGCCACTTGGAGAGCTAAGCTGGGAGCAGGATATAGTGCAGTGCCTGCACCATTAACCTTCTCAAATTTAGTCCTCCTACTTCTTGATCAACTGGTTCAGAGATTAATTGGCTCCCTAATCCTGCAAAATCATGTTCTTATGTTCCTCACACAGGACCCTCAATATTCCACTGCAGGGCCAGGCAGAAAAGCCAGTGGGGTTTTAATGGAGTCATAAATAAATAACAGGGGTGGGGCTCAAAGGTCCACGGGTCCTTTTTTTTGGGTTTATTTAGCTTAAAACTTCCATCTTTGCCTCTTGTTGATATGACAACCACCCAACTAAGGCCATTAATTACACGGTGATAAACTCCTGCTGGTGCACAGATCCTGGAGTAACGGATTTGAGCAGAGTGAGGGAATTTGGCAGCTCTCCTTCCTACCAAGATGATTGCTCCTAAACCCAGAGATGTGGTGAGACAGTAATTAGTTAATTTAATGAGAAACAAAGGATTTCAGCCTGCACAATTTACAGTGCTAACAAGACAGGTTATTATTGGAAGCTATTTCCAATCAAAACACCTCTATCAGCCCACAAGAATATCGTCCCTTGATTAAAAAAATGGAGCATTGTTTATTGTTATCACCAAAGGATTAGGCTGATGCTAGAAAATATCTTTATGGGTAATATTCTTACTCTCTGGCACCTGTTTTGCAAATACTCTGAACACCTGAGCTGGCTCTCCAAGGAGAAATGTGAAGATGAAAACTCTTTTGTGGCAAAACTTTTCTTGTAACATAAACGTTTAGGGGGGCATGAACTTCCTGAGATGTTTATTTAAAAGCATCTTCAATTTACAGCCTGCCCCAGAATCACTGCATAATTTCCCCATCACACAAGTAGAAAGTCAGTTTACACATAAATATAACAAGTTTGTCTCTTCTATTTCTCTTTGCTTACATAAAATAGACATTTGAGTATAAAAATATTGTGATTAATTTGGGGAATTAGCTGGCTGAGTACTTAAACAATTCCCCTACCAGAAAAAGAAGAACTATTTAACTAAAAGAAGAGTCAAAGTCTTCTCTGAGGATGCTTTAAAAGATTATTTAAATCTTATAAATATTTAAAGGCCCAAGTAGGAGCTAATGGATTTTTAAAGAAAAACAAAACAAGAATGTGTTTATGACAAACAGCATCTTATCTTCTGCTAAAGCAATTAAATCAAAGAGGAAATCCTATTTTGTGGCTGGTTTCAAACTCACCCTGTTGAACCAGATTGGATCTTGGCTGAGGTGCTGTTGGGATGGGGGTTGAAAAGAGTCCTCCTTAGTGTAACCCTTGGATCTGTACAAAGTTTAAGGGGATGTGAGCAGTGTGGGGCTTTTGGGGGTTTTTTATGCTCTGCTTTATTCTCTCTGAACTAGCTGACAAATGTTAAGCTGAAACCTCAGCTGAAGGAGATTCTGCAGGAACAGCCCCCTTAGCAACACCGTTACTAGGCACAAGGACTCCATAAAACCTGATTCTCCTCACAGACTGGCTTTGAGCAAGAAATAAAATTTTATTTTATTTTAAAATAAAGATAAGGCACTTGCAAATGTTTCACTTCCCTCTAAATACACTGTAAGCACAATCGGACTAGAAGCAGGACTCATCAGAGAGGCTCAGAATAAAGACTGTGGTACCGAGGCAGGTAACTGGGGGAACCACAGATACTCATCTCTCCTCTGAAAAGCCTGTTTCCACCATCATGCACTGGGAGAAACAGAGCATCTGAGAGTGATTCCAGAGAAATAGGAGTGAGGAGGACAATAGCACCCACAAAGGGAGCTGCTGGAATAAAGGAGAGGGCAGGTGAATGGGGAGGGCTTCTGGCAGCCCTGAACAGCCCAGGCCCTGCAAAGAGATGGTTCACAAAGGATGGTCCTGCAGGAAACAAGGGAATAGGAGAGGAAAATGAACCTTTCCAGTGGGCAGGTGAAGGATGCACTGGGAATAACGCCCCTCTAGAAATGAACCCTCTTCTCCTCTCTCAGCAGCTCCCTGAGGAACCCCAGGGTACAGAGCACTCACGATCACATGAGCTAATGAACGTGTGTCTTGGTGGGGTTCACAACTGATGAGCAGGAAACATCCAGCATTCCATACAAATGCTGCTGGAGCCTCCCAGCTGTTGCTAAGGAAAAGAATTGTATCACCAGGAACCTCTAAGCAATCCTTTGAGTACTCTGCTTTTAGTGACTGTGTGTTTTCTCTTCATCGACCAGTGTTTGTGAATGGCTGAACTCTGCAGTGAGTGTCTGCCACCTTGCTCACAAAACCAGCTCCAATAACAAGCTATATTCTGATACATTTGCCCAGAAACAGGCATTTTACACCCTTGTCCCCAAGGAAGCAGAGCTCCAAGTCCCAAATACAACCCTGGTGTGATGCTGAAGTGCTGGGGCCCGAGCCATGGACCCTGAATTAAAGTTGACCTACGGATGAATCTCACAACCAAACAATATGTTTTGTAACAGAGACCAGCAGAGGATTTTTCTCTGCTTGAAGACGTGCTGCAAGGATGAGAGAATAAGTGATTAAGGCTAATATAGATGAAGACATCCCTTTGGGTTCCTCCCCAGGCCCTGGCTAGGCTTTGGGGGGGAATCCAATAAGGAGAAAACCAGCAAGTATCCTGGTTTTGGAGGTTTTGAGGGTCGTTTGTACAATGGGGATTTATTCAATGGTATAAAAGCTGGACCCACTTGCAGCCAGAAGGGTTCCCCAAATCCTCACTGCAACTGGGGCTCCCCAGCACCTGTGGGGCTGGATGAAGGTAAAGTATTTATCTCCCTCATAATCACTACAGTGATTTTTGTGTGGCTATGATCAGATTTATCACCTTGCTCGTCCCTTCTGCTGCTGACTACATTATGTCATGTCTGCATCCTCTGGAATTAGATGCTAAAACAAGTTAATGCCTTATGTTGGTAGCTGTGTCCCATCTGCTGACCCAGCCCATTGGGTCTCCAGCTTCTGCCCCATCCCAGCAGCTCAGCCCCACCACGGAGCAGCAGAGGGAAGAAGCAGGAGCCTTGTTGCCCTGTACCAAAGCCTTTCCAGCAGCAGCCTCTGTGCTGCTCCACCTCCCCAGCTGAGCATCCCCATGCAGGTGGGATCCTTTCCATGTCACCCACCCACACCCGTGACAGGTCTCTCTACAGTGACATTGTTCATGCTTGCAACCCAGGCTACCAATTACACCCTGTGTCTTGCATGGCAACTGTTTACAAGAAAATTATGTTGTTTATTTTTGCTGCAGTTAACAAATTACCTTAAATGTCAAGTTGCTTGATAGAGAAATAAGGGAGTTTATGGGATGCTTTAAAGTGCTACAATTGTTGGTAAATGGCGTTCAGTGCAGAATTACAGACATTTAAACATCATTCAGAAGGAAAATATGTTCCCGGGGGCTCATCTGACATCATAAAGTATGAAAGGGAAGCTCAGCAATTCATAAGTGTCAGCAGAACAAACCCACCCCAACTTCTGAGCACCATCAGTCCCGCCAGTTAACACTTCAACCAAGAGTTGCACTCTGCTGCTATTGAGTTCTTATTCAAATTAATTTGAGAGCTGTTCATTTAGCATTAATTTTGCCGTGAGCCTCGGAGGGGTCTGGGGGCACGAAGGAGGTCAGCTCATGGACTGGACCCAGCAGTTTATGGCATAATGATGAAAAGTAAAAGACATCCATAACCACCACCCTTGTCCTCCCTGCTGTCTTGTCACCCTGGCAGCACTTTGTATCAGCCATGGCCACGAGGCACCTAAAAACCCCCATTTTTTATCTTTGCACAAACACCTCAGGGGTTTGGTGGTGGTACACCTGTCTCACACTGACTGTGGAGATAGAAATTAGAACAGCTCCAAGAAGAGACTTAATTCCATGTATTTTCTCCCAACTAGCCTGCAACTCAGTCAGTGCAGACTGACATTAAAAATGAGATTAAATAAAAAGAGGAAGGAGGAAGAATGTTCCAAGTGAGGAAAAGGTGGAAGAGATGCACACTATAAGTGGTCACCTGGCACTTCAGTAACAGGGACAGGAGCATGATTGATACATTGAAGGATTTTTTTCCCCCCCCAACAACAGAATCATTTCAAGCATGTTTCTCTGTATATTCTTATTCACCTTAAAATGTATTTGATCATTACAGGCTATGAAAAACAGCAGCAACAATTTTTCTTCAGCTACAAGGGCAGTGGGTGCTTATGAAGGGAGATTGTTCCACAGCACCCCAAGACCCACAAAGAGCTGGTGCCAACTTGCTGCTCCCAGTCCAGCCCAGCCCCTGCACTCCACCAAAGGTTGTATTTGCTATGGGTGTGATGAGCAATCAGCTCAGAAATCCCAAGAGCTTCAACAGCAGAAGTGCTGTGTCAGGGATATTATGGAGGAAGGAGGAGTCACATGCATGGGAGACGTTAAAAGAGGAACCTCATCATGATAAAACATTTATCTAGCTTATTTTCCATGAGCTTTTGATAAGGGACAACATCCCATGTATCAGACAGCATTTCATTATCTTTCATAGTAACACTCAAGCCATATATCATATTTTCTAATAAATCTTAGGATTGCCAGCCCATCCAAGTATTAACAACATTACTTTTCCAAACACCCTGGATGCACAGGGCTACACATCTTTCACATCTTTCTTTTCTGCAGTTTATCACAATGAAACATGACATCTACCCTCAATGATATTCCCATTGAGTGCTTAATGACACGTCTGCTTCCCGTCAGCCCCAGATTCTGGTGGTGTGCTGAACAGCCATTGTGTCAGTGACAAAGTGGAAGCCAAGCTGGAGGTTCCTTAGCTCCAGCCTATCAGCAACAGAAGCTGCTGTAATTAGGAACTGGGTCTACAGCCTGCAATGGCTTAGATGATACAAGAGAAAAAAGAGTTTACAAACACTGGATTTAACACCCCACTGACTTCTGGGACAAAATCCTCAGTTTTAATCTGTGAAGTGCCATCAAGTACTATTCCTCCTTCCCCTCAAAAGGGTGAAAAAGGTGCTCTGCCAACAGCAGCTTGACCCAGAACCTACCACTATTGGGATGGAAAATCTAAGAGAGAACTTAATATTATTGGGGCTCTGAGCAACCAGATGTCCCTGCTCCCTGCCAGATGCACCTTTCTCCTCTGGGAGACCTTCCCGGGGGACCAGGGCAATTCCCCCTTCACTCCCACATATCTCTCCTCTATCTAAGGACACTCCTGGAGGATTAGCAGAGGCTTCACCCCACGGGGAGCTGTAACTGCTGCAATTTTCCCCTGAGACAGGAGATCCAGCCTGTCCTGCTGCTTGAGCCTTAGAACAGCCTCTTCATTTTCCTGTTTGCAGACGAGCTCCGTTTTGTGAAGATTAAATTCTCCCCACGCTAGTGATGGAGCCAATCAGCTTCCTGACACGTTTCTGTAACGTTTCCCTCGGCTACAGACAAAGCTCAGCTTGGAGAAGTTGGTTTTAGCCAGGACACCTGGAGTCTGAAACGCTCAGACTCCTGCTGGTATCACAGGTCAGTGCCCCTCCCAGCATTACCAGAGGTGAAACACTAAATACCTTGTTATTTCTGTTCAGAAATGTGCCTAAGCCTGCACCTGCTGGTAACCCTGGTGTAGCAAGGAGAGATTAAACAGTCATTTAGCTTAGTTCCAGTTAATTTTCAATTAGCTGGAGAAAATCCTCTCAGACATAACAGGCTGGTTTAGGTTTGGGTTTAGTTTATTTGCCTGACAAAAGCAAGCATTTAGGCTTACAAGGCAAAAAATCACTAGTGCTCTTAAAATATATTTTATTAAAGAAATAAAATAAGGGAAATATATAATATATCCCCCCAAGCAAAATAAACCCAAAACCCCCCAGGGACATACTGAGCCCACCCAGAAATCTGTATTATTGCCTTCAAAGAGCATCAAATATTGATTCAAGCCTGAGCACTAATTTAATTGCATTAAAGAACATTTGTCACTCTTTATACATAAAGGTCCCAGCTACTGGGACAGTTTTTTTTCACTTAATCTGAGACTAAAATCTTAATTTTTTCATTCGTAGGAGGATTTTATGTGATTTTCTGATTGGTTTTCTCACTTTAAAACTTCCTACTGAGTTTCCACCCCTTGCCCTCTGTTAGGCTTTGCACGTGGATAACTCTTCCCCTGCAATTTAACAATATTCATTTTCATTAAAAGTTTTAGGAGAAGAGATTTGAGGTTTCCTTTTACACAGTAAAGCAAGTTCAAGATGGAAACCTGAGTCTAAAGGAGCTTTGCTGTGTATGAGGAGTTTGAGTCTCCTGCTGCAAGAAAAGTCTTTGAAGTCACTCCATCAAAGTCAACAACTACACAGTAATAAAGGAAAAAAGGAGCTGTTTATGTCTCCTTTTTTGTTTGCGTCTTGCCTTAATCTGAAAAAAATAATAAAAATAATCTGATTTATGATTGCTCTTTGTGTCTATAAGGCTTGACAAATGCGTTCAAAAATACAGACCAAATACAGTTGTGATAAAAAATTCAGGATTCTTTCCTTTCATATTCATGGAGTAAGTCTCAGCTTTTCATTTTGATTTTTTTTGGAATTCACATTTTCCAGTGTGGTCTCTTTTATTTGGTTAATTAATATTTCTCTTGTCACAAACAGAAACAACAGGGGTTCTGCTGCACTTTTGGCACTTAGAAACTCATATATCAAGTCAAAATAAGTGAAGTTCCCAGATTTATCTCCATTTTGGTTTTCTAGGAGTTATAACTTTAAAGAAATGGTGAATTATGACTTGGCCATAAGAAACACGTGAATAAGGGGGAAAATCCCATGTAGAGAATTAAACCCAGAAGAGAACTGAGTTAACTAAAACTATGTTGAGATTAAATCCATTTTTCCAGAAAGCAATGTCAAGTGATGTCAGTACATGAATACAGTCAATGTGTTTTATTCTAGGATGTTCATTCATTCATAAAAAAAAAAAATCCTGGAATTTAAAGCCTGAGAGGTTTGTTGTGTTGTGTTTTCCTAATGATGCAAAATTAAATGACACTGATTATGCTGCAAAGAACAAAAGTGTGAACATGCCCCATTTTGGCAGGGGTGGAACGTGGCCGTGCCAGGTTTGCTGCACACAAAGATCAAGGTTCCTCACTAATTTGGTTTCTCCTCCAGTTCTGCTTTGGGAGCCTTTCTCTGCTCTGTTATTTATGTTTTCAGCTGAGCATGCAGACAGCACCTGCAACAGACTCCTCAGCACCTTCTGATGTCTCTGGGGGGATCACCCCAAACTCCCCCTGGCTGAACACAGGTTCCCTTCCCCACACCACTGGGGAGACAACCTCCCTACCTCCACGGGCTGGTTTAATGTCTTTAAATCCACCACTTGCAGCAATGTGCTGTTTTCAAGGCTTCATCTGAATAAGGGATGTGGGGTTTATTAACACAATGTCTTCCTCCTGCAGAAAAGAAGTGTTCTGGGTATCCCATGAATTCAAATATACACCGAGCAAGTGGTGGACCACGGGTCCTCACATAGAATGGTTTGGGTTGCAAGGGACCTTAAGGATCATCTAGTTCCAACCATCTCTTGTCTCTGCCTTATATTATTCCCTTGAGAGTAGCCTTCCCAAAGTTTTTTTTATTATTCCTTATATTTTATTATAATTCCTCTGGATAAACCATAAATATACTCTAAGAAAAAGCCTGAGGAAAAGGAGGTGTTGCTGTGGTAGGAAGAAGAGAAGCAATGCAAAGGGCAGCAGGTGATGTAATGTCCTACAACCCTGAAGGACCAGCCTTTGGGGTGCCAGCAGGCACATTTCCACTGGCCATACCCTAATTCCTGAGGAATCTGTCCCTCTGAAGGGCTCAGCAGCTCCTGCAGTCCCTGGCACGCTGATGTAAATCAAAGAGACTGGAGAAGCCAATTGCCTTTAGCTTGGGTAGGGAAAAGGGACGTGTTCTCACCTCATAGATCTCTTCAGGGACCTGAATTATCTGCCTTTTTTTTTGCAGTGGTAAGAAATACGTGTTCATCTGCTCTGCCTGTGCATGGCAGCTGGCTCACAGGGGAGGGAAATGTTATCCTTGCTGCCTGGCTAGCATCTGAGGAGTCTCCGGGGTGCTCCTCTCCTGGGCACCCTCAGGAGAGCAACCACCACGTGAGCACCAGTGAATCAGTCCAAGGCACCGTTCAGGAGGAGGTGAAGGTTGTAGATGATCCTGTCACCATCACACCCAGGCAAAAGGAGGCAGAAGTGCCAAGGAAGTGCCTTTTAATTGTGATAGAAAGATTATAGCTATATCTGCATGGAACATGTAAAACCTATTTCGCAAAAGGCAGTATGAAAAATTTGATTTCAAGTACAAAAATGTTTAAAAGCCTCTCCCCTCTTTCCACAAAGAAGACAGGGGCAAGTTTTAAGAGGATAAATTGGAATAAGATGCTCCTTTAATAATCCCTAACTAAGATCTCCAGCAGCTCGTGTCTGAGGGGATCTCCTGGTGGTGTCTCTGATATTAGGTGCTATTACACTGTCCTCCAACCCAGGTTCCTCTGGTGTTGACCTCAGCAGCTCAGCTCCTGCCCACAGCGGGAAATGTCCTTGTAAGCTCCACAAGTTGGAAGCAGAAATTCACGAGAACCTGAGAGCTTTCCTGATGGCATTATTCCACTGTGCAAAGCTGCTGGCAACTGCCAAATACATTTCATTTATATTGAAGCCTGAGAAAACCATAATTAGCACCTGCCACGAACAAGAAAGCGGCACGCTGCTGACACAAAGCCAGGAAGTTCATCAACACAACTTCCTCTAATTAAATTTCCCCCAAAAAACCCTAGATGAGGACATAAATTCTGTGTTAGCAGCTGTGCAGCACAGCCACAATTAAACTCCAAACCCAAACGTTAGCACTTAGAATCCATCTTTTCAGAAGATTTTCAAATTATAGCAAGCAAACAATGTTCCGGGCGGGGGGCTCTGAGCTAAAATAAACAGCACTCAGAAAAGAAGCAGCAAGTTGCTGAGAAACTCGTGTGACTCCAGAGCTGCTTGTCACAAATGTGTGCTGCTCAACTCAAAATGTGCTGTGACTTTCTTTCCATGGTTACATGGAAATGTGTCTTTTCACAACAGAGATTCCTTTAACAGGTAGAGTGTATTGAAAAAGAGAAAAAGAGGTGACCCACACGTTACACAGCACAGACTTTCCTGCTTCTCACAGCCCATGGTGAGCCTTGAAAGCACATTCCTGTTCTGGACCAGGGACAAGTTTTGACACCCCAAAGGCCTCAACCCTGACACACGCTCCTCCTCGACCTGGTTTTGATGTGCCACAACTTTCACACACTTCACATGTTCCTCCAGGCTTATCCTGAGATGCTCAAAGTCCAACCTTCCACCTGAAGAAGGTAACCAAGCTCCTCCCCCCTTCCTTCACCACCCTATTCCTCCTGCAACACACTATAGGGTTTTTCCAGGCACACCTCTTCCTCCTTTTACAACTTGGGAATTATTTCTCTCTAATTGCATTTATTCTTTACTGTTCCTAACCTTCTACTTCAACACTCCTTTTCTCCCTGTGCTGTAGCCTCTCTTAGGTAATTTTTATGTGCTCTGTGCCAAGCTTGTCCTTAATAAATATTAAAAGACACACACACTAGACTGATAAATCAGAGAGAAGCTGAAGGGACTGGTTTCTAGAAGGCTGCCTATGGCTTGGCCCCAAATGCTACCCTGTTATACCAGTTTAAGATTATAGTGGGTGCAACCTCTTCCAGTGCTGGTGACAGCCCTGGCAGCAGGTCCCATTTCTTCTCAAAGTGACGGGTGAGAAGGAGGAATATCAGAACAGCAAGTCCCATTACCAAAGGCAGCAGTGTGTGGGTATCTAGGTGTAGCTGATAGCACGGTGCAGTGCCTGCACAGACTTGTCTCCTGGCAGCCTGGCCGAAAGGTGAGGAAGGATTTTTCATTTCATGCACCATTTGCAACTACCTTCAATAATTCAGCAAAGTCAATAGATATCCTTGATGCAAAGTTAAGAGAAAAACCCTGAAGCAAACAGACAAATGTGAGCAATCCACAGAGCGTCCAAGCACAGTTAAACCCCTTCTCCCTTTGCTCCCCACCCTACTGATACCACACCATTTCTGGCAGTTTTTCCTTGAAATAAATACCTTGAGAACTGGTCTCCCTGCATCCCACAGGGATTTCTGGGGATTCTGGAGTGCCTGTATTTGTTCAGACCACGTAGGGTTCAGACCGGAGTAGTCTTGGGGGAACATTTAATCCCCACTGGTAGAAGAAAGTGTCATTTAAATACAAAACTTTCCCCTGGCCTCTGCTTCCTAAATGGAGAGAAAGCGGTGAGGGAAAAGTGGGGTAATAGAGAACCTCAAAATCACTGCAGGTAACACCACAGCCCCCAGTCTGAGGGCAAACAAGTCAGGACTGACTTCTCCAGGATGACCAAAAGCTCCAGATTAATACATGTCCTCTCCCTCATACAGTAAATTCAGGCTCCAAGGGCGGGCACATCACGTAGCCATCCTAGAGTGGGCAAGGGGCTGAATGGCCAAGGCCAGACCTCCTGTCAGACAAAGCTTTATCTTCTTTATCCTTCTTTGTTTTTCATTCGGGAATGTGACCTTCAGCCTGCTGCACCATCAATGAACAGGTAAAAGTCTTGTGACCTTGACACCCTGCACGGCTCTGCTGGGAAAATGATTAATTACTTAAAAGATTAATGACTTAAAAAGTGAGATGATCACTCCATGAACATGGCAGACAACTCCAGAATCCCCACAAAATGCCTGGGGAGAAGAGGAGTGTGCCTGAGCCATATAAAGCAGTGGGGTCAGCAGGTTGGTAAGTACAAGTTTTCCTGATAACATCTTCCTGAAGAACCAGTTATGGTTATTTTGGGGACTGGACAACACATTCAGGACATTTGTTCCCATGTCACTAGATCACTGTGGCTGCCTTTAGGTAACAAAGCGTATTTCTCACAGAAATAACTGTCTCTTTCACAGAATCCCTGTGGTTGGAAAGGACCATTGAGTCCAACCACTCTCTGTCTCTACCAGGCCCGATCCTGCACATCCTTGAGCATCTCTCAGACTTCTTTCAGCTCCTGCTCCATCCTTCAGCAGAACAGAGCAAACACTTCATCTCCTGCCCTGCCGAGCGGGATGCTGAGGAGCTGGCCCATATTCACAGCAGAATTGATGAGAGATGCCAGTGCCTGTGCATTGGATGGAGCCAGGGAGATGGAGAAAGCCCCAACTCACCGAGCCTGAAAAAATTCATCTCAGTGATGTATTGTTGTTTTGCAGCAAACAGGAACTCCTGCCTTGTACACTGGGAAAAGGAACAAAATGCAACATCCATAAAAATGACTGAGAAGGGACTGGAGAATGTTATTTTTGCTTCCACACGAGAGGATGTGCCACAAAATGTTTGCAATGATCATCTGGCATATCTGCTGCTGCTGTTTGATGTGATTCCATCTCTACGTCCACTAATTCAGATTTAATCTTCATAAACATCTCCTGCACTTTACAGAAGGGATTCAGACTGTCTGATGCTTCCCATGTCACCCTGCAGAAGCATTAGGAAATTATTATTGCTTTTCTTATGACACTGGATAATGACTTGTGCAGATGTAACAGCCGTTTACATTGGGACTGAGATTCTGGGTTTGCTTCTCCCATTGTACATCTCCAGTGCAGATGTGTTGGGGATACTCTAAATCAAGTGGGAGTAGAACTGAACTCTAGAAAAAAAGATTTTCTAAAATGTAGTTTCAGTGCAAAAAGATCTGCAAGTATTGTTTAGGTAACAGAGTTTAGAACACTGAATATGGGACATTTAATTCAGCTAAAATAAAGAGTTAACCTAAATTGTAACTGGGCAGTACAAACTTTGAGTCATTCGAATGCTTGATAAATGTGATAAGAGACCCCTCTAATCCCTCCACAGAGCTGAGGAGCTCTGTAATATCTTTCATAACTTTACAGGTAGCATTTGATCTGGGAGCTTTTCCCCTCCTGCCATGGGAGAGAGCAGAGTGAAGGCTCCATGAACCCTCCAAACCCACTATCTGGTGATCAGTAGGTTTAAAACCTGCTAACGTGGTGTTTTCAAAATGATATGGGAGTTAAACAGTGCTGCTAAATAATAATTTATTCACAAAAAGTAACTCCACCAATTTGACCACTTAATCTCCTCCCTCTCCAAACACAAGCCTGGAAAAATCAGTGCATTTATGTACATGTTTTTTCAGAGGTATTATATGAGAAATGATCTTCATCACATGCCATCAACAAAGCTGGGGAAGCACCTTACATTTGTATTTCACTAGAGGAAAGGAGCTGCCTGTATGTAAATTACACAAAAACATAACACTGATTTCTTAGTACGCTAGAGAAAACAAAGACAATTTCAGGAGGCAATCTGAAAATGGGATGCTAGGCACACTGCTTTCATCACACCAAAGATTAATTGTTTAACAAAGGCCTGGTGGTCAGACCAGCAATTAGCAGCTGTTTCATCATCATAATTATAGTGAGCAATTGGAAAAAAAACCCAAAAAAACGAAAAATCAGTAGAGACAAAGAAAAGCCCTGAGCTGCTGATTCCAAACCAGCAGCTTATTTCTTTTTGAAACAGCACCATGGTCTAGCAGCATTTTCACAATAAAAGCCTGTTTCTATCAAAAGCACTAACAAATCTTAACTCTGGGAGAGAAGGCAAGAGGAGGCCTAGGACACCTTCACCGAACACTGAAATCACCTGTCACAGCCTGGAGACCAGCCCAAGTTGTCCCCCCCCAGTCCCTGCTGTGCTCTGAGCATTTCAATTGTTCCTTGGGTTCCAAGTGCTTTCCTAAGGAAACTATTAAAAGTGCAATAATCAAGATAACTTGTTCTCCGAGCAGTGCCATAAGGCTGCTTCTCTCCCTGGCATTCAGCTTCACAGCCTAATTAATTAGCATTTGTACAGCTCTTGGAAAATATGAAAGGCAATTCAAGTGCTGAGGATTATTATTAATATTAACAGCAGTACCATTTTGCTCTGCTGAATGGATTTTCCAACAGACTTGCTATAGAGGAAAAAAAAAACCAGTCAATGCAGCTGAAGTGACACGCTATAAACTTGAAATGCTCTCCCAGCTCCTTCACCAGATCTGATTACAGTAAACCAAATGGCTGAAACATCTGCATAGCTCTGCAAAATTCTGGAAAAAAAAATAATAAACCCCCCTGAACCTCCCGAAGCACAATTTGTTCTGAATCTGTCACTGAGGGAGATGGATGGAGATTGCTTTGCAGGACAACTGTTTATGAGGGGGACTGGGAGGTGCTGGGATGCTGGGGGCTACCTCTCATCTGGACGTATCCAAAGATGTCAGCAAGAGGTAAAAACTGCTTCTTGAGCTCTGCTAATTGTGTCTTCCTCATTCAGCACAGAAACTGCTGATTGTTTAAAGGCACGAGCACTTCTGCACAGGCAGCTGATCCCTGCTGCCCTCCATTTAAAGCAGGGCTGTAACTTGTAAACGCAGGAGCTCACGGGACAGGTCTGTCCTCATATTGCCATTTTGGGAGCTGCTGGTTTTGGCAGTGCCAAGAGGGAATCTGGCCTGAACCTTCTCAATCCCTTTCATTTCACAACCAATGACTTTTACCCCAGCTTGATGCTGTCAACAGAAGGGGACATTCAAGGCATGACTGTACCTAAATATTTTGCTTACTGTGCTGCAAGTATTGGCTCCCACTTCATAGCGTACATCTATTTATTAGAATAAAAGTAAAAGCTCAAGTTCAAGCTTCCCAGTTCCCTCCTAACTCCACTTATTGCCTTCACGGTAGGGAGAGAGGGGTTTTGTAGTTGCAAGTAAGTAATAAATGCTCTTTAGTTCAATAACAAAGAAACTGGAGCAGCAAGGCAGAAAAACAGGTACTAAGAGTGGAAATGCTGGTGCCAGGGAAGCCATGGGGCTGGAGACTGCACCCCAGGCTGTAGGGACTGGTGGGAGACGGGGCAGAGAAAAGCCAGACTTTTGGGGATGAGTTCATCAGGTGATGGGTCCAAGCCCAGGCTGCAGCAAACCCAACCACAGCTATTCCTCTGACCATCCTGAACAGCTGAGGGATCACTACAGACTGATCATGGCCCAGCAACAGCAAAACAGCGACCTTGAAACACGGGGAGCTGCCAATTCCCATTAAAAGCGTGTTATTCACTCATAACAATATTTTGCAGCTCTAGCTGTGGTGAAGGCTTCGCCCTCCCCTCCCAAATCCCCTGACACCGAGATAACACATCCCTTCAAGATGCATAATAGCAGAATAGAAAAGATCTCTGGCATTTCAAAGCCTGGTGCTGCAGAGTACAGCCCATGCTAAAGTGCTGATGAAGATTTGTTTGATACTTCTCTGAATTCGGGGGATATTTCCAGAGCCAGAAGACATTAGAGGGGCTGATTCATAAAGCAAAAGCAGCTCCTTTATTCATCTCGTGTGCAAGGCTCAAAGGAGAGACCCCGTGAAAATGTTACAAAGTACTAATAATACAAACCTCACGAAAACCAAGGAAAAAAGAGAAAATACCCAAGAAACAAAAAGCCTCCAGAAAATCACAGAATAGAACCCCAACCCCACCAAGCTGCTCTGTGAATACAAGATTGGCATAATACATCTCACATCTTCAGTCAGACAAAAACGCCTCTTTGCATATGAAAGGTCTTTGTAATTTTTTGCTATCATCACTATAAGCCTCAGATGCATTTGCTTTGATTTAGTAAACAATAAAAAAGAAAGGAAAAATCCTAAGTGTTTGCTACAGATGTGTAAAGATGCTTTAAAGACAAATGTTATTGCTCCTTCCCCCATACCACTTGCAGAGGGAACTGCTTAGGGTTTTTTTTCTTTTTTTTTTGCTTTAAAACAAACCCAAACCCAACCCAGACTGAGTATTTCTGGGGAGGGAAGAAAGGACAGAAGAAAAAGGAAGCTTAAACCAACCAGGGGCAGTGGGGTATGCTTAACAAGAGGCTATGCATCAAAAAAAAAAATTAACAAATTAATAAACTAAAGCATCTGTTACCTCCAAATTCAGCCCCGAGGAACTATTAAGTACATTTTTACAGGTACTGTGCTGTGAAGCAAGTGGTGAAAGTGAGTTTTGTAGGCTCAGAGTTTCTCAAGGATACAGCACTGAGATTTTCACTTGTTCAATATTTTACTGAGGAATGATTTTTCCACCTGTTTGTATTCATTTAGTGTTTGAAAGAGGCATGAAAAGGCTGCCCAGAAGAAAGGCACTTGGGTTTATGTTCCTTCACAGAAAATCTATAAACCTGGAGCCCGAACTTCAAGTCCTAGCACAACCATACCCAGATCCCAAGGTACCACGAGCCTTCCTCCCTGAAGCAGCAGCAGCAGCTGTGGGATGTTCTGACCCACAGCCCAGGGCTTCTGAGGCAGCAAATACCTGAGACAGGTTGTGCAGGACACAAGGGGAGGGCTGGAAATCAGGTGGAGAACAGCAAATGAAACCCAGGCTTTCATTCTGCCCAAATCTCACAGCTATCACCTGAGAGGTGGGACAGAAATCTGGACCAGAAGTATCTGAATCTCACCCAACCAACCAACCAACCAATTAGGCTTGTATACTGTGTTTTCACTCCTTGATATGGTGTCTTAAAGCCCAAGCAGAGTTCAAGCAGCTCATTTAATTTTAATGTATTTTACCCCTCTAACCAGAACCATTTTTTCAATTACCTTTAGCAGAAATCTAATGCAGCAAACAAGGGCAGCAGCAAAATCTGTCAGTGCAGATTATTTTTACTATTTTGTTGTTACTCTGATTTATTTCGGTGTCGAGTTGTTCTAATTTTGTTTGTTGATTGCCCTTTTAGGGAAAAATATGTCTTTGAATCTGCAACAATTGCCGGCAGCACCTATGTAAATATTTGGGTGTAAAGAGGCAATTTCCAGAGCCATTTAAAGAGGGTAAAATACCTGCTTAGGTGCAGAGAGTAATGAACTGGGGGCTGTTTCCCCATGGCTTACAGAAAGAACACAATGCTTTACAAGGCCATTACAAACTCTAGCTGATAGCCACGATTTAAACAGGATAAATACTTCCTGGCAAGGTGGTGAAAGGAATCAGTGCTGGAAATTCAGCCTTTCATCACACAGCTCCACAGATATCACCAGGCAGCAAACAGAGCGCTGGCAAAGCCCCTTTTTTCTGTCCTTCAGAGATAGGAGCATATCTACGGCTGCAAGCACTGCAGGGGGAAAGCAGAGGGTCCACTGAGGAAAGAGCTTGTTCTGTGGGCTCAGTGTCCTCTGGGTTTGTGTTGAGGTTGCCCCTTTCTGCCTGGGTTTGGCTGGAGCTCAGATGGGATGCGTTAAGGTGGACATGGGTGAAGCAGCCTGGCCCTAAGCTCCTATGATCCCGAAGGTGACCACCACTAACAGCATCTCTCCTCAGGTCAAACACAGACATTGAATCACAAGGAAGACTCTAAATTGCTGGAGAGCATCTCCTAGAGGTGTGCAGCCTTCGGGGGTGTTCCTGGCCCTGATTTGTTATTGTAGCTTGACACAACCGCAATCAAAATAATGCATTGGCTTCCCTTTCTGATCCAGAGGAAATACAGGATATAAGAAATCAAATAAATTGCTCTTTCCTGAGATATAAATTTTGCTTCAGAAATGGCTATTGATAAATAGAAGGTATTTCATTGACTGATGGGGACTGCTTCCAAGTTTTGTCCCACAGGAAACTTACTTTAAATATAGAACACAGTGAGGAAAGGTCGAAGGGAAGACTATGGCAAGTTCCAGTATTCAGCTTCCAGTCCATCCTAGTTAACTGTTTAATTAAAAGAAAACAAAACAAGATCCGCCATAATTTCTTTAGAAATTGTTACTTGTGTTATATTTAATTTGTGTGATGGGCAAAAGCCAATGAAGAGGAATGTTGTGCTAAAATAAATGTACAACAGAGAATTGCTAGTAAAGAGCAACCCAGTGCAATGACACCAAATCTGGTAATCAATTCTTGGTGACTTTATCCAAGTCTCTTTGTATCAGAAGATCTTTGCTTTGAAAGACAGAAATGATTAACCAGCAGGAGGCCGAATTTATTAAGAAATTCCTTTGATTTTATCTGGGCTAAAAATCAAAGTTGAAGTCCTATTTCAGAGGTAT
This sequence comes from Brachypteracias leptosomus, assembly GCA_013401335.1. Lineage (NCBI taxonomy): Eukaryota > Metazoa > Chordata > Aves > Coraciiformes > Brachypteraciidae > Brachypteracias > Brachypteracias leptosomus. Next base: position 328,544 of record VYZX01027718.1, on the reverse strand, counting down.
CTTCGTGTTTATTTTTTAAAATTAAATTAAAATAATACTCATCAAAATTTTACTTCAAGTCATTGTCAGGAATTGTCTCTTTTCTGCCTCAAACCTCCAGGGGCAGTTCCTAACTATCCAACTCGAGTAAATAAGTTGTATAAACAAACAGTGCTAGGCAGCTTCCTGAGGAATAGAAATATTGTACATTCAGAGAGCTTCTTTTATTTCTACCCAGGAATATCAGGGTCATTTTATTCTGTATTTGTTCACCATCACAGGGGAAGATGAGGTAACACCAGAGGCTTTCCAGAGAAGGAAAACACAAGAAAACTCTGAAGCATCTTAAGCACTGGAGGGTTTCTCCTTTGGTTGTTGACTCCCTGAGTGAACACAGGGGGTTAGAAGGCACCTTTCTTGACTATACTTGTTTTCCTTAAATCAGATTAACACAAAGGCTTCAGGAAATGTTCTGTGTGGAAAACAATTAATCTGCAGGCACCCTGCACTGAAAGCTGGAACACGTGGGAGAAGAGGGTGACAGGGAATGCAGAATTCAGAAAAAACCCAAACTCAGCTTCTCCAGGAAAAAGCAGAAAATGTTTATATGCCATGCAAAATAAAAGGCTAAGAGAGATGCAGTTTCTAGGTGTCCAAAATCCCCTGGAAAAGTGCATGTTCGGTAAAGTTAAAGGGTTTTTCACATCCCACATCTTGAGGATAAACCGGTTTTCCTACAATGTCCTTAATTAGGGACAATTCTTCACTTCATCACCATCTACTCTGAACACCAGGAACCACGCTCCCCAAGATTCATTCATGCAAAGGAAACTCAGTTTATCTTCACATTCAACACAGACCACCTTTAAATACTTTTTTCCTGGATATATGGATTTACTACTCACATCACAGGGATGATTTTTAAACCTTCTTAGAATGAAAGGATAAAAAGCAATGGGAAAGCAACAAGAAAACCTGAAGAAATTGCAGGTTATGGACTTTTTGCTTAGCCTAATGCCGATTTTTAACTGCTCAGCAGCAGGAGGGCAGCTCCAGTTTGCCAACTGTCCTGTTTAGCCTTGCAACCTGGGGAGACTCAGCACAGCACCATGGCCTTGGGCAGCTAAAAATAATAACACTGAGCAGCGCAGGCCAGGCTTCCAATTCTCTTTTGTTTAAGCTCCAATCCTAGTCAGCGCATGGAAATTTCTACCCACTTCTAACTTGCTATCCAGCTTCCCAAAGTGAGGTTCAGCATCTCCACTGCTGATTTCCCTCAGGACAGAGAAGCCCCTCCATGTCTTTAGTCCCTTCCAATTAAATTTCCTGCTGTGCTCCCCACAAATATGCAAAGAAAAGCCTTAAAATTCCCTCTTTGCCACTTTTATGGAGCTCTGGGAGAGGGCATCCTGCAGAGAGGCCCATATGGTTCATGCTCAGTTTAATGTCACAGCCTTTCCTCCAAATAGGCTGAACAAAGATAGAGTGGAGGGTGTTTGGAAGAGCCTGATGGCAAAAGGGGAGAGCTCAGTCCTGTTGTGCTCCGCACCATGCGTGTGACACTGGTGTCACTCCAAACCACACGTGTCTTTGTTGGAGGGGGGGGTTGTGTTTCCCTGCTCTCTGCAGTGGAGTTCTCATAAAACAAACACACATCACACACAGACTCCAAACCCCAGCACCATTACCTATGATCTGAATGCTGTTAAACCAAAGAAAACAAGTAGAGGCAGTGGACATGGAAATATTCTGATATTTTGCCTTTCAAAAAGTAAGTGTCCCTTTTACCATTTCCAGCCATAGCTGGTAGCTGATGATGAGCCTGATTTCCCCATTATGCTTAAAGATAAACAGAATGTTCACATGTATTTGAATGTATTTTATGAAAACTACCGAGATGACCTAAAAATATTGTTTTTCTTCTAACTGGAGGAACTAAGTCCTGGTGAACATATATGACACCAGACTTGATGGGCTGGTGGTTTGGGGGTTTTTTATCACAATTACACTACTCAGAGTGAAACTCTGGAGCAAAGAATCTCATTTGAAAATGATACAGAGAATTTGTGAGTTGGGGCAGAAAAAGCAAGAGAAAGCACCATTGTTACGAGTACTATTATGACATAATGTGACCCAACACATCCTAAATTACATCACCCTGAAATGGAGCTGGGAGCTGGGCACTGTTTGACACGAGAATCAACCAGAGCTGCTCTGTAAGCACCACATTAGCCAAGCAAACACCCTGGAAAAGCTGGGATTAAATTCACTCAGAAAGAGCTGCAGTGTCTCGGCCACATTTACTCGTTTTTAACCTATACTACAGGCTGCAGCAGTGGTTTTAATACCCCCATTTGAACTTGACAGCCAACTGCCAGGTAAAATGAGAAGAGATTACCTGTTGGCAAGTGCCCTCCCTTTCCTACACTGAACGACCTTCACCCAGGGCAGCAGCAACAATGAGAGCAGCCCCCTCTGAGCTGGGAGCCCCGTGGTGAAAACCCAGTGGCTCCCATGATAAGCAGGACGTGTAAATGCTTTGAATCATCATCGGATTAGATGAAAAATGTCACCGTGTTCCAAAGGAGCAGCTATTACACAAAGAGCTGTAATAGAAAAAGGCTTAACAATGTCACAGGGACAGGCTAATGGGCTTGCCCAGTTCTTTTGGATTCAGGAAGATAGTGTGTCCCTTGTTCACCTCCTCAATGCAGATCATTTTGGCTAGATTACCTTTTCAACTGTCCTAATTAAAAAATAAAAGCATGCATTGGCTGCTCCTGAAAAGAACAGCAATCACTCCAATGTCTGTATGGGAGCTTTGCTCCAACAATCACCTCTACCTGCCTGCAAATTAGCGCCAGGGCTTTCTAGCCTAGCCCCTGATTTTCCCTCTACAAACACAGCTCCTGAGGCTGGGGAATCCCCACCCCACTCCAGGAGATGTAGGTTTTCTGCAGAGCAGCCTAACTAGCAGACCTGACCCTAGCTGGCCTAGCCTTCATTATTGTAAGTTTAACTTAAACCAGCACACTGATGGCCAAATTAAGGCTGCACAGAGAACGTGGCAGATCATTAAAATGCTAATGCCTCCACTGCGAGACACACACCCAAGGATGCCTGGTTTGTGTGTGGCTGAGTGATAGACACATTGACAGAAGTGATACTGACTAAGATTGATGGTGTCTTTCTAATCTGATTTTAAATGCCTGCGTTTTTTGTAGGAGATTTCTGCCTCTGCTCTATGAAATAGGATTTTTGTTATTTCTGTACAGTTTAATTTCCTTTAAGTCCCCCAGCAGAGAAGACAAAACTTTGAAGTCAAGCACAGCCTAGCACAGGACATCATTGGAATCCAAACCATGCTGAGGAGCTTCTGATACCATGTTTCTAGGGAAAAGCCACTGCATGGAAGCTCTTCCCACCTCCCTCTGCCCCTCCCCAGAAGGATCAGTCTCAAATCTGTGCTTAGGCAGGTTTGCAATGGGATGAAAATTCCTGCAGAGTCAAAGCAACACAGAGAAATGTAATAAAAGGTGGGAAGGTCCCAGTGCAAGACCACTCAAAGCACATCTGGAGCCTGCTGTGAACTCGTGTCTATCAAGCTGTTCTTCAACATCACAAACCCAACTCACTGCTTCAGTTCTGCAGCCACAGAGAGCACAGCTACTTATCTCTGCCCCATCAGGCATGTTTGACTTAATGCCATAACAGCTTCTGCTTGGCACCTGCTCTGGAGCCACGCTGGTTATACACTCGAGCTGAAAGCTCCTCCCGGGAGAGTGCTGAAGGCTTTAATGCAGGTCACTACATCTTGGTCAGCCACTGCATTACTCTCTAATCCACTACATACACACGCTTCCCAGTGTGCACAGCAGCCCTTGCCCAGGGCTGGGAGTGATGGAGGAATTCAAGCTGAACAGAGACACAGTGAACCATCAACAGCAGAGAAGGGTGGCACTGATTCCTTGGTGGTACCATACCAGTTGCAGCCCTTTTTGCTTGGAAAGGAGGGGAGGTTCAGCGTGGAAAGGAATAAAAGGTCAGAGAGAAATGATCCAGAACACTGGTGTGCCTCTGGTTGTACCCTGCTGGCACACGGACGACGATGCTCCAAGCCCCTGCTTCCCTGCAGCAGCACCTCCCTGCTCCACACACTCCAGACCTGCACCCCCTCGCAGGGATGCTCATTAGACCCCTTCATTAAGATGATTTCACCAGCTCCTTTGACCCAGACTGAAGGCAGAGGAGAATTCTGCTCTCACGCTGACCTGGCTGGACTCAAACCAGCAAACTGGCGTCAGGCAAAGATACTTGAGCAAAATTGTAGGACCAGAGAGCTCACCTTGCTCCAAGTCCTAAGTGCTTTATTTGGGGGTCAAAGGAGGAATGCAAAAAGCTGCACTTCCATGTACTGATTCCCTCAGAAAATTACCTCCTAGTACTTCTTTATTTTCCTTGAAAGGAATTACACAGATTTTTCTTCACTACAAAAGGCTAAATCTTTGTACCCTCCCAGCTTCAGCTAACTCTCGGGTGCAGCAGCAGATAAAGGATGCTCAGAAATTAAAATATGTGACTTGTATAAATACATAATGAAACAATTGGCAAAACATTACAAAAAATAATATCCCTACTGATAGACTACAGAAAAGTCCCTTTAAAACTAAACGTTTGGTTTCTGCAGAAGAGAAAGCTCCTAAGAGGCTTAACAGCATTAAGAGAAGAGAATAAACTATTGTTAACTTAATTTACTCTGAAAAGAAAAGTTAATCCTGCAAGAGTCATTTATATTTTTCTGACTCAAAGGTGCTAATATGATTCACTTCCACTCCCAGCTCCACCTCACTCTAATGGAGTTGAGAAGTGCCTGTGAGGCTTGATTTATCAAGTTGTAAATTCCACGTTCTTCATTTTTACCCATCAGTCACTTAAATCTCTGCAAGGATGATTTGTGCTGGGAACGAGTCTGATTTTTTTCCCTCTTTTTGGGAAAGCAGAAGAAACCATATGGCCAAGCTACACACAAGCCTCCCATAATTGTTCCAAAAGGCACAGGGGACTTTTGTGCTCATCCCCGTTTCTCAGTGACTGTAACAGAGTTGTCAAGCCCACGTTTGTGATGCTGTTGCTGAAAACACCACCAGCTTTCTCCAAGGATCCTTCAGCTGAGCAGTGATTCTGGCTTGCAGTTTTCTGGCTTACAAAGACCTGCAGCCTCCCAAATGTCAATCTCTGCTTCTCGCTGTCAGAAATCACAACAAGGCATCCTGCACCTGGGCATATTTCAAAGCAGGGAAGCATCACTCCAAGATGGATATTCAGATCTGGTGTGTGGCAACAGGCTTCAGAGAGGAGAAAATACTTGTCCTGTCACTGCTGCTCCTCACTTTCAGCTCAGCTGGAATAAACATCTAGTTTGTCCACAGCTTGAACTGAAATGGTAAATTAAAGGGTTTCCTATTTGCTGCTTCTTAAGCTACTCCTATAGACGCAGGAATTAAACACAAATTTCTCAAGCTAACAAAAGCTTTTAAGAGACACCAGAAGACATTTATAATTACTTTTCAGAGAGGAGTGAAATATAATCAGCAGAATAATTTGTTGAGACTCGATTCAGAAAAGACTCATCCTCAGGGGACAAAAGCCATCACTGCTACCCAATAGACGTGCTGTACCTTAGCCCTGCCTTGTACCTCTTTGGTACATCTTGGTCTCTCAAGCCCCAGCACCCAACGTGGTGGGTTGGGAAGGTCCCTCCTGCCAAGGTTCCTGGTGGAACACCATGTCCTGGTGCACTCAGGCACATGCTTCTGTGCCTCTGAGCAATAAGCAGCTCCTCAGCTCCTTCATGAGTCACTCAGAACAGCACAAAAGAAACAAGCCCACGCTTCTGGCAAGCTGGGTGAGCACAAGGACCTACTGCACTACCAATTGCTCCTTCAAGACAAGAGGTACAGCACTTCAAAAGCACTCAGTAGGGTGATCTAAGCTCAAGCCATCATCCCATGGCCTGTGACATGGTCCATGAGGGATCCCTCCTCAGGCTGTGCAGCTCAGGACCAACGTTCAGGAGAAGCTCAGAGGGTTTCCTGGTGGTAGAAGCCACAGGTATCCCATTTATGGGAGGTGCAGTGCTGGTTTTCTGAGCTCTGGATGGCCATGCTGAAGGTGCCTGTTTGCTAACTTATCTTGTTCCACGTGGAAAATGCTCTTGGCAATGCATCTAACCCTTATCTCGCAATTCCAATTCTGCCCTTCCTCTTATCTCACAGAAAGTGTCCTACAACCTAGATCACTCCAGCAACGCTCTCACAGCAAACCTAAGACAGAGAAAGGGCTTATTACAGCCTAACTGCAACAAATTCTGGCTTTTGATTTATTTTTGTAGTTGTGCAACAGAAGCCAGATAAAGGGAAACAAGATTTTGATATGGAATATATCAAAACGCAATTGAGATAGAATCCAAATGAAAGTCAAAAACCAAGCAAAGAGGTTCTGTTGGTAAATAAAGGGAGCTGGTGCTGACAGCCTGTAAACTCTGGGAGCAATTAAACCTTCCCAGATCTTCCTTCAAAATCCAATTAGTGAAAGCTCAATGTGTTTAGGTCCAAGGTTTCCCTGTTTTTTTAACTTTTCTATGTCACTACAGCTGAGCAGACACTAATCAAAATGAAGTTAGGGATTATTTTTGAGTAGATAAAACATGACTGTGTGGGCAGGCAGAAACAGTCCTTTGGAAGTCTTAAGTCCTGATCAATATATATCTTTCTTATTCATCTTTAATAATTTGCCAGCAGTAAGGAACCTGAGACGACCACTGGCCAACCAAAAAGGGTTTGAAAAAACTCAAGCTTAGTGTTTCATAAGATCAATTTAATCTGGTAGACTTACAGCATTTCTTCTTCCTTCACAAGTGAAGGAAAAAATTCCTAGGTATCCTAAAGACCATATAAAATGTAGTATGTCTGCTTCCTGAGGACCCTCCTGCCTTCATGTCAGTAGCACAGTTAGAATGTAAACAGGGAAAAAAAATGCTGTGATGCTACTGGTTTGGATTTAAATATTACAGGGAAATCAACACTACCCCTGCTGCAGTTTATTTTGCCTTTTGAACAGATGCATCACTCCAGCTATTACATATTAAGCAGAGACCAACAGTCTTTGATCCTACCACCAGAAAAGGGATTTTCCTTCAGTTATGGTTCCACGTTTCCACTTCTCAGAGCCCACACAGCTCTATGTTAAACAAAAAGCCACGAATCCCCTAACACAAACTAAGACATTTCATTTTTCATAACCTAAAGATCTGGCTGCAACAGCTTCAACTTTCAAGTTCCCCTGATTTCCATTATTGACACTTAGGGAAGACAGAAAAATCTCAGCGCTCCAGTTCCAGCTCAGGGCACTTGCAGGAGTTTGGCTTCCAAAAGGATTTCTGGATTTATACCCACACTGAGAAATTTTTCCTTAAAGAAAGGGAGAGCTGAGATTTCTGATTTGACCACTTCCTCAGGGTGGTAATTTTGCAGGAAATGAGTGAGGTACCTCATAAAGGAGGAGAAAACCCTTGCACCCTCCCATGTCATACATCCTCCTGCTCTCTGAGTTCAGAGGATGCCTAAAGTCTTGAGCCCAGAAAAGGCTGAGTGAAGATAAAAAGCAGTACCAGCCTTGATAAACAGGAGTGTAGGTTTTTAATTCTTTTCTAAAGGAAGAAATATTAAGCCATTAAGTAAGGAAGTTAATGAGCTTAACACAAAAAGTTCACAGGCACGGGAAGAATGCCACCCAAACCCAAGCAAAGACCAAGTTACTCTTCTAAACCCGTAAGTTTGAGGTGACTACTAAGCTATAAATGACAAAATAAAACTCACAGAGAAAAGAAGAGACCTTCAGCTGGAGAGAATAAAGAGGTTTCAGGGAGATGCGCACAGAGATGTTACACCTTCCTCTATATCACACACCTTGGTGATGCCAGGAGTCCATTTACAGAAGTGTCTGTATCTACCTTGCCTGTGTTATGCAGTTTTTCCCTTTCATTTTTATTTTTTGGTGGATGGGAATAAACTATGTCGTGCCTCATTTTTACTTCATTCTGTCTCTTTGTATCTGATCTGTTACAACTTGGCTGCAGAGGCACCTTCCTCCCCCTCACTCCAGAAATGCATTTACTATTTCAGACCCCAAAAAGTGCTCTCCTGTCCCAGCTTTCTTGGCACGTTTGCTGCAAACTTCACAATGAAAAATCAATGACTAGTCTGAAGTGTAGCAGAGCTTTCCTGAGGCCTTTCAGCTGCTCCCCAGAACCCTCCTGTGCCATCCCCAGGCTGAGGCCACCCACGAAAGCCACCTCAGCACTGCTCCAAGGAATCAGAACTACCTTCACACACTGAAAATCTCATTTTGTTTTCCAAGGCCCCTCCCCTGCCCCTGGAGAAGATAAGTTTTATCAGCCCCGTGCCAGCCGAGCGATAAAGGAGGGGAGAGCTCTTCCAGCATCAGCCAAACACCGAGGTGCAGCCAAGTGCTTCAGCAGCTGATGATTGAAAGCAGCAGCTTAATGGGGTGAATGTGAACAAAGAATTAGAATAAACGCTGCCTTTTGAAACAGAGAGCAAGCAGCTAAATGGCTTGGGTGAGATGGGAGAGCAGATGGAGAGCAGGGAAGCAGCTCTGCAAAGCCAGCCTGGATTCCAGGTTAGGAAGATTCAGTCATCATCAGGCAGCCACTGTCTGGGTGGCCTCCTGCACCAGCACCTTCTCCCCCTGCAAAAGCTGATTGAGTTCAGAATTGGTGGGTTTCTGGTCTGCTGAGTAAAGCTCCTTCTAATTAAGCACCTCCCACCAGAATGTGCCACTCCAACTACCTGTACACATAGACTAATCTGCAGCTTGATGGATCTTCAGGCTTAAGCAGGATAAACGTGATCATCTCTGAAAGCTTGGGCCAGAAAAAGGAGGAGGAAAGGATTGTGTCCTTCCATGAAGTCTTGGAAGAAACCAGGTGATGATGTGGTGAGAGTGAGGAGTCTGACCTACACGTCTCCATGAGTCTTACAGATTAAGTGGTGCTGAATTTGCACAGAGCCTGGAGCAGAGGCTGTGGTGTGACCTGAAGAGAAGAATCTCTGAACCCCACCACACACCACAGCTGAGACACGTAGGCTCTGGGCACGATGCAGCTGGGACTGACAGCACCCAACTAGTAAAGTGTCTCCTTGGCCACCTTCCCCCAGTGCTCTTCTTGTACAGCCTGTCTGATGGATGTGAATAACCATCAGCCATGGAGTGAACAGACCTTTGTGCAGCTTGAGGGCCAGCCATGAAAATGGGCCAAGTTTTAGTACAGATGAACGCTCCACTAGACTTCTTCAGACTTTGCCAACAGAAAATATCTGGCTGCTGGCTCTGGCAGGGAGGGAAGGGGCAGTGCCAGCTGCCACTCTGATAAGGCAGCTACTAATGGATTTCACCATCAAACAGCCCTCCTGAAAGCTGCCCACAGATGCCTGGATAGTCAATGCTCATCAGCCAGGAAAGAGGAATTTCTTTGCTGAAGGAGAGGGTTGCAGAGCACATCATTCCTGCACAGCTGAATCCTGGTACTGCTCTGGGCTGCTGCCTTGGCTTGGCAGAGCTGATGAATGATAATTATAAATACCTGTCAGACCTTTGCTGCTGCTATTTGTAGGCAGCTACCTGATCACATTTTGTAAATAGAGCATGTGCTGTACTCGCCATGTTCTAAAATGGATTAAAAACTGTCTTTAGGAAACCAAATCTGAGTCGAGAGACTGAAGCCAAGCCCAGCCCTTTTCCATTACAATCACACCACCGTTTGACTTGACACAAGGTGAAACTGCATTCACATCACTTCCAAATTTGGATCTAACCAAACTGGTGAGAGGTGCTCCCCTGTTTGAGGAGGGAATTGCTGTGCACATGCCACTGCCCAGCACAGGTGATATACAGACGCTCTTCTTCATGGCCAAGTTCACCCAGCTCTGACTGCACACTAATCCTCATGCCAAAGGAGCCCAGAGCAGGGTGCTGCTGAGCAGAAACCCCCTTATTGCCTTGCACACACCTAGGACGTGTGTATGAGTGAGGATTAAGTTACAATTAGAGATCTAAGAGCAGACTGTAGGTTGTGGAAATAATTAGCGGGTTCCGAGGAGCATTTCCAGCCCCGCAGAAATGGTTTAGCACAGAATACATTTGAAATGGGAACAATAAAAGAGGCTCAGCCATGCTCGTCTCCCAGTGACACCTTTGGGATTGCCAGGACAGGATTTGAAAGCTTGCTGGCTCCTGCACAAAGATGCTCACTGCTCACAGCCAGCCAGACACCGTGGTCCATGCTGGGGGTGGCAGGCAGCCAGCTGGCTTCCCAAGGTGCTCTCCTTCACATCTACCTCTGTTCCAACCCCTAGGGCTGCAGCACTTCATGCTCCCACAGGATTTATGTTCCCCAAGCCCCCCATCCAGAGAGGAAAGCAGGTATGGGAGGACCCTGATCCAGAGCAAGGGTGGGGAAGGGTCTTGATGCAGGATCTGGGTGGGAGGAGCTGCCCCTGGAAGACAAGGGATGGAGAAAGCTCCTGTGCTCTGCTGAGTGTATTTGTCTCCAGCATCCTAATCAATTGCTAAATCCTAAACAGCATTGCCAGTAACAGAAAATGTGGCCACACTGCAGGAAATATAAATCATCCTAAAAATGGATTATAAAGTTATGTTTTGCAAGTGCTGTATTATCTTTGTTTGACTTTTGGCATTAGAGGAACAAGGTTTTTAAGAAGAACTCTGAGCTGCCCCCGTTTTTCAGGAGCAGGGGGTCTCAGCAGAGGCTCTCTGGATGCAGGGAAGCTGGCAAAGCAAGCCTTGTGCAGGAGGGGGGATTTAACAGCTTCCAGCCTGGGCTAGGGGGAAAAATTAACTGATGACCTGAAATTACCTGGAATACTTAATCACTGAGATCAAAATGGCGTTGAGGGTTTTTTTTTTTATGTAAGTACAGCTTTAAAAATCCTATTATTCCAATATAATTCCCATTGTTGCTGTCAGTGTGGAGTGTCTAAGTGCCTCATATATCTAACACAGATGTGACAAAGGGCCACAATTAAATCACTCTGCACTCATCTTCTGCTACCAATCAACTTTTTCTCTTCTTAATGAACAGACACATGCTGTTTGATACAGAGCCTGATTGACTGGCTGATATGAAAACAGAAAGTGGCAGGAGCTGGTGCAAAGGATTCGTTATTCTCTCTGTTTGGAGCTGCAGCAGAGGAGAGGAATTGGTTCTGATTGTGGCAGCCACTCGTGCTGACTGATGAGCACCACAGCACAGGGCTGGTTAGACAGGACACTAACTCACTCCTGGGGCCTTCGTGGTTTATTTTAAATGGGCAACGTGGCTTTGAATTGATATTTCCCCACTCCCTGGTCCATAGGTGTCATCTTCACACCTTTGGCAGGCTTCAAAGGAATCCTAGTCCAATATCACAGCTCAGGGAATGAGCCAGAGAGAGGCAAAGCAGGTTTCTCAGCACCAAAATAAGCTGCACATGGTAGGAGTCCCTGCCTGGCACACTTGAGAAGACTCACATTCAAACTGAAGTCTGCTCATTGATCTCCAAGCTAGGAACAGGAGAACTTTTATCCAGAGCTCAAATACGCTGCCTCAAAAATGAAGGTTGGTGACAGGAGCAGATGAGAAAGGAACCTCTCATCTGATGAAAGACACCTCCTCAATATCTGTAACGTCCATACCCCAGTATCACCTGTCTACAATCCCCACAGACACTGGTTTTCTGAGCTACAGCAAAGATGAAACCAAACCTACAAAGTAAATCCCACCTTTTCACCCTGAAAGAGCAGGGGAAAAATGCACAGACTCTCGATGTTGGCTGAGGGTGTATATTTTGGTTGCAAGCACTCAACTTTCTTTTCCTAAGCAAGAATAACAAACTTTCCTTGAGCAAAGCACTCAGAACAAGTGCTGGAAGCAAACTACAAACCTGTGCCTTTCATAAAAGGATGAAAAGAAAGATAAAATCCCACTTAATTGTCATTTGACAACCTGTGTTTCCTGGAAAGGCTGTTTTAATTGTGTTGCAATGACAGAACTACATTAAATTCCTCTGCAGATAATCGTAGTTTTATATCAGTTAAATATATTGCTGTGCTCTTTGGAGGGCTTTGTGAGTTTCACCGCAATTTTTCTCTGTTGTTGTTGGGTTTTTCTTAATCTATTTTTGTTTGTTGGTGGGGACTGCCAAAGTTTGTGTAGATATTTAAGCCCAAGACGGCATCTTAGCTTAGCCATCTGTGAAAACAAAACCCGAGTAAAAATACAGCTTTGAATAAATGAAGCACTGGGGGAATTTCATACTCGGTAGAAATAATTGCAGCTATAGCTTGTTGCTATGCAGTTAAGAAAAACACTCCTCACATCCCTGGTGAAGACCTATTTCTTTAAAAGGTTTCACTTTGAGACACGAAGACAATGAAACATTAATATTTTTCCATCTCCTGCTTCAAGTGTACATGTGAGATTGATGTTTCGTGGTCTGGTTTGGGAACAACAAGGGCACAGGCTCTGGAGAGGGGCAGCAGAAGCTCCTGGTGACTGATGCTCACCAAGCCATGGCCTCTGCCCAAGGCCAGGGGCTTCCAGCTTGGGACCCAGTCTGGTGGGGCCTGACCCCCAGGTGTCCTGTGGAAGGACCAAGCATGAGGAACAGAGGCTCCTTCTCTTTTAGGGAGAGTAAGAGAGGCATCAGCTTTGAGAACGTGGCACTCACTGCCCAGGTACGGCAAGAAAAGACACTTTATAATGAGCACGTGGAAAAAACCCTGAGGGCACAGAGAAGAAGGGAAAGCAAAGTCAGCCCCGGCAGCAACAGTTTTCCCCAGCCCTTTCTCAGCACCGTTTGTGTTGTAAGGGAAGGTTGGTTCAGGAACTCGTCCTTGAACAATTCATCACAACCGTGATCCTGAGCCAGAGCCTCAGCTCCAAAGCCAAGCAAAGCAGAGACTTAGAGACTACCTGGACATAATACATAGAAATCACAGACCTGACTCTTTTCTACTAAGAGCTGCCTTGCAATGGTCACCCTGACAGCAAAACCCAGAGATGTCCTGCAGCTTTTGGAGCTTCACGGGGCAAGGAAGGGCTGACGTGCCCTTGGTGCCACACACAGACCACCTGTCTAATAAAAATAGAAATGCTTCAGCTCTTCTGCTTCCACCCATCCTGTGTTTCTTGGGGAGTTTTCAGCCCTGATTTCTGCATTCCAGGCTCTGAAGGGGTTTCTCTGATCACTGCTTTCCAATAGTGCAGACCAGCGAGGTCACAGCTCCAGGTGTGCATTCCTGGAGTATATTTATATACATATATTTATGTATAGGTACAGGTGGAACAGCAAAGCCAACAGCTCTCCTCAGCCTCAGGAAAGCTCAACATTCCTTGCCTCCCGTTTGCCTTGTATCCCTGAGCAAAAGCACTGGACTTTCTTGGCTGAAAAGCTGTCATCTTCAATGAAAAGCTGATTATAAAGTGGGAGGAAATAATAAAAACATGATTCTGCCTGGTTGCCTGGGCTCGATTAATGAAAAAAAAACCCCTCAGCTGGCACTCAATAATTTCCTCATGAAAAGCAGTGTTTTCTTAAGGAAACAGTGACAATTTGCCTTGGCCCAAATCAGCAAAGATACAATCTGTCTTTGCACTGAAGATGTCCAATTTGCATGTGTGCAATTGTGGCAGGAGAACTGGTGGTGGTGTCACACTGCTTAATGATGGTCTGCAGGAAAAACACCAGGAGAACAAACACCTGCTCCACAGCTTCTGTGGTTGCCACTGTATTATTATTGGTGCTGACCTTCTAATTGCCTCTCTATTTTCTGCTCCTGGCTGCATGCTGAATAACACGAGTGCTCTTTCAACTCCTACGTGTCCCCCACCCGCTCCCCCCTTCCTCCTCTCTCTTGGAAAACAAACAAACTACCAATTTAATGACTAACTAGCTTGTACTCTCAGAAGAGTTGTCCGAGCTTTTGTACAAATGTTGCGCTTTGAACATTTCTCAAACAGAATTCGGTATTTTCGTCTCTCTTTCTCCCAACTTTCCCTACGTGCCAGTGAGGAACGTTTTAATTAGAGCACTGTCTACACCACACTCCAGCTCGCCTGCTTCTCTCCTGCTGGTACCCGGGAAAGATGCAAAGAGCTCCTGGAAGAGGAGGGATGCTGAGGAGCGGGGGTGATGCGGGACCCGCCTGGTACCCGGTGGCGCGGGTGGGGATGCTGCGGGGATGCAGGAGATGCTCGGGGCGGGGATGCAGGTGGGGGATGCTGTAGGGATGCCCGGGGCGGGGATGCGGCACAGCCCGATGCCCCGGCTGCCACCGGGGGCCGGTGCCCGCTGCCCTCCCCCGGGGTGGCTGCAGTTCGTGCCCGCAGCCATGAGATGTCACTGCCGGCCCACGCTACAGCAGCTCCGGGCTCATTTGTCAGACCGATCAGAAAGACGGAGATGTGGCCACTACTTCCCTCCCCAGTTTGTCTTGCCTTAGCAAAGGAGCTCCAGTAAGATTTGTACAGCCCCTCCCTTTAGATTTGCAGGCTGACCTGACAGCTAGAAACAGTCACGAGGGATTTAAGCAGCAGTTAAAGTACCTGCCATGTCCTGCTGGCTACAGCATCCTTTTTAGTCTTGTCTCAAATCTGATTCTGAAAGTTTTTGTAGCGAGGTCAGGATCTCCAGTAGCAGTTTTTAAATCTATCCTGATGTTGGGGAGCTCATCAGTGCCCAAAATACATGTAAACACCTGCTAAGACCCAATTTCCAGGTGAGTTAAATAGCTCTGCCTTCCTGCCACATCCCATGTGCTACCCTGAATGAAAAGTTCCATCCCAGGACGTTTGCACTTGGAAGTTCCCCTCTCCTCAAACTTTCAAGATAATCACATGTTTTTCACCCTAGATGAGGTGGAAAGTGAATGAGGTTTATCCCTGCAGCAAATCCTCCAGAAATCTGCCCTTAGACAAGGAGTGCAGAGACACAGAGCAGGAAAGCAAGTCTAGGGAGCCTGGTCTTGCTGAGGCTTATAAATATGCCTTGTACTAATAGCTGTTTATTAAAATGGGCTATAAAATACCTTTTCCAAGTCAAGCTGAGTGACCACCCTGGCCATTAACAGCCCAGAACACACTCAGACCCACATTTTATGACCCCTGTTTATTATGGTGGATAGCACCACCTGAAAATGCCTACTTTAAAAACCTTATTACTGTCAAATCCCCTATTTAGGCCAGTGATTTGACATTCCTGCATGAGTGAACAGTAAAGTTTTTGCCTTTTTAACCTCCTAATCCTGGTGCATACATCATTTATAACCGATTCTATTCTGTGTGTCTTTTTGGTGTTATTGGATTCTTATCTTCCATTCCAGTCTAGGTTTCTGATTTAATGTATTAAAAACTTCAGCTCGGCTTTGCTTGCCTTATTAAGATAGAAGTAGAAGCTTATAGAGTGCTGAAAGAAAAGCACAATATAGAATTCTTTAAAAAAAAAAGTAAAGTAATAAGTTTTTAGTTTAAAAGGAAGGAACATTATGCTGTCCTCTCATCTGGTACCCTTTATGATTGTTGTAGAAACACAGAGAACTATTTCTAATTTTGAGCAAGCCCATTTGTGTGCTGTCCCTCAGCTGTGGTCTTTCAGAGAGCAAGGTCAAGCTCTGCAGCCCTACTCCTGCTGCTG
This sequence comes from Brachypteracias leptosomus, assembly GCA_013401335.1. Classification (NCBI taxonomy): domain Eukaryota; kingdom Metazoa; phylum Chordata; class Aves; order Coraciiformes; family Brachypteraciidae; genus Brachypteracias; species Brachypteracias leptosomus. The sequence goes on along the minus strand of VYZX01027718.1, from coordinate 312,792 downwards.
GGTCTCAGCAAGCTCCTGCTGCTCCAGGAAAGGTGATAAAAATAAGTTGGGCCATCAAAATCTTACCCTCCAGTTTCATCACACATATGCATTTCTTCTGCTAAACCTGGTATTTCTTGTTCTTACCAACAGCAGCTGTTGCTTCTAGTGCCTATCATAGAATCATCTAGGTTGGAAAAAGCCCCTAGGATCACCAAGTCCAACCTTTGTCCAACATCTCCCTGACCCCCAGACCATGTCCCAAAGCCCCACATCTACTCGTTTGTTGAACCCCTCCAGGGATGGGGACTCCAGCACCTCCCTGGGCAGCCTGTTCAGTGCCTGACCACTCTGTCAGGAAAGAACTTCTTACTAATATCCAATCTAATCATCATAGGCCGAGGTGGTTACTCCTCTGACATCATCACCTGGTCTAAGTGCAAAGGTTTAGATGGATGTACACCTTCCCCTCGTAAGGGAGCAGGAAGCCCTGCACCCTTGGGGCAACTGGAGAGGAACTGGGTGCCCTGGGCTGGGTCCTGCAGGTCCCACCTGGGGCTGCTCGGGGCCATCAGGGCCTTGCACCATCCCCAACAACTATTCCAAACTACGACCCCCCTCTCCCTGGAGTCACAAATGAAGTAGCAGAGCTAGTGCAAAAGTGGTTAACAGGAGCTCCAGCAGAAGAAATAAGAAAGGAAATAAGCCCCCGCCATTTCTTACATTATCTGGGAGCTGCTCAGCCATGAATTGTCTGTAATAATTAGCATGAGAATATCTCCTTGATGACATTCAGACTGCATAAAAGGGTCTGCATTTCCTCCATCAAAGTGCATATTTATGAAGTGAATCTCCGAAAGACGGAGCCTTTGATAGTATTATTTTAATATTTTTTTGCATATGATTTAGAGGTTTAAACTTCAAGAAGCCCTAATAATGAAAGAGACGATCAGATTTCTGCTAGTCACCTCCATTTCCAGTAAACACAAACATGGAGTCACTGTTTGAATATGAAAGGGATAGGCTACAGGAGATAGAGAGACAGGAGTAAATCTACTTTTGATCTTTACTGATCCCGAGAACAGTGACTTGAAAAACCCAACCTCCAATGCTGAAGCCATTACATGGCTTTTCTCAGTTTCCATTTATTTTTTGACCTGGGTGACAGCCCGTTCTGAGTCACACTGAGAACACTCCACTTTCTCTGTACATCCATCCATGTGCTTGCTTCTGCCCCTTCAGTGTTCAATCCCTCTGATTTTATATACCTGATTAAACCTAAGCTTGACCCAAAACTAGACCCATCGAGGGCAGGATCACAGGACTCACCTCCATCAGAGGTAGGTCTGCAAGGACATACAGACATGCTGCCAACTGCCTGAAGGGTCTGACAGTCTCAGTTCCTCTTCTCAGGTGTAAAACTTACTGGAGATTTGCGTTGGGCCGATGGTTGGACTTGAAGATCTTAAGAGGTCTTTTCCAACCTTAATGATTCTACGTTCTATCATTTATCAACGGAGCCTGCCCCAAACTGAACGACTCACTTGCTAAGCTTCTACTTATGGTCCTAGTGTTACCTCTAGAGGAAGTGAAGGGTCGCCAAGCCTGGGACCATGGGACACCAAAACCCAAGTCCTTCCCACAACTTCTACACTGCCTGGTAGAAATGATTTCCCTCATGGGCTGCATCTGCTCCTCCTTTGGTTACATAAATATATATAAATATAGACTGTTTGTACTCAGAAGAGAATATTACAGAGACCAGGTTCTTATCTCAATAAAGTTGCAAATATTTTTGAAATCTTCAGTGAAAAATGATTAATTTCTCCCAGTACCCCCCACTAGCTGATAGATTTGGCAAAACCCGGTGTATTCCCCACCAGCAGCTCTTCAGAGCTATTCTAACCTTCTCCTGATAAAACACCCAGTGAATCTGAGCAGGCACCACTTAATTAACAAGGGAAATTAATGTTATGAAGTATCTCTATGACAGACTTTATAGAATTTGGTTCAGAGACAAACTTAGACCATAAGATGCCATTCTTATGGATCTATTTTGAGGACCATTGAGAGATTCAAAAACTGTATCTCAATTCTGCCATGATTCCACCTTTTTATAGACCATGCCACTGTTATCTAGAAATAAATCTCACGACATCCTTTGCACCATTATTTTCTGTCTGAGCCCCCACTGGGGATGATGCCCCCACACAAAGGAAGCCAGACCCCGTGGGCCAGCCTGAACTGTGGGGTCTCAACCTGGATTCCACCACACTAGTGCTGTTTACATTGAGTATTACTTGGAGTAACCTCAAAATGCAGCAAATTAGCACCTCTCTACTATTTTTTTTTTCATTCTGAAACCAAATAAGAAATGAATGGGTGAAATCAGTCAGAAAATGGGTAAGGAGGAGGAAATGTTGATCTATGACCAGCAGACCACAAACACTGTAAAATGCTTGTCCCTACCAGAAAACAACTGCAGAATTCAGACTATTGCAGAAGAACATACAGAAGTGGAAGGATTTCTTCAGAAAATTAATTCATCACCACCAGAAACTCTTGTGGGAACACACACGTCAGTTTTGAAGGATAGGTTTTCTTGGATCTGAGACAAAATTTCTGATCAGGAAAAAAAAGAGAGGATAACTGGTGGTTTGGATGCTTGCAGGGCACATGGGAATCCTCCCTGCTCTGCTCAAGCCTCTGCTTTGCTTCTAAAACACAACTTCAGTGTGAACATTTCAGCTATTGTCTAATCTGAGATGGGTGAGATGCCACAAAAGAGCTCCACAGGGTTTCAACTGCATCCTGACTTTGCACAGGGCATCTTTTGGGTGCTGGGAAGAACACCAGGGAGATGAAAGGATGTTTTGGAAGGTGCAGGACCCATTCCTTGCCTCATCCCTCTTCCCTCTGCAAAGCCAGGGAGAAGCAGGAGCAAGGAGCAACCATCGGGGGTTATCAGGATAAAAATTCACCCACAGGAAAGGAAGAAAAGGAATCCTATTACTGTTAGGATTGACTTAAAAATCACTGTTGTTTTACTCATCGTTCTTATTCATAATTCAGCTTCCAACTAGACAAGATGAAGGGGACTGTGCCCTACTTTTCCCTTTGTGATTTGACAGCTGCTGTTGAGGAGCTTTGTCAGGAAAACCAGTGGATGCTCAGCCTCTCCTGCTGTGTTCTGGGGCTTTCCACAACTCCAAAGGAAAGCAGAAAATCTGGGGAAGGTGGTGAGTGCTGGGGGGAAACATAAACAGAACATCTCAGGCAACTACAGCCCCAGGCTGACTTGTGTCAGCCCTCTGCTTGCTGCCTGCAGACTCATCACTTGACAGTGTCTCTCAACCCAAAGGAGGTGCTTGCTCTCACTAATGACTGGAGGACAAACCTGACCTCCACTGCCTGGGACTAGGAGCTCCAAGTCTGCAATTGCCACTGAGCACAGCAAAAGGAGACAAATCTAAGCCAGGGAGTGAAGTCTTTAATAGCTCCTGTTCTCACTAGCCCCCATTTATTCCTGCTGAAGGTGTCAGCTCTGATGCCTGGGATGCCCCACACTTGGCAGCTCTAGCTGTAACCATCCTCAGTCAAACAGATCCCACAACAGGAAATATCTCCTGACATGAAGGAAACACCCTCTTTTCTTCTCAGGTTACCTGCAGTGCTGACTCTCAGCTTGGTAATTGTTGCCAGCTTTTTACATTTGCTGAACCTTTATTTTGTGCTTCTTTCACTCAACATTTTTCTTCAATTAGGGAGCTGTTTTACCTGACATTACCACTAGTTGAGTTTCCCTCTCTCTGTTATTCCATGTGAACGCTCCCCATGCTAAGCAAGATCCACTTTTTCAGGGCTTTTGCTCTGTGTTGTTTTCCATTTATTTCCCTGGTGTATTCTGGTCAAGGGGAATCAGACTGAGAGACAGATTTTGCTACTCGCTCTTACTCATGCTATAAACCAGTTTATTCAGGGAAGAGGATAAAAAGCAAGGCTAAAAATGCCAAAATCCTGTGCTTTGATCGGGGAATGATATTTGAACACCTGGCACTGGAGTGTTTCATGTGGCTTGTGTAGTTTAAACCAAACAGACCGATAAAATAAACCAAACAGAGTGAACTAGAGCACACGTGCACTGCAAGACATCTTCCACGACAGGTACCAACCTGCCACCCAGGGCTGAAGAGCAGCTGATGGAGGCCACCACCACAGCAAGGGCCAGGACGTGCTTGCCTTTAGCTGCCGTGCCCACAAATGCCAGGCTGCTAAAGAGGAGAGCACAAAGCTGCCTCTTGCCCACCCCTTCAGCTGCTCATTAGCTGGCCTGTGACCAGCAGCCAGCTTGTGGCCATGGCCAGTGAAGTGGCTATCCGAGCCTGAATGCCTAATGCTGCACCTGCTCTCCCAGACCTTTCTCAGCTCCTTTGGAAGGGTGGTGAAAACAACCCCCCCCTCTGCTGCTGGAGGGATGCTCCTCAGCAGTTACCGAGGTACTGTGCTCTGAAACAAGGACCTCGTCCAATCTCAATCAAGGTGACAGTCCTCTCTGTCCTTCAGCTCTCCGAGGTGAGGGTCTGGAATCCCCTCTGGCAATACAGCATTGCCAAAACCAACCTCAGCAACGCTCCAGGCTACCCCCAGAGAGCGTTTCACTGGGATGGAAATGGGCTCTCCTCCATCCCCACCAAACACGTCAGCAGCATCTACCCCTGCCAGCCTGCCCCTGTCCCGGGCTGCAGCAGCTCTCTGCTCCCCTTGAGGAGGCCAGTCCATGCGGAGCACCATTTATCCCCCTTGGTTTGGGAGGCTGCTGCTCCGTGCCCTGAGCTGACCCCACAGCTCTGCGGCATCACGGCCAGGGATGAGCTCAGCACTGGGTTTTCCCAAATCTCCCCCAAGTTATTTAAAACCTTTTGAGAAGATCCGTTACCTCACTTACACACTGGTCTCCCCCCCACTCATCCAAATAACAGATGACACCATTTAAGTGCTAGAGCACCCGATCCATCACTCCCTGCAGCACCACGGGGGCACTGCCTACACCATATGGCAGCTCCTCCAGCCTGCGCAGCCCCTTGCTCACAGTAAAGGCTATTTATTAATGTGGCTCTGGACTCATGCTGATGTGCTCAGGACAGGTCCAGCTTTGTAGGGCTCTTCCCACCTGTCAGTTTGAGAGCCATGGTTTAGGCTTGGCTGCTGATGGGCTGTCAGGGGTTCACAGCCTGCAGATGCCAAGCTTCTAGCTCTACCTGAGCTGCAGTAATACAATTTTAAATAACAATCAGTGGCACCAATGCAACTCTTCTCCATTGACTCTGACATTTCCTCTCAGCACAGGTACATTGACTTTTAAGTGTGCCTCCAAGAGCAGGGCAGTGAGCTCCTGCTCCTCCAGAGCTCCAGCCCTGCTCCAGTCACTCATAGGAGAAACCTGTTAGACTCACTAAAAAACCAACCCCAAACCCTAACCTCAAAGCAGTACTATTAGATCTGACTTTTTCCATTGGAGACTTGCAATATTCTAATTTTAGAAACTACCTCTGTGTTTCTTTGGGCACTGTGAAATAAAGGAGATGTACGTATTCTTTTTGCAGCCATCCATTGCTCATCTCCTTCTTGAAAACTGAAATAAAATCAGGCACTGATGATCACTTATTCTTTTAAGACAACATATATCTCCATAACTCAGGCAGCAATCTTCTCTGGGGTTTAGGCACTGATCATAATTCTACGACAGAACCAAGGTGAGGTCTGCTTAAAACCTGAACAAAAAATTACTTATCGCTTTATTAAAGACCTGCCATAAAATGGAAATTTCCCTTCGTCTTCTCCTCTGAAGCCTATCAGAGTTTTAAACTTTATTTCCACTTTTTTATTTAAGTGGACACCTACTTCAACATCTTTAAAGCTATTTAAAGTTCAGATATTAAACGTGAATAATTGCCTCCTGGTTTCAGTGCATGATGAAATAAAAACTGACAATGCATGTCTTCTGGTGACATTCACACCTGCATCTGTGACAGGGACTTGTAATTTGATGAAAATTAACTTTACTTTGGACTAGAAGGGCAAGGTTTAAAACAGCATCAGTGTCTTACTCTGTGATACTCTTCCTTCTGATGTACATGGGCCTTGGGGTGGTGGGGAGGGGAAAGCACTGGATCAACAGATGAAATCTGAGCTTTATCAGCTTGAAACATCTCACTGAGGGAAAAAAAAAAATTAGAAAAGGGATGTCTGAGCATCTTATCAAGAAGCTCTTTAGATAGGCAGTAGGAAGACCAAAGCTAGGTGATCTCCATCACTACAAGTCCAAGTCTCGCTGTTATCTCCTGAAATGATTAGCAAGGAAAGTGCAGCAAGTCCTCCCTGAATCTCCCTGATCCTCCTTCTTCAAACACTGCTCCTTGAAAAGAAGCAAAGCTTGTACTTAAGAAGGGCACCTGAGAAGCTCACCCTGTTTGTGGACAAGGCATGTACCACAAGAAACAACAACAACAATATTAACTACCTCAATGATACCATGAATTACTCATGCCCTTTCCTGAGCAATGCCAAGGCCCGGGGGAGCTAAAGGATAGCTACCAAAGTAAAAAAGTACATTTTAATGAAATACAAACATTAGATGGAATTTTACATGGAAATACTCTAGAGTCTTGCACATCATTTCCAGGGAGGGAAAAGGCAGTTCTGAATCTCCTGAGGTGCCAGCTTCTTAATTACTATGGATATGAAAGATATATGCTTAGATGCATCAGTCAATTATTGAGGAAATGTAATTTCAGAGTATAGTCTGGCAAGGATAGGTTATTTTTATGCTCATTTGTATTCACTTCATTGGCATTTTCTTTAGCAGGATCTAAACAAGTAGCAGCAAAACTGCTGGTGCCAGGAAGCCCTGACTTAGGGAGCAGCTCCCCATGGGCCAGTCCTTGGCTGGTGGCACAGGAGGAGCGAGTGGCTCCTGAAGAAGGGCATGAAGGAGTTTGGGCTGAACAGGGACTGAAACCTCAAAGGCATCTTTTTAATTCACAAAAGTCTTTTTTTGGTGAGGCTTTGCTAGAAGAATTCTGATTGCTTCTCCCATTGCCTTCTTCCACTCTCTCTGTGGATTTCCCCACCCATTTGCTGCAGACAGACTTGTCGTCTCCATTTTTCTGTGATATTGGCAAATGGGGATCAAAAAAAGAGGCTTCGCTGCCAAGAGGAGCCAAGCAAAGGTTGTGACTCTTGTGCATGGCACTGTTTCATCATGCCCAAGGCATCACAGTCCAACAGCTCCATAATAAATGCAAAAATGGTTTAATTTTCTCTTTAAACCCCCTCGTGGTGAAATGTGGTGGTGGTATCTTGCACGACTTATCACTGCAACACTGAGACCACTTCCCAGCTTATTCTTCTAGTAATCTTTTTTTTTTCATCTCTACATTTTACATATTTACATATCTGACTATTTTCTGGTAAACCCTGAGGTCTGTGCTCAGCTTTCTTTCAAAGACAGCCAAAAACTCTGACAGGGAGAACATAAAAATCACAGCATTGGGTCTGGCAACGTCCTGAACTGAAGCACTGGGAAAGGAAGCATTTTCTCCCCTGCTTTTCAGGAATATCACACTTTTTTCCTGAGGTATGGCCTGATTTGGGTCTCTTGTGTTAGCCTTTCCTAGGGCTGCATCCAATTTGTAAGTGGCTTGTAGGTGAGCAAGGCAATTGGGCCTGGGAGAACCAGGAGCAGCAGAATGCAGCAGGTCCTCAGAGAGCTTCATCTACAACACAATTAAATGCCCATAATGACCTTCAGCATGGTCACCACAAACAACCTCCAACTCCATGGACATTTTCCCTCTAAAATTAACCTGCTCTGGTGCTGGTTGAGCCATATGCTAAATATTATAATGCCTCATTCCCATTTACCCTTCACATATTAAGGTGAAAACTCTGACCTAGTGCATTCTAATTACTTGGCTTATTAGCTTCCCATTAGATCAGTAATGGTGTGATAGCCAACATAATTACTAGGACTTGAAAAATTAGACTTTGCTGGGCTATTTCATGAACTGGGAGATTGTTCTTTCTTATTAACTTTCTTATTTAACGGGTCGACCAGATTTTTTACCTACCTACACCATTGATCAAAGGGATAATTTTAGATTTCGGCTACAACTGAGAAATTGCCCTTAAAACAGTGGGAGAGGTTTTATAGAAGAAAATACAGACATTTATTGTTGTTCTTTGTTTCTTATTGCCAGACCACCACATGCTGTTTGAATGCCATTTTTATCTTACAAAGCTCCATGAAAATTAGATGGTTTCCTCAAGAGAATTATTTTGGTTCTTCTTTTCCTTCACCGAATCACCATCACTAAAATTCTGGTTTAGCTTTTTTGAGTAAAAGGTTTTTTTCTGGAAGAAAATAAAGTTTCCACATCTTTTTCTTAGGGAAAACACTAACTTTCCATAAAAACCTGGCAGGATTGGCAGTTTCCAAACAGGTTCAGTTGAGAAGCTGAGGCTGATTCTGAGAGTTGTTTGCATCCCAAATATTTTTAGTATACAGGATGAAGATAGAGAAGAGACTGTCTTCTGAAAATAGAGACTCCTGCTGAACAGGACAACAAGATTCACGTATTTAAACACCTGTCCTTAGGTGGATAAGGAAAATTCCACCAGTGTTGAAACGAATTTCTGAAGCCCTCAAGCAAGAGGTGGGTGTTCACTACACCTCAGAGCTGACCCCAAACACCTCAGTGCCTTCAGGAGCCCTTCTCTCACCCCAGTGGCCTTTGGATCAAGCCCTCGATGTAAAGACGTGGCTCTTCTCTCTTTTAAGCTGATGTTACACCACCCTGAAAGGTGAGCATGAGTGGTCCTGTCCGTGATAAATCCCTTCAGAGCTCCTCCACCCAACCAGAAGACAACACAGAGCTGAACATCATCCCCCAGTAACCAAACCCCTCCTCCCTGGAAAATCTCCTAATTTCATGACTGCATCTTCAAGCCAAGAGGAGATGGCATGAAAATGGCCAATGATTATCTAATAAATAAAGGAAAATTGCTTTTTTAATGTAGCAGAGAGCACCTGAAAAGGTATTCTTCCTGCAAGGGTCTGATGGGGTGCTACTTAATTCTCTTGTGCTTGGTGCAATCAGGCTAATAGTTCTGATTTTCCTTGACCTCTCTGCATGAGGAGTGTTATTATAAAAGGACATATATAAAAAAAAACTTCTAAAAGTAATAGAGACAAAAAAGAGGCAATTTAAGCTTGAATGTGAGGCCCCACTTAGTGCAGACCTACAGTGCCCTGACTCTTGAGTGATCAGGGCTCAGCTCATGCTGCATTTGGGATCAGAGGACCCATTAGAGCCATAATACTAAATACTACAGAGGAGGAGGTGAAGGCAGAGAGATTTCAGTCCCAAATTGGCCATGTTTGCCCAGTCTCTGGCTGCAGCACCACACTAGTTTATTTGCAGGTGAATTTAATGGGCAGGATGTTGGATGAGGAATTACTTCCCAGAGTGGTACACTGGGATCAGCCTAAAGCCAGAACAATAGGATGCTTTTGTGCTAATTTGTGCTTTAGAAATGATTCAATGCACCTGACACTTCAGGTAATCTTATATATTTAAATTCATCTGGAACTCAAGCTGTGGGTTTGGAGTCCTTTCTTCCCCAGCACATGCCCATGCTATACCCTGCATTGTATCATATGCAGCTACTTATCTTGTGGTTTCTTGATAATTTCAGCAAGAGAGGCTTTTAAATTAGCTATTAAATTACCATTCAGAGATCTGATCATCTTCTAATTTCCGTACAAAGTCCTCCACAGGGGATAAATCTACCTTAAATGTTCTCTCATCCCTCTGATTCTCTACCCTGGCTGTAAGAGGATACACATCCCTGCATTTCCAACTGAAAAGCATTTACAGCCACACTTTGTCAAGTCAGTCTCTATTTCAAGTGGAAATGTATTCAGACTTGGGAAGAAAAAACACCATTTCTGGGGCTGTTCAGCTCTCTTACCCTAGACACAGGTGTGGTAACTGAGTAACTTAGAAAAGCACGAGATTATTAAGCAAAGTAGCATCTATTGTAACAAATCATAGACTCATTAAGGTTGGACAAGACCTCTAAGATCATCAAGTTCAACTGTCAAGCCAACACTACCACGACCACTGGACCATGTCCCAAAGTACTACATCTACATGTATTCTGAACACCTCCAGGGATGGGGACTCTACCAAAGGCCATCATGTCTATTCTGTAGCCTTCTCCTGGATAAAATGAATATAAATAGAAAAGACCCCAAACCAGAATTGACCTAGCCTTCAATATTTAGAGTGGCAATGGTAAAATCAGAAATATTGTATCTGAAACCACACTGAACTCATGCCCTTTTTTTGCATCCCTATTGAGTTCATTCAGTAAAAACAGATATTGATGCTGTTGCTAAGTTGTTGAGCCTGTAATTGCAAACTCAATACACGCTTTATTTGGTTCCCATGTGTTTTCAAAGCTTAATTCCTTCCTTGATGCACAAAGGATGCTCCAATACCTGCAGCAGGCCAGCAGAACTTGCCTACCTCCAGAATGGACTCATCTATTCCTAGGCAGGTTCCAGAGCATATTTCCAGTAAGTTCTCACCATTGTAAATTGCCCAGACATATGGAACCCCAAAGGACACCATTAATTTTGCTTTGATACAGATTATAGCAGACTAATTACTTGTTCCTCCTGAGGTTCCCACTGTTAAAGCCTTGCAGGTGCCTCTCTAAGAAATGTATTTACCTCCCAAGGTTTCCTTTCCTCCTCTGCTCTCCTCTTGTCCTCTAACCCTCTCAGTTGTTGTTACTGGGTACTAATTCAATAAAAATGTAGGAGATTCTGACTGAAATGATAAACCACCAAAGCTATTCAATTGTTTTGCTGTATACCAACTCTGATTGAAATTCTGGGCACAGCAAAGGCAAAATTTCCTTGGCTTCTGTGGGGGACTGGAATTTCATCTGAGGTGAATATAGGGTTTGATTTAGACACAAATATCTTATAACAGTTTCTGATGCACAAGTCCTATCTAGCATAATGCCACATTAAGCAAGCCCAAAGCACATAATCTAAAGGATATTGTCAAGTCCAGGCTGAACACAGATTCATTTCAGGTGCTGGGTGCTAAACACAAATTTCTCTGCCTGGCCTGTGATGGTTACCAGGAGATAATGGTCTCAGGTCTGACCCATGTGCTGCAGAGATCATCACCTTCAAGGTGGAGAAGGACAGCAAAAGAAACAGCAACTAGCAGGAGTGAGAGCAGCAGTACGAGAGAGCAAAAGCTGTGGTAAGGGATGCCTTAAGTGATGGAGAGATCTCAAAAACACTGACCTCTTTTCTAACACAACCCTCCCCACGAGTAAGATCTGTCCTTTCTGACCCAGAACAAAATACATGCAAATAAATCCCAATTTTACTTTGTATATTCTCTGTTTCCCTATATAGCTACGTGAGAATGCTCAAGCTGAGAGCACCAGCTAGTTAGCTCTTGGTATTTCTGAGAAAACATCACAGAAATCTCTTTTGAACCCACAGTTTCTTTGTAGCAGGAAGAGTTCTCTTAATACTACCTTTTAAAGACACAAAGCAAGCTAATATACATACATACACACAGATGCTTCTATGTGCATCTACTACTGTGTATTTGTTTCAGATGTGGGAGAAGAGGAGGGTGTTTTCCCCCACCCTATCAATACGTTGGTATTTCAGCACTTGTTTTTTTGTCTCCATTAATTCAGACCTTCAATGCACATGTTTATTTTAAAATAATAGCAAATTATCCCTGAAATGCTGAAGAGGATAATGAACTCATTAAGCAGTAATCCCATCACAGAGTTCAAGCATGAAAGCAGGAGATTCACCCACATTTCCTGAGAGTTAGGATGAAATGGTTTAAGTTAAAATTGCTCAAGCTGGAAAGTCACTGTGGCACTTTTTTTAACTCTAAACTTGGAATTCTTAAATAGGTCAGGGAGAAAGAACTTGACCAAATTTATTTCAGGCCAGGTGGAAAGTTGTTTGGTGGGAAGCCTTTTCCTGCTGACAAGTATTAACAGTAAGTATCACTTAATCACATTTAAAAGAAAATGGTTAAGCTCTGTTGGACTTTGCTTTGTACAGTCCTAGTGATAGAAGATGTTAATTTCACCAGATATCCCACATATATCTGGGTTCCTATCAGTGCAGACACTCCTTCTGTCAATAGCAAATATTTGGTTAATTCTCACTTCTTTTGCAAGGTTTTACTCAACAATTGACTTTACTTGGCAGGCTCTGTGAATAAAAACATTCTTTTGAACAGCTGTAAAACCAGAAAGAATGATTTTATCAATTAGCTGCCTAACAACCATCCTAAAATAAATTATATTTTGTATAGCTCTAAGGTAGCATCTTGCTATTGGATAATACTTTTATTTTTTTTCAGTACTTAATAAAATAAGGGAAATAAATGGCCAGTGTCTTACCCTGACTTAAACTCTCAGCTATCCTAAGCCCATATTTTCTGCTCTAAGAATTGTGATCCTGCTGTATTCAACATCCACGTCATGAAGCCACAGCAGCCAGGGGAGCCCCCTGAGCACTTGGAAGGGCACAGGGTCTGCACTTGTCTGTGCTCATTCAGGCCAGGACAAACTGAGATAATTTGTGAACACTGCAAACAGGCTGTTATTGAGCTAGGACAATCAATTCAATCATCCCCACGTGAGTGCAGAGCATCCCACTGCCTAGAGAGAGATGCTATAAACATAGTATTTCAGAAAAGAAAAAGCTACGTATTCAGAGATACTTGCAATCCATAAATATTTGTTCTTTCTGTGAAATAGGTAGTCTTATGGGCAGTTTTAGGTACCTCTGTCCCAAACTGCATCAGCCAACACTTGAGTTTCATACATGCTTTACTTAGACACCTTGGGAACTCCACATGAGAATTACACGTTAATTCCTAGCATAACTACAATAAGGATTTAATTGAAAACAATAAAGAACTGGAGTTCTAAGATTAGCCAGAACAAAATAATAATAAAATAATCAAGCTTAATAATTCCCACGAACTCCCCTTCCTATCATTCCTTTTCACTTTTTCTGGAAAAGTCACCAAAACATGTATTAAAAAGAACAATTGGATTTTGCATCTAGGTACTTCTCCAGAGACGACATTAAAGAGTTGTCTGAAATGTTTATAAGGAGGTTCCAGAACAGGGGAACACTGCTATTAAAGAACACTGCCATTAAAATCATTTTATTATTTTCACCATGCCTTAAGCCTGTTTTAACATGTCAGGCCAAGCTTCATCACTGCATGAATTGCTCAGTGATGGGATATTAGGAAAGTAAAAGGTCTGTTTTTCCTATTTTCACCAGGAGTAGAGCTGGGAGGAGACTGGGCAGCAGCAGAGGACCTGCACCACCAGCAGCACCAGTTTTCTCACCCTCACATATTGCAATGGGTGGAACCAAGAGCACTTGTGAATCCCTACTAAGCTACTGAGGTTCCAAGAGCACAGTAAAAACCAACACACACATACACAAACCACAGAACACCATTCCCCTGCTGTTGCTGAGGAACTTTACTATTTATCAATCCAATAGCAGGGTCCTTCTAGCCAATCGTGCCAATCCAGCCTGCAGGAAAGCTATCAAAAAAAAACCCCTAAAAAACATAAAAAGACAAGACTTTTTTTGACTTGTATCACTCATCTTTTATCTAACTCAAACTCACTAAAAAAAGAAGGAAATAATAATTTCTCTGAAGAATTGCTGAGGCAAGGAGCTTGTTTTCTAAACCCCCAAATGAGCCTATTCAAAGTGGGGCTCAGAAGCTGGTGACACAGATACACAGATGGTGGATTATTTGGAGCTGATGGATTGTCTAACCCAACGGCTATGGGGAGGAACTAACCACAGAGAATAGACAGTTTTCCTCAAGAAATTGCTCTCTTTTTATTTTATTTTTTTTTACTCTCCCAAGGAATTAATGCAGTTTTTCAGAAATACTGAATTATGTGAAATAGCCACAAAACCCAAGAGCACACTGCACAGGAACAGACTTGTTTTCCCAGACCTCTTTGTCATAACCAAAAGCACTTGCTGATGTCTACAGAGATGACGAGAGAAGGAACAGGTCCTCTGGCTCCAGACACTCTCTAGCCCTAAGAAGAAATCCTTCAAGAAGAGGCCAAAGGAAGACAGAGATGTTTTCATCAGAAAGCAGTAAAATTGTTTCACTGGTCACACTTCCATTCTTTCCCTTCTTGGCTCCGGGACCAGCTCTTGGTGCCTGCACTCAGCTCCCTCACAAAGCCATGAAGACAACACCTGCATCTCCCTTTATTTCCCCAAATCTCTTATAGTAGCTCTGTCTGCCATCTCCAAACCTGCCTAGAAAAAGAGATTACAGAGGCACCATCCCAGTGATTGTTTCATGCAGGAGATAACCTGTAATTTCTACTAAAGGGTTGCCCTCAGCTAGTCCAATCTTGGAAGGAATGGGTTTGAAATAAAGATACACTGATTAAGGAAAGTATAATCTTGCTGGAGAAGGAAAGCGGGAGGAAGAAATCACAATCACCCTAAAAGGGGTCTGAAAGTAGCTGGAATGAAATGATTCTGAATTACAGACTCCAGCTGGTAAACACCCTGAAAGGGGCAGAGAGCAGCAGAGCTCTGAGAGCAGGAGAGGACAATTTGATGGGGGAGATAAAGACTGGAAACTGGTTTAGCCCACTTAGCATCACACACTCCACGAGTTTCAAAATACAAGTGTGATCCTCACAATATAAACCCTAGACAAAGCAACTGCAGCTGAAATTACCTTAACAGGAGAGTCACAGGTTTGCAAAGACAGCTCTTGCTGGGGAGACAGGGTTCACAGCAGCACTTGAGCCCTGCTGCATCCACTGGGGGGGAACTGAGCAAGAATTATTATTCTGGGGAAACCCAGCAAGAATTATTCTTCTAGCATTGCCATTTGGATCTCTGCAGTAAGGCCTGTATCAGCACTTACCCTGGAAAACCAGTATTTTAACCAGTTTTGGTACCGTAACATCCCCAAGGGTTTTTTTCAGGGTTGTATTTGGTTCATATACAGCAATCCTTATTTCACACGTTTGGAAGCTGCTAAACTGATTTCATTTTATAGAAAAATTAAATGATCTGGCATTTACAGCTCTTGGATATTGCCATGTTACTCTAAATCAATATTGACTTCAATGAATTTGTACAATATTTAAGTTACTACCATGGTCTAAATCAATGCTGATATAAACTCGACTGACAAATATTTCTATTATTATGATGCTCTGAATTCCAGTCTCACCTAACCCACAAAAGGGACTGTTATTTGTCCAGGTGGCTAAAACACAGACACGGTTTCTGGCTTAACCATTTTACTGCATATACTGAAGAGTATTTACAAACTAGTCTGTAATTACTCAGTTGCTTATTTGGGATGAATTGGTAGAATATTAACCCTGATAGGAATTGCTCCACCACAGGTACCTGTCCTTATCCAGCATCATTCAAGCAGATGTTGCAAAAGCCAAGGCTAAAACCTTGATCTCCTGACTAACAAAAACCAAAACAAGTACTTTTTTTTCAGGCCTTTTTCAATTATTTTTCCATCCTTTCAAATAAGGCTGAAAGCAGCTATTTGGGATACAGCCCAGAAATATGTCAAGAGAAACCTCTGCATAAAAACCCAGCACTGACTTCTTACTAGTTCCTTATTTGAGTCACTCATTCCATTTTCAGGTCCAGTTCCACACAAACTCCACTCCCCAAGACACCTCTTTGAGAAGGTAGGTGTTCATTTAAACATACATCACCCCATGCTGCTAATTAAGTTCCAAAAAGTAATTTTTCACAGAACAAGGTATTCACCACTGTTGACCATTTCAAATCACCACCAAACCCCTAATGTGCTCCATTTAAAATAATGACAAAAGTAGCTGCCAAAATTAGGGACTGGAGGCGAAATCCATTTAGAGTGTGTAGAAGAGGGAGCAAAGACATAATTTCCATGATTTATTTGCTCGGCAGCAGTACCTCTGAGTGCCACGACAGTCCTTGCCCCAAGCACTCAACAATTACAGGGCTATTAATGCAAAATGCAGCTAGGAGATGACACGAGGCAGGTCCATGGGGAGTGGTGATGGGGGGGCTGTGCTGGATTGTAGCACTCCTCCTAAAATACTGTTAAAATACCTCTCAACCCACCCCTTGAGGCACCAGAAAAAGCAACTGACTCTCCCCCAAATCCTCATCATTCACAGCCCTGGGAAGTGCTCAGGAATAAAGTCTGGGACTTGATCCGTTCAGTATTTTAGCTAATACTGAATTGTATGTCTCTGATTAGAGCTATTACTATTTTATCATTTTGATGCCACATACTCTTATTTATTAACCAACAACCACCCATATTCCCACTTCTTAATTTTCCCTTTGCCACTACCCCTCCCTATTCCTGGCCACTTCTTTTCTGGAGTGACCTTTCAGAACTTTTATTACCTTGCTAAGAAAAGCCATTCTTTCCTTTCAACTCTTCTGCAGCCCATCTCCATCCACATTTTTCAACCAGCTCCATATAAGCTCAGTAACGTCTCAGTTGCTCCCTGGCAGGCCTGACAGCCGGGGAATTTATTGGGCACATGGTCTGGGCTGTGGCTAAGATGTGAAAACCATTTAAAACAGGGCACATTCCACCCTGTGTTCAACAACAAGCAGTGATTTCTAATGCTCAATGTGGGGAAGATGCCAAACTCCAGGGATGCTCTTTTAGGCAGGGTGAGGGACATTGGGGCATTTTGCTCCAGTCCTTTATCCCTTGTATCTAGTGCAAAGTCATTGAAGAGTCCCCTCAATCATAAGTTCAGCTGGCTGCAGTCCTCAGGATATTTGGGAATTCACATTTTCTATGGACTCCCACTGTTACCATTAAAGAGCTGAACTGCTGGCTGTTAGTACAAACTCCAAGTGTACTTCAGTGCTTAAGTTTTGAAAATATTTACTTGTTTTTCCTTCTTGGTAATGCCCTTTATCGCACTCCTATCTAAAAAAAGGATGTTAATAGTGCTTTGCTGTACCTGAGCTTGGGATAACAGCAGGAAGAGCTGAAATGGTATTGGGATAACAACAGATTCACTCTGGGTATCTTACCCTTCTTTTTTTTCCCCCCCCTCTTTCAGTCTCTGTCATGTTTAACTGAAATTATTTGTCTCTACCATGAACTGTCAGATACACTTGCTCATGATTTTCTCATTGTCCATAACATGAGCTTTCTTTTTCCTCCAAGCTTGTATTGCTTGTCTCTTCTGATAGCCAAGTTACCTGCTTACCCAGCAAGCTGCTATAAACTATTTAAATTTATGTGCATACTGGACAGCAATCACACCACTTTTTCCAGGGCAAAGCTAAAAACACTAGGAAGAGCAGTCCTTCACCTTCATCTCCCACTGCTCACCCAGGGCAACACATTTCAACTGTACACAGTATTTTTGGACAAAGTGCAGAAGCACAATCTAGTGTAAGATGTGGACTGGAATATTAAGTTACCAGTCTGTCTAAAATTAATGCTAAAAAAGAAATCAGCAGCTCTTTATGATTAGAAGCATCATTGAACGTGAACATTCACCTGGTCATTTGCTTGTTCCTACACCATATAGTACAAGCTGCAGAGAAGCATCTCCATATTTACAGTACATAGCTTCTCATTAAAGAACTGGGAGTAACAGGAACATCATATGGGCTTAGTTCTGATATCTCAATATCAGTTTTTACTCTGGCTACACTCCAGAGTCAGTCACTGAAGTACTAGCAGATAAAAGGCTGGCTTCTCCTTTTCCATATATGCTGATGCAAACAGACCAAGTATAATTAATAGTAAAAAATGGAAATAAAAGCCCCCCTCCTTCCCAAGCCTTTGGACAAGGTGATAATCTTTGCCAAAGGTAACTAAAGGACTGTTTCTCTGCTTCTTCAGATAACCACCTCTTAAAAAGTACATTCATAGACATACCGAGGTCCACGTTAATTGCGTCATTTGCCACATTAGTCCTATTAGGATGTTGTTTAGACTTTAATTGTGCAAATGCTTTCCTGATTCCCAGCACACGTGTGTGACTGACCTGTGGCCTGTGCTGCCTGTCACCATGAGAAGCTCCTGCAAGCACCTGCTATTCTTATCGTTAAGAGAAGATTTACACCCCCTGCCAGACCTTCCCCTGCCAGGCTGAAGCCCTGTTCTCTAAGAAATCCTTCCACTCCCAGAAGAAGTGCTCCAGATGAACCCTCAACAGGGTATTGCACAGTGACTATGATAAAAATAAACCTCACCCAGCCTAGCCCACAGCCAACTCGTCTCCCGTCAGAGCTTCATCCTGGAAGGTCTGATCTGCTATGATCAGCTTGTCCTGTCCTCTGCTGCTGTCACAAGGGCCCCCTGCCCACAGCAAGAAAGCTCCTACTACACCTTTGCTTGCACCGGGCTTTTAATCTCGCCTCAGTAGCACGATCTTCAAGGTTATCCACCTCTTCCTCTGCAATCATCTCCTCTCCCTTCCCGTGGCCAGGGCTGCTGTCAACCCTCTTCCAGGCAGGAGATGCCCAGGGAGGGACACGGGCTCCCTGAAGCAGGGTGAGATCCAGGAGGAGAGCAACAACTGAGCATGAAGGAGAAGAGTATGGGCATCCTAGGACACACAGTGAGCTCACTGCCAATAAATTATATTGTTCTCAGAGATGAAGTTGTACAGACTTTACTGAGGCAGGACCTGGTGGGAATGGTGTCCTACAAAGCCCTTCAGGTGGCAGCCTGCTCCGTTGGGAATCATAGAATCATCTAGGTTGGAAAAGACCTCCAGGATCATCAAGTCCAACCTTTGTCCAACATCTCCCTGGTCCCCAGACCATGTCCCAAAGCTCCACATCTACTCCTTTGTTGAACCCCCCCAGGGATGGTGACTCCAGCCCCTCCCTGGGCAGCCTGGTCCAGTGCCTGACCACTCTGTCAGTAAAGAACTTCTTCCTAATGTCCAGTCTAAACCTCCCCTGGCATCTGGATCTCCACACAACCCCCTACTTCCCATTTTGTTCCTGTTATTACACGGCAGGGCCCAGAGATGGATGTTTCGCTTGGATTCGGGTAGAAAGCCCTCGGAATGATCCATGCTTACTTCTCCCAAGCTCCAGATGTTTCTGATAAATACATTTCAGCTTTGTTTCTAATAGGAAAACCTAACCTCTCTCCAGGCTTTGAAGGCAGAGGTGAATTGTGTCAAGCTTTATTGTGATTTATAGATAAGCCCACTCAGTTTTATCACTGTCTGCTTATATGATGCTGCAATATGTGACAGTCTGTCTGAAATTTTCCCTCGCCTTCTAGATAAGCCCAAACTTTTCTTTTTTTTTTTTTCTTGTAGAACACAGATGTGAAAGACAGAAAATATAAAATTACTAAGAGCTTGGCACTCAAAAATAATGATCCATTATAGTGACACCATTAACTACTTCTCTGTACCTATTATCAAACACCCAAATGCATCTGGACAAAGATGTCTGAAACCATTGAGGGCACGGGGAGAGTCTGGAATAATGAGGAGCTACAATATGAAAGCACACAAAGATTTCACCTTTCTTCCCAAGTTCATTATTTCTGACAGAGAAGGCAAGCTCAGAAATGGCATTTGCTGTTGTATGCAAGTATTTAAGATGTTAAAGAGACAGCTTGGAAAAAAAAATAACAAAAATAATTCTCAGCGCTGACTTTGTCCGTGAAATTTCTTCTAAAGATATTCTGAATTAACCGAGAATGAACTTAACACCAGTGAGGGTCAGAGGTCCTTGGGGGACCTGCACCTCTTATCAAGGGTTGGACTTGATGAGCCTAGAGTTCCTTTCCAACCTAAATGATTCTATGATCATACTGGAGAAGTTCCTACAAACAGCTCTCACATAGAGGACACCAGCCTTATAGATACTTCTAGCCAATATAAGAGTGTGAAAATGCACGTCAGGAATTATTTGCAATACCCTGACCAGACATATGAAGCAATGAAATAACATAGTCACTGAATACTGTTAGACCAGCCTTGCTCAGAACATCTTACTCCTGTCCCCTTGGTATTTTCCCTCCCTGTGCCCACTCTCATCTTTACCTTCCTGGAACAGACCATGACATGCTCAAGTCAAAAAATTCCTCTATATCCCTCCCTTGTTTTCTCTTGCTTTATCACTTTTTTCCTCTTTTTATTTGGTCTCTGCAGTGTTGTTTAGCTTGCTTTGCTCTCCTTTCTCATCCCTTTTCTTCCTTCAGAAGCTTCTCTCAAAATCCTCATCATCCTTCACAACTTATCAATCTTCCCTTCACCATCTCTTACCCACATCTGCCTACCTTCAGATGACCCCTGGTGTTTTTATGCTTCAGAAACTCCCCCCTGAGGGAGCAGGCAGAGAGAGGAGGGTTTCTGGGCCATATGGCTGGGAGCCAGCAGGGTCCCAGCCCTCCTGGGAAATCACTTCAGCTGCCTGATATCACCCCTTCCTGCAGAGCTCTCTTCTCACTATGAATCACAGCCATATACTATATTTTCCCTGACATACCAACACGCTCCCAAGACAAAGCTGCTGCAGGTGCATCCTATAGACTGAGGGGGGTGTCCCCTCTGACCCCCAGCCTCTGCAGCACTGGAACTGCTCTGTCAGCAGGTGAAAGGCACAGCACCTCCTCAGAGACTAATGTGCAACCTGAGAACAAAACCATCCATCACTAACAACAAAAACATCCATGGTGTACTGAGATGTTCAGGATACAGACCTGCATCTCAGGCCAGCTCCTCATTCTTCCTCTATTTTTATGGTCACAAACACCTGAATCAGCACAGGAGAGTGATTTAAACTTTGCATCCAGCTCACACGTTTTTGTGGTCCTCTCTGTTTCACCATTACCCTGCTCATTGCCCATGTTATGGTAGCCTGAGCACCCCAGCAAGAGGCCAAAATGCTGCTCAACTTACAGCACAATCTTTTTGCACCGTGTTTATTTTCACCATTGCATTATTTTCTTTCTGCCTTTATTTCCACTCCCTGAGCTTGCACTGGCACTTTGCTGAGATGTGCTTTGACAGCCAGCTTTCTCTGTTATGCCTTTTTTTTTTGCTTTTTTTATTTTTTCCTAGAGCTATTATAGCAGCTCACGCCTGGAACTTGCCATCAATGACATCTCTAATCATTGGGTTGCTTTGCCATGCTCTGCTCTGACAGCAGGCACAGCTCTCTTTCTCCAGAGCAGATCACTGACCCTTCCCATCATTTATGCATGAACTGTTAAAGAATAATAATAAAACAGACCTAACTTTGAGAAATGCCAGGTTTTCAGTTCCAGTGCCGTTTATAGCTCCTGTATTTTTTCCTGTACAGAATCACAGCATTGCCTAGATTAGAAAGGACCTTTAAGAGCATCGAGTCCAATCATTAACCTAACACTGACAAGTCCATACAGAACAGCACCAGAACAGAAGAATATGATTTATTATTATGTGTATAAATGAATCCTCACCTCCACCAAGGTTAAGATCTCTCTGTACTAGGCAACGTGGACTGGTGTGGTAAGAACTTGGCTATGCCTTAAAGGATTTTCAATGCAATTAGGTTACACAAGGAGGAGAAGAGGAGCAAAAGTCCCCACTAGGGCCCTCCCTGGGTGAGGCAGAGGGAAAGATGAGGTACAACAAATAAAAATAGTAAAAGGGTATTTCAGCAAAATACTGCAGTGGTGGAGTCCCCATCCCTGGAGGGGTTCAACAAGTGAGTAGATGTGGTGCTTGGGGACATGGTCGAGGGGTCAGGGAGATGTTGGACAAAGGTTGGACTTGATCCAGGAGGTCCTTTCCAACCCAAATGATTCTCTACTAATTACAGCTTTCACTGCCCCTCTCCTGAAGGTCCTGCTCCCTATGGCCAGAGTCCCATCACCCACCCCTTCAGTCACCCCCCCATTCACCATCGATCCGATCCCTGACGCTGACATTCCTGAAGCGAATCATCAGCTCTCTGGCATCTCCATTTCAGCTGGCATCCAGCAAGACACTGAACTGCTGTGACAAATCACTAACATCAGAAATCAGAGGATATTGTGACAAACAGAAACTCTGCAATTCCTCCTCTCAGAGCCCTCAACGTCGTGCCTGCGAGTACCATCCATCAGCCCATGCCAGATAGGATCTGACAGCCTCTGAAACCCCTCTGCACCCTCCAGATGTTCTCTTACACAGGGAACTGCTACTAATTTTAACACACAGCTTTTAATCTTGGATGATCTTTTGATTTTTCCCCTTATTTTGTAGTTCTGGCCCCTTTTAGAGGGAAATCAGAAAGGCATTAAGGTGCGTCCTTTCAACAGGAGAAATCATAAAAAGCAAGCCCTGAGGGCAGCCTTGAGTGGTTTTACTGAATGATATAAAAACTCCTTTATCTGTATTAGCTGTCTCTTATTTCCATTAACACTTCTATATAAATCTTGACAGTATATCTATCAAACCCAGATTGCTCTACAAAAGAACACGCATAATGCTTAAAGAATAAGACATATAACTTGGTAAAATCAGTGGGGTTTAAGTCTAGGGCAGCTGTACCTTGTTCTAGGAAAATTTCAGAAGATATCATTTTCTATTCATGATAGTATTTGAGATATTTGTATTTGATAAAACATTTAAGTAGGTATTAAACTTAAGAAAACCCCCCAAACAACTCAACCATTCCAAAACCACATCATTTTTAAAGCAAGTAATTGTTTACTGGGTCAGAATGCAAAAAATGCACCTTTTTTTAACACTTCAGAGTTATTTGGGAAGTTATATGGCAATTTTTAAAGAGAAAAGGTGCCTTATTCTTTGTTATATGTCCCCCTCTGGATGTGCAATGAAAACGACCTGTTGCCAAGTGCTATGATATCAGATGTTTGTTAATTTGACTATATATTCTCCCATTAAGAAACCACAATATTTTAGACCTGATGAAATGATTGTACCAGTTAACAGCATTTCTAATTTTCAGCCAGTTTGTGTCTTGCAATAGAAAATAGCTACAAAAATACCTGGTGAGTTGCTAATATTCTTGTCATCAAGTATAGAAAATCATTTCATGGGAACAACAACTCGGGCAAGTACCTGCTGGCGGAAGAGCTTTTGAAGATCCATTTTTGTGACTGTGCAGCATGTGTTTTAAAGAGAAAGATTTCAATGGGGTTTAGAAGTAGGAGGGAAATTAATGGGATAATGTCAGTAATGGGATCTCTCACAGCTTAGCATGATCATGCAAGGAAGGCAGGACTAACCAAATGGAATTAAGGAGTGATAGGTGGGAGGGAACCTCCTACAGTTCCAAGAGATTGATGATTTCAGAGGCAGAGTTCATGTCACAGACCTGTGCTAAGCTCATTTCTGTCCACGTGCTGCCAAACCACAGATTGTTGGTGTTCAATGAGAACCTGCAGCTTATCACAAAGGGATTTGTGCTCTCTGATGGGAAAGAGCTCATTGATTTTTTCCAACCTGCTACAACAGCTGCTCTTGAAGTCAGAGAGATTCTTTAACGTGTTAAAATGCTGCAGATAACCAGTAAAAATTCCATGAATAATCCTTGTGCATTCAGGTACAGCTTACACACAGCCCAAGACACTGAGGAATGAGCCAGGTCATGGTGTATTGCTATGACATTCTTAGTTCTAGGTGCTTTGCTGGAGAAGAGATCAGGTAGAAGTAGGTGGCTGAGAAGAATATGGGAGTATCATGAGAGTATTTCATTTCTATCAGTAAAATCAGGGTGTTCTGAACACCAGAGGTCTTCAGGGCTACAGAAACTGGATCAGAAGCTTTTAGAAGGTAATCCTACTCTGAAGCTGGAAGATGAACCCAGAGCTAAGGGGATAACTCCATTGGTTGGTAGTACTGGAGGATCTTTGTCCCTCTTATGAGCCTCAAGCAAAGCATGCAAAACCTGGTAACTCTTCTCAGACTTTGTAATAAAATAACCGGCGCGTTCCTGAAACAATTCAAACCTCTAAGATTTATATGGTTAGGTTGTCAAAAGACTACAAATACTTCTGGACACTGGGAAATACGAAGAAATCTTGGCCTCTTATTACAGTCTGATTTTTCCTTCTCAGCCAGAGGAAATGAAGAGATGGAGGAGAGCAACAGACTGGAAAGAGAAAAGCAAATAACCTGACAAATGACTGGTAGAGCACCCTGGAATGGTGAGGCAGGAGAGGGATGTGTGTAATACATTATCTTTGGGTATTTCCTACTGACTTCCACTCCACATGTGCACTGACACGTCCTGGCACCACATTTGTGATTTTACTGTAGCTACGGAGCTGTGAAAAAAAAGTGCCTGGGTGCCCTTGTGCTGTGGTGAAGCTTCTCAGGCCCATCTCAATTTTCATTTCAGTTAACCTTAATAGGCTTTTCCCTCAACCCTCCTGGGGTCTGCTAAGGACAAAAACAAAAAAAAAAAAAGAGGGGGAGATAAAAAATTAATTCAAGTTCATGTTCTTTTGTGACTGCTCCTACTGAGCACAATAAACTGACATGCTGCTTTTAATTAGCACTTAGCTAACTGTTCATTTTGGGGCAGAAACTGTGCACCAATGCCAGTGAACACACAGGTGCTGAATATGATCCAGAAATTCTTATTTCAGAAAGAATTTAAGAAATCAGACTGTGTAGTTTCAGAACATTGGCCTCCTGGGAGCTCCTTCCTCTACCACTATCCAGCCCCAGAAATCTTCCTAGAACATGAGCATGGAATGAAGGAAATTACCCATTTTGTTACCACAGGTCTTGTGTGTTCTTCCCCAAGCTGGGAAACACTGAAATGTTGTCTTTTCTTTACCGAATTTATTAATCCTGCAGTAGGAACTTCAGTCATGGGCCAGGAGCCACTTGCATGGTCACTGATGGAAGTCAGAAGAATAAGGTGGCCCTGCCACATGGGACTTCACAGTTCAACTCCCTATATTATTGTGTTGAAAGAACCTATTGCTGCAAGCCCAGAAGAAATCCCTGTGCATAGTCTCAGATGCTGTTCCCATGGTTAGACATCTCTCTACCTAAGTTATAGGCACTGATGAACCCTCAGCCTTCTGCTGATGTTGTCAACCTTCTCCCAAGGGACTGCACCAAGCCCCTGATAGCAGTGCATTTAAGGATAACTGGCTATAGACAGAAAGCATGAGCCACAATCAGCACTGAATACATCATTTTTTGGTGTGCCTTGTAAAGTCATGTCAGTGTTGAGTGCTGGAAGGTTGCTGGAAGTCACTCAGCATACCAGGGTATCACTTCATTATCATCAGCTAATTTGTGTTATTTTCATAAAGGAAACAAATGCAAAATGGCCCAAATGCATTATTGCACAACAGTAAAAATTATAGTCCAAGATATTCATCACACCGAAGCCCACGAGTTTTTGCCAGCTAATAAACGGGTGGTAGATTGATCTCTAAAATTATACACATATTATGGGCATAATCCTCACTCTAAAGCAGGCTCGTAGAATTTTACAGTCTCATAACCTTGCAGGGTTTCACCTGGGACATCAAAACAATTGCTCAAAGGGCCATAAATTCTACAGCTAGCCATCTGCTTACCCCATGACCTTTCAAATCTTATAAAACCCCAACCTCACAATTTTTCACTCTATGGATTTCACCTTTTTTTCCTAATACAGCAGCTTACTTCACCTTTTCCATGTAATAAATTAGATCCATCCCATTTGATAATATTTTGTGGTGATAGACAGTTTTTCTGGAAAGGACCCTGAGTGCTGTCCATGGGATTGTGGGGCATTGCCAGTTGTTTGATCTGGTTGGAAACACGGATTTTGAATCATGCCCTTCTTGGAGGGACTCACCCATCAGTCCTTGGGCTGATGTTGTGCGTGAAGCACCCCAGCAAGACAGCACCCTCTGAAGGTAAAGCAGATCAATTCCCTGATTATTTCACCAGTGGGGAAAATAATATTCCCTATTATCTTACTCTGACATCCCTAGCAAGCTTGGGGAAGGACTGTTCTCTCTGTTATGAGATAGATGTTCAGGGAGATGCTGGACAAAGGTTGGACTTGATGATCCTAGAGGTCTTTTCCAACCTAAATGGTTCTATGATTCTAAGAAGGGGAAATTCCTCCATTTGGGAGGAAGATCTCTTCTCCAAGCAGAACCCAAACCAGGTTAGAAGCCACCTATCTCACATTCTGTCCTTTCTGCCCACCCAGCCCTCAGTAAGTGGTGGTTGGGAAAAGACAAGTAGTCCTGGGAATGAATAAACACCTTAAACCTCAGCAGCAGTTGCCATAGCAAGGACCATGTGGGAGCATGCAGGTCACTGTGCTCTCTTGATCTGATCACTGCTGACAACAGCTTCATCTGGTAATGCTCAGAGACATGGGAACCCGTGTTCCTAGAGAAATGCCATCAAAAATTCAGCAAGGAGGGGTCTGAAACCAGGCAGAATGGATACTCAAGGGGCAGTAATTAAGTAAACGAGAGCTGATGGGAGCTAAAGGGAAATGACATGCCTAAATGGGTAGAAAAGGAACCAAAGCTCAAATGATGATCACCCACAATTTGAATCATTCCACTTTTCAGTTACTCACCTGGGAGGAACAGCTAGTATTTGAAATTTAGTTAATGCTATGATAAGAAACTGAGCTTCATCTCTTCCTTCCCAGTAGGTGTGAGCCTGAGATTATTTCTAACATTTACTTCTAAGAAAGGAGAACCTTTATCCAGGATGCTAAACATAAAAAGAGATTGGAGGCCCCAGTAGCTTTCTAGTGGAAAAAAAAAATCCTGTGCTGCAACAAAACAGAGTCTGCCTAATTGAGACCAAAATTGGGACAGTCATATTTTAGATTTACTCCAGGTAGGCTTCACTATGGTTTCTACTATACGGGCTTTTTCTTCAATAAGGTAATACTCACACATTGGAATTCATCCTATAATGTAAGAGTTTGTTACATACAGTGACTAAAGGTAAGATTTCAAAGTCTGACTTCTAGAAAAGGTGTCCTTAAAGGGGACATCTCCTTTCCCAGAGCACATCTGGAGACTGGGTTTGCACAGCACAGGGAACAGGGAGAAGAAATATCACAAGCAGAAAACCTCTCTCCAACAAGAAAAGGCCCAATTTGTTCCTCCCCAGTAACCGTAGCAACTTGGTTCCTCTTTGCAAACCTAATGGCACTGCTGCTACGAATTGGTTACTCTAAGTGGCTCCTGACTTTTCTCAGCACAAGGCATGGCAAATTGCTCCTGAGTGATCTGGGGGCAGCTACACCCATCTGGGGTTTAAACTTCCAATTATTATTTTTTTCCAGCTTCTACTGCCTCTCACACAGCCTTTGCTCAGTTTAAGGAGTCAGCACATCTCAATTTTCATTGCCAAGGAATGGGATACAGCAATTTGAGGGACGATAAACATTTTGGATCAGTTTCCTTTCTCTTGGGTTCTCTGCTGACACCTTTTCTGTGATTCTCATCTCCTGTGTTTTGTAGACCCTGGGCAGCCTCCTCAACTGACCCTTCAGTAAGCCATATTCTCTCCAGATGCTAAAATTGAATATAATTTCCCTTTATTCAGTATTAATAAACTGTAAACAACATCATCGCCTGTTCTTGGCAAAGTGCCTGAATTAAATAGGTTTCTTAATGTATCTTCTATCTGTATTAGAGCTATTTAAAAGCAACATGCCAAGCATGATGATGATAAAAAGACCCTTTTCCATTCATCTGTTTGTTTTTAAGCTCCATATATTCCCAGTTAATATCTTCCTTCACAGGAGCAGTTGCCAATGTGAGCCTTTGTATTTACAATAGATAAATTACTATCTGGCTTTACAAAGAAACTATTTTCCTAAGCAAGATTGTCAACTCTTTCCTCAGATGCTAAAACTGCAGGATAAATAATTTATGAAGGCAGTGTTTATATCCACACTCTAGTGCAAAATACCCAGTGGACAAGTGATGCAACACAAGTTTCCCTCCACACTGCTTCTACAGGTCTGATCACTTCTGCAAAAGATCAATTCTTATTTACAGAGTTCCCCATTAGAATTTAGTTTTTCTTAAGCTGAACAGATGTTAGCTAGAAAACATGTACGAAATTACTATCAAACGTGTGTATTAAGTTAATATTCACTGTAAAAGCAGGCAACAGCAGTCAGTAACCATTCCTACTATTTTAGACAATCATTGACTGCAGATGAACTAAGTTAAGTTCAAAACTTAAATTTATGCCGAGAACAAAACCACTCAGGATTTGAAAAGAAGTCACAAAGAATCCTACTTGGCTGTACTACAAATATTGTGCTATACCATAACTACTAAATACCATTACTGCTGTATTTATGCAGAGTCTAAACCAAAGGATCTTGATGTAACTCAGCATCCATATCAAGAGAGCAGGTCACGGGTCAAACCTTAGGGAATCTATTCACTCTTCTTACTATGCTTAAGCTTGCCATGGATATGTCCAGGGATGAACAGAAATAAACCAGAGACATTCAATTCTGAAGCACAGAGAAGTCTCTTTTCCCACTTGCTTAACAGAATTACCTCAGGAGTGAAATTTCCCATTACGTATTTAACAGACAGCTCGAGGAAAATTTCCAAGTATCTTGATGTATCAGGGAAGAAGAAAGAATCACAAAAATTAAGATTTAGTACCAATAACTAGAAAATATTCTGTCTCTTGCCCAGTTCTGGATGGTTCTACCAAAACTACCAACCAACTCCAACGTGGAGTCCAACAATGTCAACTCTGGAGTCCAACAACGTCAACTGTGGATAACAAGAATATCATTTCAACCCTCCTGTGTCAGCAGAGGGGAAATCTTTCTGAAACTCTGGGAGCTCCAAAGCTGAGCCTCAAACAATGCTGGTAAACTCTGGGCTCTCAGATGTCCACCTGGGAGGAGCTGGGGCTGTTTGCTCAGCTTGTGGAGCTCGCTGAAGATGCCAAGGTTCCTCCTATGGCGCAGTCACGGCGCGAACTCATGAAATACTTATTTGCATCTTTACCCACTAAAGCCCCATATAAATATAGGTGCTGATAAAGTAACATTATTTATGGCTAACAGCTGTCCTATTTCCCAGCTGTTTCCTCACTGCCTGCTCTAACATATGTTAATTTAAACTTTCACCAAATGTCAGGGATTGTTTGCAGTGCTCCAGCTGCAGCTTGGCAAATTTCTCCTTTAGGTTTCAGTTGGCTCTGGAAGTGATTAGACAGCCCAGAACAACATAAACAAGTCGTGTGTGGCTGCTGAGTTGTTTGATAACTCTGCTAAGTGAATTTTTGCTAGAAGAAGTAGAAAATAGATATTGAGTTGTCTCACTTTCTGCATTTCCTGAGGTATTTCTGGATGTTGTTAGTAGGGAAACTGCAGGGGACACTGGAGTCAAAAAAATCTTTAAGGAAAAATGCATCACATGCAGCACACAATGTATTTTTTTTTAGTTTCCTCAATAATCATAAATTGAAATAAGTTAAATCTACATTTCTAGATAAATCATGTTCCCAACAGAATCTCAAGCGAGGCCCTCACTTTGAAAAGACAACCAAAAAATTGACTTCACATAAGACTGGATTTTGTGTGACAGACTTTGCAATCAATAAAAGGCTGCCATATAAGATGGAGAAAAAAAAAAAAATAGTACAAAGTGAATATCACAGTCTGTGCCCAACTTTCAATGCACAGTAGGAAAAAAATCTGTAGCAATAAATAGTCTAAATTAGCAAAGTGAAGGTGGAGAAGAACACAGGGAGTGGGACTGACAGGCCTAGGCAGGCACGGGGGGTTCTTCCTCGGGGGAAGCTTTGGATCAGAGTAAATACCATGTGCAGGCTGAAGACAAGGCTGGTGGAGCAGCTCCTGCCACCTCTCCTCTCCCCTGCTTCCCCAGCATTTCTTTGAGACACGCTAGAGTAAAAACACCTCCTGCTTGCTCTCCCCCCGCTTCTCAGAACTGATATTTAAACCACACTAAAGGTCAGGCTCGGCAGCCGGAGCAGCTTCTATCAGCTGCTCAGAGCAGGGAGGGGATCAATAGACAGCAATGGAACTCACGCTTCTCCAAGAGCACAAATAAGATGATGGCAGCAAGCACAATACAAATATTGATCTATTTAAACGTGTGAGTAAATGGAAAAGGAGAAAGCATCAGCTGTGGTGACAAACTGATGAAGAGGCTGGCAGCAAGGAAAATGGATGGCGAGACAGGAAATCATTCTTTCTCTGATTATTTATTATTTTTCCTTAAACCCACTCTGTATTACTTCTCTGCCTTTGCATCCTGCTCTCAAATCACATCTTAAACTGATCACAGAAAGAATCTTCAATATATGGAACGTAGTGTTTCAGGGCATTATGATGTAGAGCCTCTGTAGAATAAAGTACAGAGGAGAAACAGAATTCCTATGATATTACAGTAGAATCAAGATATTTTCTGTAACAAGAAAGCTGATGATCAATGTATTATGCTACGATTTGCTGCAGCCTGGCATTACATATTTTAACTGATATTCACAGAAAAAAGACAGCTACTACAGGCATGAGTCTTCCATTGCTATTTGGGAACTATGTCCAAGGACCAGATGTTCCTCACTTCACACTGGGACATCCCTCCACTCACTAAAATGATCTGTGGCATTCTATCTTCAGTAAGAATAATTTGATGTTGGGCACCAAAGAGAGGGTCGGTTTCTCCCCACAGGCTTACAGACCTCTCCTGCAAGACAAGTTCTACAGGTGCTACTGAACCCCTCTGAAGTCAAACCCTTCCTTCAGCAGAAGCTGGAGCACCTAATCCTTTCTTCCCAGCAGCACTCCTCTGCCAGGAGCTGCTGGATTAGAGAAGGCTTCGAGCTTGTTCATATGCTGCCAACTGACACAAAAATCAAATTTCACCCTGTTGAATCAGCCTCACTTAGTCAAGGGCCATTTAACAACTTTTTTTTTCCAAAGCTTGATTTCACCACCAAAGTTAAACACAACAACTTATCTCTGATAGAGCTACCACACCCTCAGTGAGACTCACCATATTCTTAATATGAAGTTAATCCCCAAGCACAAGGCTTAAGGAATGGATATTATTGAACACAAAACACTGGTGCAGGGAACTCATTGAAAAACTTTGTTGCTGCTCACTTCTTTTTAATTCTTCATCCTGAAAGCGAAGTCGGACCAAATGCCATCTTAACCTTCCCCTAGAAGCTTTAGGACTCAGAAGACATGGTTTTAAACAAAATGTGGTGCTTCCAGACATGGTCTAGGGGTGAGGGAGATGTTGGACAAAGGGCGGGCTTGGTGATCCTCAAGGTCCTTTCCAATCTCCATGATTCCATGTCAATGGATTATTGACAAATGCTCTTGTCCAGAAGTTTCACGCCCTGGGAACTCTGTAAAGTTGCCTGGGTTATGAAGATGACTGAATAATTGATTCCTTGAGCTCATAGAAAGGTACAACTTAGAAAAACGTATGGGCTAACATGATCTTTTAGCATCTCTGTAGGTGATTTCTTAGCTGGCTGAAAGTCAATCCAATATTAAACTAAACCCCAAGACTAGAATTTCCCATGCTAAATAACTGAGGTTAAATCCACTGCCTGCTCCTTTAT
This sequence comes from Brachypteracias leptosomus, assembly GCA_013401335.1. Classification (NCBI taxonomy): domain Eukaryota; kingdom Metazoa; phylum Chordata; class Aves; order Coraciiformes; family Brachypteraciidae; genus Brachypteracias; species Brachypteracias leptosomus. The sequence goes on along the minus strand of VYZX01027718.1, from coordinate 281,082 downwards.
AGCTCTTGGGATATTCCAGTTACCTTCTACCTGGAGAACAGCAGCAACCTATGTTAGCTGAGAAGTCCAAAGCAGGATGACAAGTGCATCTGGCATCTGAAGAGGCATTACAGAGGTGAGCAGCAGGGTAAAGCAGGGAAATTGAGCTCTGACTAGGTGTCCATGGGGATAAACAGCAGAAATAATGATGCACTGACTCATCAGAAAGCACAGAATGGCTCAGATCTGAGGAGGACAGACAGCCAGCATCCCAAAGGAACAGCAAAAATGAGAGCAAGAGCTGCTCCAAGCTCCAGAGGTGATCTAGCCTGATTTAAGGAGAAAAGCCCCCAAAGTGCTTGAGCAAATCTCCAACCCCCACCCATGAAGAGAAGCATGTTCCCAACCCCTGGGTATGGCTGCTCTGGAGCTACTCCCTGAGTAGAGGTATAAAGGGTTAAATGCTGAAGCAATGATTCATGTTCCTGTATAATTAATCACCCTAAACACCCAGTTTGGTTACTCCTGAAGTGCTGTTCCTAGTTTAGCAGCACATTATGACTGTTTATTCCAGTGTTTTGCTGTTTTTCCTTTTAACACTATGTAAAACAGAGGTTCTGAGGATGAATTATTTAGCTCTCTGCAGAGAATGTGCTTGAAAATCTTCTTCTTGGGGACACTGAATGCATTTATTATCCTGGTAAAATTCAGCTCCAGCATCTGTTGTCCTGGGTGTTTTACTGTCTAATGATGAGAGCGCCTGTGGGATTTGTTTACAGCAGGGCTTTCTGGTTTGTTTATTTTGCTCAGAAAGAAAATAGGAAATTGAAAAACATTATTAATATTTGAATGGAACGACTTTGGAGTTTCTGACAACTTCCTGATTAATTCGGGTGCTTTCCAAATTGCCCTCCTTAAGAGAACATGGTATTACAAAAGAAAAATTAAGGAAATGAGGAAAAAAAAATGGGTTTTATTTTTGTTTCCCCAAGCCGCCTGTAATCTTATTGTATAGTTTGGCTGCTTTGGGAAAAAGAAAAGCATCTTCATCTTAACATGCTAGAAAACATCTTAAATCTTTCTAGTTCTTGTCTAGGAAAAGAGAGTAAAGACTCAATTCACAGAAGAAATTGGTGGAGGCTGCTCTTCCCAGGGATGAAATGCTAATTTCAAGAGTGAATACAGTATATGCAAAGAGGAAAGAAAATAAAAGGATTTACCTTGTGCCCCTTCCTCTAAAACCAGGAGGTTTCAGAGTTTCTTTTGAGAGCTAATTATCTTCCAAACAATATGCAGAAGACTGTAAAAACACCAGAAAAAAATCAATGTGATGTCTGTCAGACACACGACATGTTTTTCTAAACCACACTGCACACCTCCCAGTACTGCTCACATGAGGCTAATTCCAAGAGGAATTTGTTAAATGTCCTGCAAATTGAGCCAAACATCTGCAGAGCTCAAATCATTTGAAGGCTACAAATGAATCCAGAATCTTTAAGACACACCAGAGCCCTCACACACTCCAGGGCCTTCATGGTTAACCTCTGGTCCACCTGCTGGAATGATTCTGGAGAAGATGACAAGATCCTGAAATCAAACCGCTAGGAAAAAAAAAATATCCACAGAGGGGAAAAAGTTTTAAGAAGTTCTGTAGGTTACAGTTGCCAGGGAAACCACTTTGCAGCAGCCATATGGTCAGAAAATCCATTTTCTTTGTTCTCTGGAGGAAAAAAAGAGGTATTTTGGTGCAGAGCGAATTAAAAAGAATCCCACAAAAGTTACAGAGCAAAATACTTGCCCAGATACACTTAATCACTAATGAGAGGAGATAAATGGCTTGCTAAGCTGAGCTACAGAAAGGCAGCACTAACTAAAATATTAATACAGGGGCTGTGAGTTCCTTTGTGCTTTGCTGTAGTGAATGAGCAGCCGCCCCTGGAACCAAAGCTCCTTCCTGGAGGTGGGAGCTCTGCAGGCTGCAAGAGGAGCTGGCCCGAGACAGGGAGATGACATTTAACCTTGCACCACAACAAACTTTGCCTGTGCAGTGATGCAGAGGGGCCCCAGAGTCCCTCAAAGCTCTGCAGAAACAGATGATGAACCTCCTCTTTGCTCAGGAGTAAAAGTAATTGAGTGGATCTTTCAGTTCACAAAGGGTTTCCCAGGAGAACTACTTGCAGCACTATCCATGACATTTTTAAGATCTGTTTAGTTCCCCAATATTAATATCTTAGAAAAAACCAAACCAAAACAAACAAAACCCTTTGAGAATAAATAACCCACAGAAGAGCAAAGATGCAAATAATCTGATTTTACTCTGGCCACAAGCATTCAGTCTCTCTTTTCAGAAACAGATTGCTCATCTACTGGAACTATTTGCTTTCCTCTCATAGCAGTATCAACACAAATGTTAATAACAAACCAAATAACTTCTGCTCGTTATAAATAATGGATATTTACCTGCTCTAAGTGGTGTTAACATTGATGCTCTCCAAATAGAGGCTTAATTTAAATACATGCACAGTCACAACTCAAATCAGAGTCTCCACCCTAGTGTTACAGATCTGCCAGAGGAAAGTCTAAGGTGAAAACAAATGCAGACTATGCCCCAGAACTATTTCTGATCCTGTTTGCCCTTGTGCCAGGCAGCAATAAATGAAATCCTGCCTTTCTTATAAAGATGAGTCTGGGATTTACTGGATCAGCAACATAATGGCAGTCTCTGCCCCTCAAACAGGGTTTTGGTGTGCTACTGAGAGTGATAAAAGGTACGCGGGTACCAGGGCATGGGGATTTGTCCTGTTCACATCTGCAAATATTTGTAGGAATAAAGCAATTGATGTCAAGGCTTGCACAGTGAGAGAAGCACATTCCCTTTCCTCTACATCTTCAGAAAAAGGTGACTGGAAATCAGGTCCCTTCAGAGGCAAACAAGGCGTCTGTGTGTAACTGAAACTTGAATTCTCTATCTTTTCTTTAGCAAACCATCTTCTATCTTGATGTTCCTGGAAAGCCTCTCAGGCACTCACACGTGGCCTTCGCCCCAGGAGTGAGGAGCTCACAGCCACCCTTGGCAGCCACTACCACCTACTGTACTCTCAGCCAGCACCAAGGAGCAGAGAGGCCAGAGTCGTCTCCTCAGGTGGCACAGACACTTGATCCAGTCTTCTCAAGCATTTTAGTGACTGGGCAGACTACCTAGAATAAGGACACGAATTTTTTTGCTGGATCTTAAGATTTCAGCTGGGTAAGAAAGCTTCTAGAGGTTTTGATTAGAAGTACCATGTTAAAAAACACCCTGGGGATCATCCCTCTATCAAAAAGTTCCCTGGTTCAGAAACTAAACAGGTAGAGTGAGAGCAAGGACCAGCCAACAGCAGTGGCAGAAGCTTGTGGCCAAGTTTATTAGAACAATCTCAAACGGAGGCCTTGAGCAACCTGGTCTAGTGGGAGGTGTCCCTGCCATGGCAGGGGGGTTGGAACTAAATGATCTTTGAGGTCCCTTCCAACCCATTTCTATGAAATATCCCCATTATTGGCCATGCCAGGCACTTCAGATCCAAAAGAAACCTTTTCTACCTACTTGGCCCAGCCTGTTTGCCATGAATTACCACTCTGTAACAGAGAACAGGGGATTTCCAAGAGCACAGCTGAAGACCTCGTAGCTGCAGCAGGTTTTGCTGCCAAGTGAGCTCAGGGATTAGCAACTTGTGGAAGTGGTACAGGTACGGGGTTTGTTCTTGTTGACTCAGACCTCTGCTGGCTGCCAAAGGAGGGGCTTGGCAGCGGGTTTGTACCTCTGGACATTTACTGTGGCAAATTTAGCAACTGGTGCTTCTGCAGCAAGGTCCCAGCTGAGGCTTCCCAGCCAGAGCAGTCTGCAGAAGTTTCTCAGTCTCTGCATCTCATTGCCTGGGATGAACAGGAAAATTGCTCCTAGCAATACCTGAACCTAAACTGAACTGAGCTGTATCACAAGTGTGAAGCTTGCCAGGCAGCAGAGAAGAAATTCACACCGAGCCCAGCTCTGGAACAGCTGTTGTGACAAGGTGATATTGCTAAGGAGGCTCAAAATAGAAGCCAAGGCAAATACTCTCCCTGTAAGGGTTCTGCTGTGTTTTGCAGGCTCCAGCTGGAATCTAATTGCAATTTAAACCCAGAGCACAAAAAACCATGGCATTTTCCACTTCTAAAGTTTTGAAGGAATCAAGAGAAAATTATATAGTAAATCATCATCTAGATGTTCTTAGAACCAACATGGATTCTCCAGAGACGTGGTAATTCCTTTATCTATTCAGTTGAATTTAGTGAAGCACTTGTTAAAATAACAAGGTGCCAAGAAAAACAATATTTTATATCTTTCCCATGATGCTCTCTCTATTTTTTTTTTCCAAAAAGAAGACAATAGATGCTAGGTAGAGGTGTCTTTTCTCTGAAAAGAAGTATCTATGCAATCACATCCAGTTCTATTTTTTTTTCACCATCTCTGTAGTATTTCTTATGATTTCTTTAAATATGCACCTTTATCAGTATCCAGAAAGAGGACTATAGAATAATCAGAAAAGCATAACCAACCAGTTACCATGAAATCTACGTTGCCCTTTGAAGTGCTGGGGCCTAAGCCATGGGCCCTGAATTAAAGCTGACCTATGGAGAAACTTCACAACCAAACAAAATATTAACAGAGATCAGCAGAGGATTTTTCTGTTTGAAGACCATGAGAACAGACACTCAGCCTTGCTGAGAAAAACCTGATTACGACCAAAACAGGTAAGAGATGCTCCTCTGGGTTCCTCCCCAGGCCTTGGGCAGAATCCAGGAAGGAGAGAAACCACCAGATGTTCCACTTGTGAAGTTTTTGAAGGTCACTTATACAACTGGGATGGTTTATTCTAAGGTATAAAAGCTGGACCTGCTTGCAGCAACTCTGGAAGCCTCACCTACAGGTGACAAACTGCACATGACCTCCCTGGAGCCAGAAAGGTTCCTCACTGCAAATGGGGATCCCTAGCGACTGCAGGGCTGGCTGAGGGTAACCTATCAACAGGATACCTCATATCTCCCTTGTCATCACTATAGTAATTTTGTGTAGCCAGGGTTAGGTTCCTCACCCTGTTTATCCTCCCTGCTGTTAACTGTACTATTTCATTTCTGTGCCCTCTGGAAATAGGCAGTAAAATCAGTATATGCCTGTTGTTGGTGGCTGACCCAGGTAATCGGCAGAACACCCTTCCAACCTTCCCAAGCCATCAAGGTGTGTGACCTTAGAACAAAACAAACCCCACCTCTTCCTAATGAAGGTTTCAAACCCATGTAGTTGGTTTTTCCAGCATGCTCTTTCTCCTGTATCTGTATCAGAGAATGATGGATTCCCTGCATCCTCCCACCTGAGGTGACTCTTCCCAGCACATGCTGAGCAGGAGACTCAGCTAACCCACTTACCTGCGGCAGGAAGGCATCTGAATTGGGGTCACAGCAGCTGTAGCTGCAGGAGAGCAGAGGCCAGCCTGAACCCTGGCTGGTAGGAAGGGAATGCCACCCCTGACCAGCTCTGTCTAGCACAGAGCCGCACATTAATCTTGCTCAGAGCCTGTCTCTGGACAGCTGCAAGAGCACAGTGAGGTTTTTCCAAGAGCATGTGCTCCAAGAGGTCACTGCGTGACAGAGCCACGTCTGCTCCACTCCTTTCAGCCAGGATAATCTGACTTTCAGCAACGAGACTGTTCAGAGACCAACTCAGAAATGAGCTTTCTGTATACATTTTCTCTTCCTTTGCACAGAATTATGGATGTTCTGCACCGTCTCCTTAAGGGCCATCTTTTGGGAATTTCACCTCTTGGCTGTCACAAAAGTTGTTTCATTTTAAAGCCCAGACACTGTTTTTAAAAGTTTGTAAATATTTAGCTGTGTAAGCAACAGCAGCACACCTAGGAGGCTCCTCAGCATCTACCCAAATGTTTTATTTTCTCAGCTGTATCTCCTAAAGATATCACTATAAGAAGTTACGATGAAAAGAGATTTAGCCAGAACACATTTTGTAACTCCTTTGAGATCATTATTAGGCATTTCCTTATTTCAGAAAACCATAATAAAGTTCATTGGAAGAAATTCTGGGATTGCAACATGCATCTTTGGTGAGCTACTTCATCTCTGTTCTGTCCACTCAGAACTTGTGCTCCTCTAAGAATACACTGGGATATACATTTTATTTCGTAATTGATGCTGTGAGGCACAAGGGAAGATGTCAATTTAACATCACTTTGCATTCCTTTCTACATAGTGTTTCTCATTATAATAAAAATTTAGACCTTCTGCTGCTTTCCTCGATGTTCTAGGTATAGGGATGAATGGAGATGGATAAAAGGAGGTAGCTCTTCAGATACAGACCTAAAGGACAATTTTGTTTTGTAGCAACTTCAGAAATTCCAAGACATTTTCATTTTGCTTTAGAATAAAAGCAGGATGATGACAGCACTTACAAATAAACATGACTTTTGAGCTTTCTAACTCCAGGAGGGGATCTGCAAATAGTTCTATGAACAGGACACTATCTGAGGCTGTGAAAGATCCAGATAAGCTTGGGATCTATCCGACTGTGCAGATCTCTTCATTCAATACACTAAACAAGTGAGACAGTTCTCAGCACTTCCCAGGCCTGCACCTTGCCATCAGACACACTGAACACTTGCTCTCTTCTCTTTCCCCTGCAGAGGTCTGGATCTCATGTCTCACTATCATTCAGGTTTTGAAGACAGGCCTAAAAAACCCCATTGAAAAAGAAGTGACTGACATCCACAAGTTATTTTTGCTTCAGTGAAGCAACGTGATTGACAATTTGCTGCAATTAATCCAGCTCATTGCAGCAACATTAAATCCTCTCAAAACAAGTTTCTGAAAGAAGGCTTATTTTAGCTGAGTGAGCCTAATTACCTGTTCTGGAGGAGCAGAGGATTTAAAGATATCTCAGCTCTCTCTTTTATACAGCTACAGATACTAAAACATTAAAATTCATAAAAATTTTGATCCGTACGAGACATTTGATGCTGTGATTATTATTTTGGTAATAAAAAAGATGAGTCTCAATCTCTTTTCTCTTATCATGGTGGCAATGTAAGTTCTCTGAGCTTCACCTCTACCTGTCCTGCTATAGAGAGGCAGTTTTGGTAAATACAAGCATTTTGCTGACATCCAGCAGGGGACCAACCCACTTGTCCACTGAACTTTCCCTTGGATCATGACACATTCTCCATAGTAATGGAACACAAGCTTTTGCTCTCTCCATGCTCTGAGGAGTGCTGAACTCATTTGTATTATTGCATTAATAGCACATGCTCTCAATGGTAATAGTTTAATCAATCTGTACCCTTTCTCTCTGCTCACACTAACTTTCCCATTCAAATGGACTCTGGGAGTTTAATTAAATTATCAGTTTTTAATGAAGCTTATTATTAGCCTTCTATTTTTATTTCTCCTATAGCATCCCTCCTGAAACTGCCCCTCCAAAAATGCCACTGCGAGGGAAGCCAGTAGAAAGAATGTTTTCAGATTAACAAGCTTCTGAAGAGCCAACTGTGCTGACTTCCAGACCAATGAGATCATACTGGTAATATGGAACTGGAAGGCATTAGGCAAGCACCACACCAGTGTACCCATTCAGTCAGGACTGGTGACTTGCTATATGGATTAAATTAGGAAACAAACGCAAGTGGCGAGGCACTGACTTGACCCTGGATTGTATCTGACCCCCAGCATCAGCTGGGGACCCATCACAGGTTTAGCTCCTCTGTGCATGGCTCTGAACGGCCCCTACAGCGATAGCCAGATTCCTGTGCATAAAGTCAAAGTGCTCAGCACAAACAGAGGCTCTCAGAAGGGGCACGAGGGTCACACAGCACCCGGCCACAACCCAGCTCTGTGCAGCTAGCTAAGCTTTCCCAGCTTTTCCTTTTCATCTAACTCACCCCAGTTTTGCTTTAGTCTGTACTTCAAGATATCCCCCCCCTTTCAGGATTATAGTTATTTCTGGCTAACTCAGAAACTGCAGAAATTGGAAGTGAAATCCTGTAACATGCTGGAGCTTTACACGACAGGGACAACAAGGGTTATTGCTCATCTGAACAGTAATTACCAGAAAATATACAAAATAAGTATACAAAATAAGCCTAGAAGGAGCCTCAAAGCCATGTGGTCCATTCCTCTACCTCAAGGCTGGAACGTTTTAACTCAAATGCTGACTGGCATTTGTGTACCTCATTTTAATAGCCTCCTCAAAGAGCCTTCTGAACTGATAGCTATTCAAATGACTCTTCCTCCACCTTTCAGAGGGATAGCTCTCCTTAAATCTCTGTAAACATTATTAATGCTTAGCCATTACAGACTGGACACGGAGAACACCCTTATCTACCTGTTTTTAGCCAGCCTTTTAGGACTTGGAGGACTAATGTATCTTATTCTTCCTGTCTCCTTTTAGATATTCTTACCTTACAGGAGGACCTCGCAGCAGGGCAATCAATACTGCTGTCAAAAACCAGCTATTCTACTGAAAATCCTGCTTATTGCACCTCCACTCAGCTAATGCAGCTCCAAATCCTGCAGTCAAAGCAAAGATAATCTGAACACAGGACTGAACAGATCAGGACACCGCTCAGATGGTGGTGTTATATCAGACCGTACATATCAGACACCACAGAGATGGAGCTGAGCTATGGACTCATCTGTGGGCTACAGAACCCAAGGCATCTGCTCAGATAGTGGAGTTTTAAGCTGTTCTCTCAAGAAGCTGTAATGGATAGATCACAAGCCCTTTTCTCCTGATGGACACCCATCCCCTGGACATGGAGCATTCCCAGAAGCATCGTCTGTGGCAAGACTTTATGATAATTACAAAGTTACATTAGACTGTGCGGAGTCTGTGTAGCAACGTTAAATTAAATTTCTCATTGGTTTCAAGGCTTGCTATCTGTAATTAGGGGCTTCTGTTCTTTATTACACTGATCAGTAGTGCAGCGCTATTCATCACCACAGTCTTAGTTAATTATCCTTGCTAATGATTTTCACTGTGAAAATCATCTCCAGGTCCCATTTGCAAAGATTGCTTTGCCTTAGAATTATCAGCTGGTGAGGTACCATCGGGAGCTGAGCTGTGGGGAGGGAGTTACTTATCCTCTGACTTACAAGACAGAAAGTATTTGAATTCCACAATTTGGCATCAAGTTTGTGACTCCTCTCTGCCAGATGTGCCAGAGGGTGGGAGAGGGTGTCACAACGTGCTGAGGAGAGCTCAGTGTGAGGTGACAGAAAGAGGAGGAGGAAGATCTGAAGCATCTCTGCAGTTTAAACAAGCACTGCTAGTGACTAGTGCTGGTCTTCTCAGAAATGTACATCCATGGCTACACAGGGAGAGTCACCTGTCAGAATCAAACAGGTTTTAACAATCCTTTTTGACTACCTAAAGCTCCTAATAGCTATAAAAATCCAAGGATGAAGTTCCTCGTGCACTGAAGCCACCAGCCTGTGCAATTCAACAGCAGCAGCCGCCTGCCACCTGCCTTCTGCACTCAGTATTTGCTCGGTGCTTGCAGATCCCAACACAACACACATGAATTTACAGCACACTCTGCATGGGCAGTACCCTCACAGCACCCAACTGAGGCAGGCAGGGAAGGGCTGAAAGGAGCAGCACAGAGCTGAGGAACATTAAAGGAGAGGTGAAATCAGTAGTACAGGGGCTAGCACGAATCAGATCATTTGACTAGAAACAGGGAAAAAATCTGTTGAAAGGGGTTAAAAAAAAAGACAAGACAAGGCTTGGTGAGAGATGCTTTTCAGAAGGAAGGTGTTTCTCTGGTGACTTTCCTGAGTACAAGAGAAGTCAGCTGTGAAAATGTACAGCTCTGAGTGAGGGGAGGGGGGACAGTGGAGCAGAACAGCTCCAGCCCCACCAGCCTCTGTCAAAGCAGAGCCTGGGATGTCTGGCTGTCACAGAGCACTTCCCAGGTACTGCCAGGCTGCAGCAGGGACCTTTGGGGGGTAGCACGGATGTATTCAGCAATGGCAAGAGCCCTGCAGACTGTAAAATGTGTACCCAGCAGAAATCCCTGGAGCAGCTCTCGGTTCTTACCGGCAAAAAGCCACTTTCCTATGAAATGCAGTTACCCAGGGTGCAAAAAGGAAGCGTGATTTAGAACCTGAAGCTCACATAGCAATTAGTATTTGTTAGTAGTCCTCATTAAAACACCTTTAGAGCCAACCATTTAAAGTTAAAACAGCACAGCAACCCTTTTATCCCTGTTTCTACCGAGCCTTACTGCATACACTCATTTGCTTTTGTCTCCCATAAAAACCAGCTTTCATTCATAACGTGCCACATCTCCTGCATACAAACTACAGACACATCCACCATACTGTGGAGTGCCAGGGACCAAGGAGCCCTACCCTAAAATTTAGTGCTCCACAAACACAGGCAATAAAGCAGCTCCCTTCCCAGGGAGGTTTTTACTAGCACGGGCACACAGAATCCCTGCAATTAGTTATTTTCTTTATGCATTATGGAAGAATCCTCCTTTCTGCTTCCGAACCCTGAAGATTGAGGATTTTACTCTTACCACATAACTGTAGTAGCCTTTTTATGGCAAGGAGGAACCGCATGGTCCCTTTTTTAACCCCTAGATGAGCTGAAGCCTCAGAGGGGGATCAACTGCTCAGTGCAACTCTGCAGTAATATCAGCCTGGAACACATAATGACTTTTTCATCTTAAATCTACCCAGTGCCCAAACCAACAGCTTGGCTCAGGTGCTTGATTTTCCCCCCTTTGAAAAACGCTCTGAAATAAATATGTTTATAGTTCTATATGTTTTTCTCTCTTCAACTGCTGGGAGCCAAATGAAGTGTGATGTTGATTTCGAGCTGCTTTGCATAAAAGACACAAAACAAACCTTTGCGTTTCCAAGGCTGGAAATAGCACCAAGTGCAAACTGCTTTCAGCTGAGGCTCAGGGGCTGCATCTCCCTGGTAACTGGTTTATTGTGTCTTCCTGATGGTAGCAAGCTGCCAGGCTTTATTGGAGAGCAATAGCAGAGGGCTGGGGTGAGTTGTGCCACTGCAGCACCAGCTGCTCGGGCTTCCTTGGATGGATTAACTCTCACCTTCTAGTTCTGCCACATGAAATACCAGGTACATCAGAGGTGAGCTTCAAATCAAGCAGGCAAGCCCAGGAGTGGCTTTACACCCTGTTTTAATTAGGCTAGACTATCAGCAAGTCCTAGTCTGTGCTAGCCCTCCATGTAAAAGTCACAGCACCCATACATAACACAGTTCTCAAGCTCCATTCTAAAGAATTAACTGACACTTCTCCACCTCCTCTAGAGCTTCGAGGGATTTACTGAAATCCAGCTAGTCCTCTACATGCCAGGATCACCCTAGAACATGCCTAATTTTTACCTCCCTTGTACTTAACTTGCCAGGTCACTTGGAGATGAGCATCCCCTTCCCTCCCAGCCTTCCTCCAACTCAGAGCCAAAGTCCAGGCTGCTCTAAGTGACCTCTAAACCAGACCTAATGCACAGGGACTACTTCTTCCTACACCTTAGTCAGGGTTTGTGAGCAATTCCAAAGCCTTTTAACAGCCTTTCCCAGATAAGATGCAACATTAAGGAGCATAAAAGAAAAGAGGGCTCAGCAATGCATTTAATGATGCTCAAGTAGCACACCAGTTAAGTTTCAATAGCTAGTCCCAAATTTCCTATTTAATTGGATTTGTATCTATAGAGCTGAACAAAAGTTTCACCTGGTTCTTAGTATTGTTTCAAATGTCACCCTCTTATCTCTCAACCTGAAAAATTGCCTTCTAGTTTAGGCTCAGGAGTCCAGAAAGAAGAATTATGGATTTCATACCAAGGTTATGCCTTCCTGAGGGCCTTTATCGTTAATGATCCTTTTTATTTTCTGTCTCTCAAGCAGTGTAAAAGAGTATGGAGGGTAGTTAAGCCATAACAACTCTATCCAAAAACCAGTGTGACACTTGCAGCTACACATTAAGTTAGGTCCTAGACGGTTATGATGCTTGACTCCTTTGTAACTGGGGAAAAACATGATGAATTTGCCTAGTGCCACATGTTTTGTTATTTTGGTTTTCCATTAGTCCAGAATTTAACTACTCCTTAATATCACAGAGGACTAGCACATCTGCTGAAGGGTATACAAGTTGCCAGAAGTAATAAAAGTGAAGGGAAAAGAGTGTTTTAAAATGTTATTTATAGCTTAGTTATCAATAAACAGCAGCTGTATATAAATAAAGTAGGTTTGAGCATTTCCAAAGACAACTGATGGCTTCCATTGCTGATAAGCGAAACGAAAGGGATTCCCAGGAAGAGAGGTAAGATGCATTGGTTGAGCAAGTCATTAGCTTTCCCTCTCCCAGCAAGTCATGGCAGAGCCTGCCATCGACAACACAGCAGATGAAAACCCACCAGAGGTGACAAGGTGGAAAACCAGCAAGCAGTCAACAGACAATCCATTTCCTGCAGGGGTGCTGATGAATATTAAACGACTTTACATGTGACACCACTATAAAGTCAGCTTCCACCTACCTGAGGGAAATGAGAACCTTCTCCTCTCCTTATTATATCTTTAAGCAATTAATTCTGAGCTGCATATAGCATGTAAGATTAAAGGGAGGAGAGCAGAAAGCATTTGATATTTAAGCAGAATTAATCTTTCTCTGGTCCAGCTACAGGCCACCTCTGAGCTTCTTGGCTTGCTGAAATACATATGGAAATATGGCCAGAGCAAAAAAGGGAGCTCACAAAGTGGAGAGTCAACAGGTGACATCAGGTTACCAGGACTAAGCTCTCTGCTAACTGATATGGCAAGAACCTTGCTTAAGAAGTTTTAGGTACTCTTCTTGCTGAGGAAATACTGTTAATTTTCAGAAATAATACAGATTAGCATTTTCATCTACTCAACTTCAAAGGGACAAGAAGCCTTGTTGAAAAGAGAACAGTAAAATCTTCACATACTTTAACTTTCACTTAAGTTGGGACTAGACTAAACTTCTGCACATGTAGAGTACACTGAGCCTGCAAAGCTGGAGCTGTTTCCCTCCTCAGCTGCAGCAGATCTGCACAGCCCTGCAAGCCAAGCCCTGCCAGGTCCCACCAGCTGGAGAGCTGTCCCAGCCCTTCACACCCAGGGAACAGCCTGCCAGCTCTGCCTGGAACACATGTCACTGCTCAGCATTTCCCTGAGCACTCACATCACGTCTGCCTGTGAAGCAGAGCTGGGGATGACAATCATTTCTCCTGCTTCCCATGATCCCACAAACCCCCAGATACAGCTTCATTACAAGACCGGCCCTGAGGACTGACGTGGCTGCTGGAGGAGGGAGGCTTTACTTGGACCACAGGAGAGGGAAGACCCAGCAAGCCCAGGAGACGTGGTCTAGGGGTCAGGGAGATGCTGGACAAAGGTTGGATTTGATGATCCTAGAGGTCCTTTCCAACCGAAATGATTCTATGACACATTAACATGGGGTGTTCCCCTATTTATACAGTGATGAACTACAGATTATACTCTAAAAACATAAGTTCCCCGTTCCACAGGAAGGTTTTTTTTCACCCTACCACGCTGAAGAGGTGGGTAAAGGACTGTCTGAGCTTCCATAGCTGCTAAGCAACTGCAAATAAGTGAAGTTTTGAGGCACAAAGGGATCTGCTGGTGCAAAACACCAAAAGATTCCTTTGCATCAGCCCCTGCACCAGCTCAGCCCGTTTAGATGATACAAAAAGGATTAGAGCTTTTGTTTTGTGCTGCTTTCCTGCTTCCTGAACCTTACCTTCATCCTTCCAATCAATGCTTATCTAAAACCTTTGAAGGTGTAATTCTTGCTACTGAAAAGTGGTTTCATGTGTGGAGAGAAAAAAAAAAAAGTCATCTTTGTAGTGATAAGGTAACAGCATATTTTAGGTGAGATTAGAGATTATTAGCATCCCATTAGTTACATCCTCTCCAAAACCCCTCAAATTCTCGAGGACACTGATCCTCATTATTGTTACATACACCACAAGGAGACACGGGCCCTGCTTTAGTAAATTGTGTTTTGTTAAATTTTCTACTGTGCTTGTACCAAATCTACTTATTTTCATACTACTAGGTCACCTTCCTTCGTTCTGAATTCATATCTAATAGCAGGTAATGCAGACAGAATGCCACGTTGTCATAATAAATTGCTATTTAATAGTATATAAAATGGTGCTTGGGTTTCAAATCCATCTTCTGTCAGATGTTCCAGGAATCTGACTCACAAGCAGGGTTTCCAACCCTTAAAGACAACAAGAGATCCTCAAAACAAGACCTGGACTGGAAAGTCACGTACTGACTTGAGGTTTTGTTGCCATTTAAACTCAAAAGGTGTTAAAATACAGAAAAACACTTTCCTGTTTTTGTGACATGTAACTATTTTCTAGTAGTTCTCTAGTCTAAAAAGCTGCCACGTTAACAGATACCATCTTTTGATCTCTCCTGGAAATCTGTCACACTAGATAACGACTCTGCAAGTCAGTGACAGACCCAAATTAATTTAAAACTAATGATGGAACTAAACAATCATTTATTACAGTCTCTGACGTCTGTCAAATATTACTTTGTGGAAACAGTTTTCTCTCTTGAAAAGCCACGTTCCAAGAGAAGCTGAAGAACTAAGTGACTGAGTAGCAAAGTACTTCCTTAAATAGTATTTTCGAGATGCACCTTGCTAATGACGTGCATCCTTTTAACATTTTATGATGCTGTTCTGAAGTCACCCATTACAGTGACATTAAACTGCAAGATGTCTTGCATTTCAAGTCAAGGCATCTGGAACTAACACGAGCTTTCAAATCTTAGTTAACACTCCAGGTCTCTTTTCTGGGAAGAGACCACACTCGACTGCCTCTACAGAACAAGCACAACCGTGGAGATTTTGAGGTGACCCATAACTGTTTTTAACTGAACGGCTGGTAAATAGAACACTTGAGTAGTAGATTATTTAAGAAGTTTATGCTTGGTTTCAGAACAAAGCCCTTAAAATATATATTGCAAGAGATTCACTTACAGAATTCCAAGTTACAATCAGAAAACAAAATTCTCTTGACAGTGCTTCTGTCTGTACTTTGCTTCTTTGTTTGTAAGACTAAATAGTGAAAGTGTAACAGGAGGCCAAGAAAGAATTTCCCTAGTTTATGACAATTGAAAGATACAAATCAGTTCAGGAGAGATTTTCCAGAGCCTGCTTAGCAGTTTCTCTGCTTTTCTAGGAACTCTGCACTTCCTCAAGGAGATCAAATTACAGATAATTCTTTTAGCCAAAGAAAACTGGCAGAAACAAAAATCTCTTTTCTCACAAAGTCCCACAAAACCCTCAGAAGAGCAGCACTGATAAGAACAACATAGATGTGTCTAGCTAGCAAAGTATCTCATTGATTCTAGGATACAAACCTTAAGCAATAGTGATGCTCTCACATCAGCTCCTCAGAAATGGCATCTAATGATCTGTGCTTTCAGAGATGAAAGAAAAACAAATGTAAGAGGCACTAAATAACAGGAGGATGACACAGGAAAGTTGTACAGTGTTGCTCAGCAGAGATGTATCTGTGCTGTGTGAATGGATGACACACGTTACCCACTTGGGGAGAAGAATCACCAGAAAAACCTCAAGGCTTCACCAGGAGAGGTTAGTGACGCACTGGTGGCTGCTTGATAACAAACTGGTCCCCCTTGACTTCTTGTTGGATGTAGAGCAAGCACCAGCTAGAATAACACCGTGGAGATGTTTGGAAGAGCATCTTGTTCCCTTCTGCTTGCTCTTTAGCCAATACTTTCTATTTTTTCCCCTCCTATCCTTCTCCAAACATCATCATTCAGACCACAGAAGATGCAAGCTGCTTTTTATCTCCAGCTTTTGTTTTCTGCCCTTAAACATTTAGGATAAAGATTCAGAAATTTAACTTCCATTTAATATTTTGAGGATCTGGACATGTCTGTAGTAGGTAGATATAGAGACCAATGAGGTCTCCTCCCAGCCTCCTCTTCTCCAAGCTGAACAATCCCAGTTCCCTCAGCTGCTCCTCAGATGACATGTTCTCCAGACTGAACTCATCCTAACTGAATACAGTACCATGAAGATTTACAGCAGTGCCACGTAGAAAGGAACAGACCTCCTGGGTACGTATCTGAAGTGAAAACATGGATCTGGGACAAGCTGCTCTTGGCTGGGGATTTGATCACAACATTTGAAGGCAGCAGCAGCTTGGGGCACGGTACAGTGCTGCTGCTCACACACACCTAGGCTGAGGCAGCAGCAGCAAGAATTTACCTCATTTTTTTCCTTTTCCCCTGAAATTACACCTGGTAGTCTAAAATAACATTTGGGTATTTTCTCCCCCCCTCCATGGTAGAGCATCTTAAACCAAGACAAAGTTCATCAAGAATTATACTGATGGTTATTACAGAATTCATCTTAAGTTAAAGTGGTGGCCCTTTTTGCACCATTTTCCTTATAAGCTTTTTCCTCCAGTAGGTTTCCTTTATCACCCTGTACTTTAAATGTTTACAAGACTCCAAAGAGGGCTCTGATCAGCCGCAGCTTGTACAGCAGCCTCCCAAAGGTACCCAGCAAGAGGTACCACGCTGGTGGGGCTGTGTAGTCAGAGTAAACCTTGTGCAATTCAAGCAGGGGCAGCCAGTGACACCGTGTGATGGGATCAACCACTGGGTCAGTGCTCTGCAGTAAAGGCTGTAAAAACAACTCCCCAGCACGGAACCTGCCAAGGTCAGAGGGAGCCGTGGCGAGGTGCAGGCAGAGCTGTAACCCAGGGGCAGCAGCTCTGGAGTGAGCTGCTCCCACTGCCGTTAGAGGCAGAGCTCGGGGTGATGGCCATGGCACTACCTGTTGTAGTGCACACGTTTTACACCGTGCCCTTGGCTGCAGGGTAAATGCTCGCTGATATTTCTGATAGCAGAGCTCAGATGTGCTCCCCAGCCAGCAAAGGGCTCTGGCAGTGACACTGGATTTTTACTCCTAGGTTATCCATGTCACTATAAACTATCTCCTCAGTGGCAGCATCAGATCAATACGAGATTACATATCAAAACACTAAATAGCTCAATCAAATCACCCACAGATAGAGAGATGAGACAGATGCTGCTTTTATGGCCCCAGAAGAAGACTGAGTCTCCATTAAGCATTTTCCACTAGCTGCATTTCTGCAGCACTTCAAAGAGTAAAACATACTGAAGTAGGTGATGCTGAAAAATATTCTATTCACAGACTAAAAAGAGCTTCGTATACAATCATTAAGATCATGAGAATGCACAAAGCTTCCTCCTCACCCATTAGAAAATTACATTAGACACTTAGTGCTCAGGCACCTTGCTCTACACCAACAACATGCTCATGGCTAAATCTCACAGGACTGGGCTTCTCCACGGAAGCTTGACATGTCCCCACAAGCCAGCTGGTTCTATACAGGCAGGATCCATGTGGCAAGTGTGGGCTGGTCCCTTTCAACTCTCCACATGGGTCTCCTCTAAAGGAACTAGATTTCATCCTCCCAAACCAGCTGCACCTTCCCTGTAGAAGCCCCCCAGCCTGGCCCCAGCATCCTCCCACCCATCACTGATGATGTTTCCTTCTTCACCTGTTTTCCTTCTCTGCCATCCATTTTATTTTTTAAATTGCTGTGACAGAGAAGCCTGAGCAGCCTGTGATACACACCCACTGCATTGGTATTTGCACATTTCCTTCCATGTATGTCTAACAGAGCACTGTGTTTACTACACTCTTATTGGCTCCTATGTATTGTTGCCTGAGTGACTGTGCTGCCAACTTCTATTAAATTAACAAACAGAGCAGTAACATTGGTAACCCCTACCCTGCTAGGGAAAAAGAGATCAGAGTAAGGAAAGAGAGCCCTCCCACTCAAACAGCCCATCTCCTTCAGTAAATAATTCACATAAGTTAGTGTGATTAAATCTAAATATTATTGGATGTTTGGTAAAGTGAAATACTTTGCTTGTGTCACTCTCTTCATCTCCATGAACAGCAGCTTCAACACACAACTTTAGAGCTAAAAACCAAAGAGTTTTTTACCATTAGCTTACTGCAGAACTAGAACCTGACCTTATCAGAGCAGGACTTGATGGTTTGGTTGTGAAGACATGCCTAGAACATTGTTACAAAACTCCTGTTTGTGTTTCCCACACCAGAACATGCTTTAGCCTGACCACACTGAGACAAGACAGGAGCACTTAGTACAGGGGATTATCTACCAGGATGCTAAAGCAAGTAAAAGCTCCACCATCCGTAGTGATGCTCCCCAAAAGAGCTCAAGAAAAGATCTGTGGCATATGGAGGAGGAGAGAGTTCACTCTTCAGCAACACAAGTAATTTATCTGCCAGCAGCTTTAATAACAGCACAGTTTGTCCTCTTAATGTCACTTCTGCTGCATTACTTTCTTTTCAGTGCACAAAAAAAGGTTAATTGTTAAAGTTACATTTAGGGATGGAAAATAAGGTTGAGGATAATCACTAACTTGTGATCCTCTGTTTAACCACCAACACAAGCTGCTAGTTTCATTAAGCACGAAAGAAAAGAACCTGGGGAGCAACAAAGAAGAAAGTCTGAATGTGGAAAAATAAGAATTAAAAAAAAGAAATCACAGTAAATGAGTCACATCAACACAATTAACATTCAAAAGGATAGCATCACAATAAGGCAAATACAGCACTGACTTCCACACAATTAAATGTAGAAACTGCTTGAAACCTGCTATTTCCTATTTCTTTCAACACAATTTTGACATCAATAATCTTTACTTTTCTCTTGGTTTTGCTCAAGCCCACAAAGAAAATCCACTGGGAAAATCAGAGGTATGAAAATAAAATAGATTAGTTATGACAGGCTTGATCCTCTCCCTTGTGACACTGGTGAAGAAGTTGCTTACCAGAGTTCTACTAATGCCAAGAGGGGAAAGAGAGGAAAAGATTCACCCCTTTCTGACTCACTCTGCCAAAGAAAAATGACACAAGGTTCTATTTGATGGAACTTCTCCTTTTTCATGTCTCTAAACTCCCTATTATCTGCCTCCAATATATTTTCTTATTACTTCAGGGCTCCCATCCTGAGCTGCCTTCACTGTTTCTCTATTTTAGTTACAGCTCCTTTTATTTCAATATTTGGGAGCTAATTCTCTGTACCATTTACGTGGCTGTAGGCTCCAAATGAAGACAGATCATCTCTGCTGCCATTCAGATGTGCTGGCTACTCCCACTCTCCAGCCCTTCCGCAGGCACCAAACCACCTCCTTCCACCAGAACCTTCCACCTGCTCCATCCTTACCCCCTATTTATCACTTTTATGTTTTATGAAGCTCTCAGAAAGAAAGAAGCCACCCACAGCACTGTATGAATTCCCTTTCTCTTCCTCTCCTGCCTCCCACAGTCTTCTCTCACTTTAATCATTAATATACTTTCAAACTACTTATCTTGATGACAAGCTTTAAGATATTCATCCACGGGCAAAAAACGGCAGAAAATATTCTATTTCTATACATACCAGTTGTCATTATTCATTCAGATTCCCCAAATTCTCTCATCAAAACAAGCTCCTTCCTTTATCATCTGCCACCCCTAAGAAACTCAGCCCCCTGGGAGCTCATCTGTTCTCTGAACTGCTGTCGTGGATGCAACTTTATTCTGTGTTTTCACGAAAATAAAGAGGCGCAGGAGCTTTATCAGTGAAAAATCATGAACCCTCGGTGAGAGTTGTCAGAAAAAAAAAAAAAAAATCATCTTCCTTGTTAAAACGTTCAAGATGCAACATATGGGCAGCTTTGTTTACAAGGCTCTCTCCCTGCCTCGCAGCACGCTGCCACATAACATGCACTTTAAGTTACACTCCTTTTATTTGACTAGCAACAATCACTGTGACCCTCACTTTTACCTCCCCAAACCAGACCTCATTAGGAGCTTATGTAGCTCTATGCAAAATAAAACAGAACTGATAAACACAAGCAAACTGAAAAAAAAAGTATTTTAAACATTTTTCTTTGGGAGCATAGATTTGATCTGAACTTCAAGGGTAGCAGAGATAATGAGCTTAAGAAAACACATGTTTTCATTATTAAATTTAGCCATGGGATCTGTCAGCAGCAGCACCTGAGTGATTTATACACGGACAAGAGCAGGGGAAAAAAAAGTTACAGCAAGTACTAAGGAACTTGAGTTATGCAGGCATTCTACCATCAAGCAATGTTCTTTGAAGACCATATCACCCCCTCTACCTCTCAAGTTCATCCCTCCATTTCACCTTCAAACACAACCACAAGAGCACATAAAGATCTTCCTACATGTGCTCTACGCTGCAAATTTATCTCTAATAACTCCCCTCAGAGAGGGGGACAAAGGCACAGGAGCAAGGAAGGAAGCACCATGAGGGAGACAGGCCGGCCAGGATTTACCATTAGAGAGAGGATTTTCTGAGGCGGCCAGAAAATCCTGAGATAAACATAAAAACGTTCAGTGTTCCCTTCTTCAATTACCCAACAGCCAAGCTGGACCTGGGCTAGACAATCACACCACAAAACCTTTCTGGTTCCACTTGAAAACCAGCTCCACAGTGCTGAGAAGGCCCAGGCTGCCCTCACAACTCAATACCTCTCACATTTTCACAGCATTCCCTTGAAAAAGCCAAAGACCACAACAGGACTAACCCATAAAACATCAAGCAGAGGACTCAGAAACCAAGAATCCATAAAATAAATACCTTTAGAAGACAGCAGATGCTCTTTTCATTGCAGACCTCCAGAGAGCTCCACAGCGCAGCTACTCCCTGGGTGGTTCTGAGCCCTTCTAGAAAGTTCCCTGAGCGCAGGGGCTTTTCTACCCTGCTCATTGGTGATGTCCTGCAGCTGTGGGACAGGGAAGGCTCTGGCCTCTCCCACCACCCACCGGGGATAATTAACTTCTGATTAAATGAGGAGGCAGGGCTGACTTGCAGCCCGGGGAACCACCGAAGAAAGGCAGAAATAGGGTCAATTGGTGTGTGGGGGGGAAAGGGGTGTGGGGACTTTGTTGAATTTTAACTATTCCATATGCCTAAAGGTGGAAAGGTGTTATTCCAACACCAGGATCACTGCCTCTGGGGTGCAAGAGCTGGAAAACAGCTCAATCTTCCCAATTCTCTCCCTGTTCACGTTGGAAATGTATCCCTGCTGGCTTCCCAGTTTGTGCTGTCCCTCCTGCTCCAGACTAGCCCTGCGGGCAAGGGATGCCAAGTGTACGTTTCTATTTGTTCCCATCAGATCACTCCCAGTAACTGCCATTAGTTGGCATTTCTGATGCCCAAGTTCATAGCTGCTTTTCCAACTGGTTCTCACAAGGTCCCAGCTGCTCCCAAGGGGCTGGTGAGAAACCTGAGGATAACAATGTCCTTCATTCACACCACAGTTACATCTGGACCTTTACATTTCTCAGTAAGTCCAAAAAAGAGAACATATACTTCAATTTTTGGATAGTGATGCACAGCACTAATTCATCCTCTTAACACACCCCAAGGTGCCAAAAATCTTTACATATGTTTCATAAATAGATAAATGAAGGTCCAAGCTTGCACAGAGAACAAGACAAGCAGAGAGTGGGATAAGAATACTAAGAAGCCACTTCTTGCCGTGAGGAAAGAGCTGTACACTGACTTTTTATATTAGACTGAATTGCATCTTCTTACAAAATATTACTGGATCTCCCTACTTAGATATGCCTTGTGCTCTTCCTTTATTTTTTTAATGCTGCTTTTTCCAGTGCTGGGCTTTTTTTCTGCTACATCCATTCCTTTCTAACTTGTAAAAGGCCAAAAGAGTGATTTCCTACCTGACTCTCTACCAGGCTGTCGGCTGCACTGCTGAATGGGAATCCATTTTTTCCCAGCAGTTTGCTGCTTTAAATGCCCATCCTCAGGTTTATTTCATAAATGGCATCAGAAATGAGCTGCAAAAGCTCCAATCTTTCTAACCCCTGCCAGCTTCTGCTGACTCAGGGAGCCCAAAGTCCAGGCCCCAGGATGTTTATTCAGCACCAAAGACCTCCACCAAAAGCTCTTTATTCTTCTGAAGTAGCCCAAATGCTGGCTCTCAAATTAATGGCCTGGGCTGCAGACAAGGGTTGACTCTGCTTGCAGAAATGAGCAGTTTTTGCTTCCAAAGAATTAATTATAAAAGTACCTGGCAGCATCTCTGGAGATTGGGGCCTCTCAGTGTTTGCTCCAAACCCTCTTAGGGGGACTTTCATAGCTCGAGCAGTTGTGTTTGCTTCTGCCTGAAGGTTAATATAAAATAATCTAACAATTCAGCCCATGAAATAGTGGTGTTGATAAAACTGCAGAGGTGGATGGCAATGCACTTAGTATATTTAAAGAATAAGAACTGATGATGAATTTGTTGGGAAAGAACTGATTTTGTATGTGTGCCTTTGCCAAATATATTCTTTTCTGAGTAGGAAGGGTGAGGAAGAACATCTTGCTCACAATGCTAGGATTATATTTAACAATATGCATTTATATAAAATAAAATCAAACATAAAAACCTTACTACACAGCCTGACTATACATTTTTTAGCTTGTGTGTGATATGAGAAATTACACACAGACCTGATGTTTGCCTGCAAAATGTGCCGCTGCAGTGAAAGCCCAGCAACCTTTTCTACCTGGGGGCCTGAGTCCTGGCAGAATGACATATCCTCCCTCCTCTATCTATCTATTTATCTATTTTTTAAAGAAGAAATGAAATGAATTCAATTATCAGGACTATTATCTCTTCCAGACTGATACACTATAATCAATTCAGCCTTCAAGCTTGGCGAGAATTTCTGTCATCCAGCTTTGCTTAATCCAGCTGACCTCTCCAGAGGGAGAAAGGATTTTTTACAGGACAGCAATGTTCTATCAAAGCCAGATAAGGAACCATTCCTGGTGCCTTGTGCCACGTGCTATACCTCCTAGTTATATTTATGTCATTACTGGTTGCCTTAAAAATACACAGTTAATGTTTGATATCATTCTAGTTCAATGTACTGACTTAATTGCCTACCAGAGGATTTCTAATGCCTCACTGGAAAACAAAACAAAGTGGTATTAAAAAAATAAAAGGAGAAATAACACTGTAAAGGTTAAAACTTATATTTCCACATAACATTAACCTTATGTCTAAAGCCACTGCTCTAGTATTTCTCACGGTTTTTCTCAGTCTAACTCTTGCATCCAGCAACACGTAAACTGTGTCAATGGTAGAGCTAACAAATAAAATCTGAAAGCATCAACAGCCAAAAATCTCCCCTTAAAATAACTCCCCACTTCCAAGCTATGAAAAGCAAAAGCCAGGACTTTATTAAAATAAAATAATAATGAAAAAAGATGAGTTACTTTACACAGAAGTATTGTGAACATCCAAGGAAGATGAACACATCTATATTAACGTGGTGATTCTCATTAAAGAGCGTATGCTAAACTCACTGCACAAAAGGAAACAAAATGATTCCAGTACAGAAGATATTAGCTACAAAACTGAACACAACGGGAGCCATGCTATTTTCAGAGAGCAGCTACATGAATTATCACTTCTGTATGTAATGAATACATGGGAAAGCCAGGCTGGGTTCTGCCAGCCGATGAACAAGAAGCTCTCTCCATCCCCACAACCAGCATTTCCATGGAATGATATTTGAGTTCTACTTGCTACTACAACCTTGATGCTCTTCTGAGGTGCAAAAGCCTCTATATAGGGGCAAAGATTCACATTTCTGGAGGGGGCAGAGCTGGGTCTGTGGTTCCACGTGCCCTGCTCCCTGGGGTTAGGTTCTGAGAGGGTGGGAAGGACCACACAGAGGTGACCACCACTGACTGAGCACCAGTCACTGCTTCCCAGATGGTATTCATCAGGCTCCTCCTAATCCTCCTGCCAACCTGATCACTCCCTCTGTGTTCCCATTATACACTTTTTAATTATTAATTCATCAGGACAGAGGTTAGAGCACTGGAAGATCTCTCAAAGTCTCCAGCTACCTTGTGCCAGGAGCACACCAGAGTCCCGTGGCAGCTGCGGGTGATGAATTTTCCTTTTGCTATTGCCCACAGGCACAGTCAATTATTTCTCACCAGGAAGATTTTTCTGCTCGCCCTGTGGATAAGATTGATTGGATTTGGACCAGTGGATGTTAAGCCCCTGGTCAGGAATCCACCTCTTGCACTGCCCCATCCTTCACTTCCAAAAATCTGAGTGTCTGCTCCCTTTTTGAAGCCCAAGAGTCCATGGAAAGCCCAAGAAGCACAGAGGTTCTAACCCAGGCCCTGCTCTTGGGCACTCACAAATTCCTTTCACTTCCAGGGCGTTCATTTTTCAGTACCACTATTTACTAAACACATTTAGTATTTACTAAACAAAATATACCAGTTACTAAATACTCTCCACTATTTAGTAAACACTACACATTATTTACTAAATACTACTTACTACTGTTTCCTATTCGTCTTTTTCCAGAAGGATTCACCAAGAGTTAGTTCCTGCCTTGCCAGCCCCAGTTTCATGCCTGGACATCATTTTTTACTGCCTCTCAGCTCCCACCTCAGGAACTTGGGGTACAGACAATGTTCTGTGGTGTAACTCCACTGATTTAAGATGCCCCCCCCAAAAAATAAGCCCGTGTGACTAACAAAGCCAACCTCATTGTCCAGATGGTGAGGAATGATTGGAAGTTTGGAAAAGAACCCACAGGCAATAATTTGTCCCCTTAAGTGAGCTGACAAACAATTATGAATGAGGAATGAAGTCATAAAAGTCACATTCATCTTATGGATATTTTGCAGAAGTGGGAAAAAGGTTAAATTATTTCCAGAAACGATTTTTTAGGAACAGTTTGACCAGATGCAGATATAACAAACAGGGTGATATACAACCCCATTGGGTGGCCATTAAAAAAAGTAGTGGAGAGCAAATAACACGTGCTCAGTAGTAAGGTAGGGATTGTGTGACAAACATCTTCATGAAAAATCGGTGCTTACAGGGGGGAAAAGTAATTTGCTGCATTTAAGCCGAAATAATGGTCCAGCACCAGGCTATATACTGAATAAAAAGTTGTCTTTAAGTCTCCTCATTTGCCTTTTCTGGTCATGACCTACTTTAATATGCAAAGTTCCAAAGTAAAGCATGAAATGTGCTACTCTTTTTTTTTTTTTTTCCTTGGTTAGAAATGGAGAGCTTCATCACGGTGCTTTTAAGGGTCACAAATTCCATACTTCATAAAGGCAGCCTGAGATTTTAATTAACTTAGTCCCGTTGTGTCCATCAAACATGTTTTACTGTCTTCTGCCTCTCAAATTTTTCTTCTTTTAGATGTTTGTTGAATCTTAAAGGATAATTCTTGTCTTTGAACTTCTACTCTTCAGTGAGCCATGTTCATCAGACTCATGAGATGATGGTGAAATGAAGGCCAAGACTTTTCAGTTGTATGAATTAAATGTGGTTCTCTCCCTGTTAGAACAGCAGAGCAGTGACTGTTCCAAAAAGAAGAGTTGCAGCAAGGGAGAAAAAAGTTCAACTGCATCTCTAATCTCATCTGAACGTTCTGGTTAATACCCTTCTCCTTCCATCGCCAGCTGTGTGACACTTCTCCATGTTAGACAGTTTTTAAAGTTATCAACTGCACACATTTTATTTCCAGGAGAATTAATCACATCCCTGAACGCAGGGATATAGTTAGAAAAGAGTCAGTCCTAACAGGCTGGGGTTGTTAAGCTTGGTGGAGGAAAGCCAACCTGGCAAATTCATCCTTTTGGAAGAAAAAAAAGAAATTGTCACCTCTGTGTCTAGAGGAAAATTAATCAGAGGCAGAATGAAATAGAAAATGAAATGTAAAGGTAAACGATAGGGGGATTAAATGAAAATTAATGCCAAAAAAAGGTACTGTGAAAAAGTTAGGGGCCATAGGCAATCCTTAGTCACATTGTCCTCCTGCAATCAACTAGGACTTTCTAATACATAAAATACATATACATACGTGTACTTTCCCCATGTATAATTACATATGTATATCATTATAAACATGTATGACATTACATACGTGTATCTATTTATATATGCCAATGCAGATACATACAAATATATCTAATGATACAGATGTGTGCAGTCTATACCCTATGAAAAAATGTATTGCTTTAATATAAGATTGAGCTATTTGTGTAGAAATAAGGCTCTGTGCTCCCATTCCTCCTCGCTGCCATCCTCAACCCCCCCTCTGCTGCACTGAATGAGCAGAAGATGCTGGATGAAGCAAAGGAGCTGCTAATCCCTTGGCAAAGCACTGACGACCCATCCTCCAGAACATTCTCTGTGCTCTGACCTGTTTCTGCCTCTGCTGCACAGAAGAGGAGCAGTGGAACGTCCAGGTAAAGAGCTTGCTGCCTGCACTGAAATACCAAAATCTAGGAAGCACTTTGGAGTATAAAGGCCCCAGCAAAGAGGGGTTTTTGGCTGGGTTCCTTCTGCCTACAACACACTATCGAGGCTCTTTGTGCATCATTTCAACCCTCTCAATGCTCTGTTAATTCTCCTAATTCAGCCACAGAGTCAGAGACGTTCATCGCCTTTTATTCTGCTTCTAAAAGCAGAGATGCTCTGCACATTACCCGTGACTTTGGGGACAGGTAATTTTGGAAGGTATTTCCCCATTCTCAGTAAATGTTTTGCCTGCTGGTTTAACAAAGGCTTTTAGTCTGCTCAGCAAGTTGGGGGTTTTGCCCTCATTGCACTCGGGAAAAATACCACCTTTATCTCATCAGCAACACTATTAGAGGTGG
Organism: Brachypteracias leptosomus; assembly: GCA_013401335.1. Lineage (NCBI taxonomy): Eukaryota > Metazoa > Chordata > Aves > Coraciiformes > Brachypteraciidae > Brachypteracias > Brachypteracias leptosomus. The sequence continues at coordinate 254,226 of VYZX01027718.1, read as the reverse complement.
CTCAGGCAGAGCCACCTTTCCTCTCCAACAAGCATTTTTAATCCTCTCGCTGTTTCCCCCTCTTCCCTCCGCAGGATTTTCACCGGGTCTCTGAATTGCTGCATTTGGGATTCCTGCCCATTTCTTACCAAACATTCAGCTTTTGCTCTTTCTGGCCCACAGCCAGCACATAAAAACTCTGCGGGCACTTTTAGGTCCTAATTTTATGTGTATATTAAATATCATGAAAGGCTAAGTTATATCCTCAGCACCGTGATCATTAATTTCTGACTCCTCCTAAAAGACACAGGATCTGTTTGACCCACTTTGCATGAAAGCTCTGTGAAAAGACAATGCCCGTCATCATCAACACAGATTCAAAGGCATGAAATGTATGAAATAAACGAATGAGTTAGAAAAGTGCTTTTTTTATTGATCTGAACTTTCTGTTCCCCTTATGCCTCCCAAGCTCTTGGGTTTGAGTCCTCAGTGCTCAGATGAAGTAACAGATATATTAAAGACACTACGGCCTGACAGAAATATTCAACATTGTTTAAATCTTTAAAAATGATGCTGCTGTTAATTGATGATGACAGAAAAGCATCTGGGGGCAAATCAGTGGCAGCAGTTCACAAGCTTTGATTCAGCCTGATCCAATCTTGGGGTTTGGGCTCTTTTAGGGGTTTTTTTGGTAACAGAGTTTATCTTACTTGCTAAAAGCTTCACTGGTGAACTATGGGTGTAGTCACATCAAGTACCCATTTTTCTGTGCTGATTACCTTTAATATCTCACGTGGGCGCTCTTTGATTTGTAACGCAGAATTTCTCTTTGAAAAATAAATTATCCATCAATGGTAAAGCTGAACTTCCTCAAGTTTCCAAGCAGTGCTGCCACTTGTCTACCAAGCCTCCATGGCATGCAAAATGATTTCCAAAAGAGCTTGTGCTACCAGAAACAGAGAGAATAAAACGTCCCACGTTCATGGGTGATAATCCATCAACTCTTCCCACTACAGGTAAGGGTGATAAATAACTCTCTCAAAGATGCTCCCCTTGTAGATGCTCAAAAGAAAGCTCCAGAAAGGCCTTTCTAAACTTGAGAGAGGAAGAGGAGCAAAGGCAATGCCCAGGTAGAAAGATTGCTCCCAGCTCAACCCAGCCTGTATGAAAATGGCTTTATATCTGAAAGAACAGCACATACCCCACATGGGTTTGTTTCTGTGATAAAGGTGGCAGACAGCTCTATGATGGTTTGCTGGCCTAAAGATGGTGAGATAATGTAGTTGTTTGAGGAAGGCGATAGAAGAAGAGATTAAATTACAGCAAAATAATTCCTGACATTCCTCATAACTGACATCCTGCATTATTTTTACTGTTCAAAATACTAATTAGATAAGAGAGCGTTCCCTTCTTCCCACTTGTTTTTTATGGCTAGGATAATAAAGCAGGTTAAACCAAAAGAAGTCTAGCCTGTCACTTGCAAACAGCAGTGGACAGTAAGCAGCCTGCAATAATAGCCTGGAGGTGTAAAGAAAAAATGGAATTTGAAAAAAATCTGGGGAGAGCTGAAGTGCAGGAAACAACAAATCATTGTTTTACAGAGTGGGCTATTCCTGATTCATTTTTTGATTAAAAAACATAATTCAAATCTATTTTCTGACTCCTCTTTCTGAAGTCAGAAGAGTTACGATTACCTCCCGTGTTCAGTTTGAAGAACTCGACAGAGGAACCTGAAATTTTTTACCATGCAAGTCACTCTCTTAGAAGTATTCTTGCATCTCTTTCTTAATAAGAATTTAGCCAAGGTTCCTTCCCCTTCGCTAGATTCTTAAGATATTCTGGGGCTGCACCATTTCTTGGTTCTGCCTCTCATGCTTACCAGGACAAATGGTTTTGATTCCTGCTACTCTGGGCTTTGTTGCAACTGCTCAACAACTGCATCATCACTCATTTGACCATCAGTCTTTACCCCTCGTCACTTAAACCACATTTTGTCCCCATGGTGTAATTTCTTGGTGTTTCCTTGCAGAGTTTTTCCAGAATGGATGAGTTTTGCTTGCTAAAAGAAAACACTATATATCCACTCTATTCTTTGATCAATTCAACTAAATACAAGGTGGCAGCTTGACCGGACTAAATGGTTCCTGACAAGATGTTGGGAGTCAGAAGTAAAGAGGCACTTCTCATGCTGCTGTACCTTCTATGCAGTGCCTGTGATGGCACCAAGTTTGGGGTTTTAATGCTCTCTGTAAACTTTCAACACGGTCAAGAACGTTAAAAAGTTTAAAATTAATGTTTGAAATTAAATTCTGCATGTGCTTTTCACTTCACCAGCTCCTTAAAATAAAACTGACTTCAATCTCAAGAAAGGGCATTCATCTGTCAAATGCTAAAATATCTATACACACACTATGCTTTTCTCAGCCTCACGGTCCTTGTCATTAATTCTTATGTAAAACTTCAGAACATTAGGTTATTTAAACACCTTACAAAGTATATTGCTCTCCAATAACCTGCCAAGTGGATTACACCAGCGTGTAAAGGTACAACCTGTGCACAGCTTGTATTATTTATCCTAACACTGGAGAGAATTATTATAATACATGTGCCTGAGCAGGGTTTCTTGGTTTCACTGAAATACTTTCCTGTATTTCAAATTTCTGGGTTTTTCCCAGCAATGGAAGTCAGCCTTCTGTATAAATCTGACTTTTTCCTTCTAGGCCTTGGTGTCCTGAGGGACAGAGCAGCATTTGGGAGAGCTGCTGCCTTCCCAACATGACCCTCTGAAGGCAGCTCACCACTAAAATCACCTCCTAAAACGACTCAAGCCCCCGTTCCATGATGTGACAGCCAGTTCTCCTGGTGGGGTTGCCAGCTGGGCTTAGCTCACCCCAGGCAGCCTCGGATACATTTATACAAATGATCAACTCTGTGAAGTCCTTTAATGAAAAGGCTGTTGAGAATAATCCCGTGTAATGAAAACGCTGCTCTTTGCACAACACAGACTTTGCTCTATGATCAAGCAGTTATTTAGCCCCAGCCTTTGCAGGTGATTACCAAGAAGCTCCTGCTGCCACACTTGGCCAAGGTTTTATTTAAAGATGTGCTGAAGATTTTTTTTTGCCTTCATAAAAATCAGAGTTGGAGATGTCCTGCCTGCTGCAGCTTCCTGAAGGACCTTCCCAGTCCTTGGTGCTCTCATAACCAACCATTACACAGACTTCTGTCCCCATTTCTCACACCTTCCAGCTCTCTAAAGCCACCCATCACCCTTCCTCAGCTCATCCTTTGGTTTTCACTGGGCACAGACACTTGCTGTCAATCTGGAGCACCTACATGGAGAATGGTGCAAACCAAGTGATTAAATCACCTGCTTTGGAAACAGGCTCTATCACTGAAGCAGAAAGATCTTGTGGAGACCTGTTGCTTTCAGCTGAGTGTTTTGGGGAGATGAGAGAGACAGAGTGAATCCAAATCCAAACCTTAGACATCCCTGTCCCTTCTCTTGCCTACTTAGGGGCTTCTTTTGCTACTGTTTGCTTTTCATCCTCTGCTGCACAAACCCCTCTGAGGTCTCAGTCTCTCTCCTGCCTGGTACCACCCGTGCCCTTGCAAGCTTCAAGTCTCCCAAGTAAAATAAGATGTCTAAACGCTCCCAGACTTCCTCATTAACTTTAACTCACTGCAACACACAGGTCAGATCCCTCTTTGCACAGTTTCTTAACACCTTTGGGGGCTTTTAGTTGACTTTTGAAGAAAACTGAAGCTGTAATGCTGGAAAAAAAGCATTCTGGTCTTATACGTGCACTTCACACCATGGACACGAAGAGTTAGGAATAAATAGTGGAGAGGAAATGTGTATGAATACAGGATTTAGAATAATCTCTACATGGAGCAAAACATCATCTCTCCCATGGTTGCGGCCACCTAGGTTTAGTTTTGTTTAGTTTTATTTCTCTTATTAACTTTATCCCAAACAAGCAGTATGGGATTTCCTCCTAGGAAATGGCAGTGATGTTTTTTCATCCCATCTTAAGCTGTGTTTTGGTTTATTAGATGCCACACTAATATTTCTAATTTTCTGCAGCAAGTTAGGTTAGATTGCATTTGAGGCAAGTCTATTTACTTACTTGGCAGTAAGACCAGACCTTTCTCTCTCTGCCAGTGCAATACAGGCCCAGTAAAGCATCCCTCTGACAACTCTGCCTTTGTTTCTGTGGAGCAGACAACGTTGCAGGGTTTTCTGTCAATCACAAGAGCATCTGCTTTTCCTGGTGGGTATTTCCATCCCCCATCCACAGGGTGTGTGTTCAGAGATAACGGCCGGTCTAATTTCATACAGGAAAATAAATGCATTCAGATAAGGTGAGAGGGGAGTAATTGAGTTAAAATCTGGCTGCTGTGCGACAGCAGAGATCAGATAGACTCTAAATAGGGTTTGCTAAAATTGCCATTAATAACCAGGGCTGCGTGACTTTATCTTGCTCTTCTCTGACTGCTTCTCCAAGCCAATGCTTTTCCCTGCTAATTACCTACCAGGAGTAGGTGTGAGCTCCTTTGTGGAACAGTGGCACCTTGCACAGAAAGTAACATAAGTGCACTTGTGTGAGGCCCAATAAATTGTTCAAATGAGAAAGATGCTGTGGGTTTCTGGGGGGCTGTTGTTCTGCCACTCGTGAGAGGATGGGATTTGTTTTGAGCCATGTTTTTCTCTCTGACACCAACAGAACTGGGTGAGGAGCATGCTAGCTTTCCTTTTTTTTTTCTCTCTCAAGATCCTGAGCATTGTGCTAAGCAATTTACACTTTTTGTATTAGTTATTCAGATCTCCCCAACTCTGCCCACTTTACATCCCTTTTGCTTCAAGAAATGGCTCAAAAATTCTGCAGTTCATGACATCAGGCAGCTCCTGACAAGTTCTTTCTGTTCCCAGCTCCAGCACCAGCAGGGCAGGAGATGGTTGTGCCTGTCTGCAGACCACTGTGCTAGCAACTTCATCTTACCACGAAACAGAGCCCAAGACCCACCTGCACAGATGGTGGGATACAGAGAAGGTGCAGGGAGAGGAGGGACGGGACAGAGCCAGGTACACTGAGCAAGCTGAGCTTGGTACCACTGGTATTTGCAGAGAGCTGTTGCTCTCCCAAGGGATGCAATCCACTAGACAAGGTGGAGGAGCTCCCTAAACTGCAGATTTCAGGCAGCTGTAGAGATTCAGAGACGTGCACTATATACTTAAGGTGCTCTTTTGCCATTCTTGAGACACCCACTGGTTCTTCTTTAGGGCCACTTCAAAGAAGAGTTCCTGGGGCAGATGGGGCAGGACGGCCATCCCTGGGTCTGTTCTTCTTCACAGTGTGAACGATCCCTTCCCTTCCACTTTACAGGCTCCCTTCAACTCCTTTGTCAGAGGTCACACTCTGAGCACGGCTGAGAATAGACACAAAGTCTCTGAACTTCAGTCTGCACCTACTAACAGACTTCTCATCTTTTCCTGAAATAATCTCACATTTGATACTTGGCTGAAATTTTCCTTCTTTATGTTTGTCACACAAAATGTTCCTGCCCATCCTGTTTCTGGGTTGTTTTTTAAGAGAAAATTCTTATTACTTTCAAGTGCAGCTTTCTATACTTGTTCCACTTGTTAAGCTATATGAGAACCTGCACAGGATGATAGAAATATTATTATATGTGAGGATTATTTAAATGTACCTGTGGGTCTAATGATAAGCACATTTGCATTAGGGTGTTCCTTTTCTACCAATACAAAACTTTTATCACCAAAACCTTGACTTGGCAGAGTCTGAACACGTATCCTCTGTATGTGAACATCAGCCCCCAAATAAATCCAAGGGGCATTTGGGCCACAGTAAAGGTTGGTTTCCTTCACTCATTTCCACATCCATCCTGCTATCTTAGAGCACAGGGTGGACAGTCCATAGCAAAACAACTGTGGACTTTTTTTAGGTCTTTCACTGGTGATTAGACAAAAAAAAAACCATTTACCTTTCTTTGAGGGTTTTGTTTGTTTCTGGAAAGTTAAAGTTGAATCTCTTTCAACCTGAGGGCTCAATTATTTAAGCTAATTCTTTCCCATTTCACCCCAGATCAGAGGGACTTCTGCCATGTATTTTTCTGAGTTTTGTGATCTTAATTAATCCTCATTAACATGTTAGAAACACTTCACGCTAGCCTGATATTGCTACTATAGATTCCTGATATTTAGACTCCTCTTTAAAAACCACACACACACACATTACTTTTAGCTGCAGTGTTGAAATGTTTGGAGCAAACCCTTTAATACTTTGCACTTCTACAAGTGAACGTAATTCCTGTATAATGATAATGCCATCAGATTGGTTTGGTGACCTCACCCCAGTTTATGCTAGGAATGGGCTAAATCTGCTGCCTCCATACCCAGCTAGTATTAGCAACAACAAAGGACATTTTAATTATGTAGCCTCCTGAATCCCTGTATCACACCCACTCTCCTTCTTCCCAGCCCCACACTGAACATTTCATTCTCTCTCCCAAATTCTCCATCCTATTTTACCTTGCTGCTTCACTTAACTATTCCGTGCTGAATCCACGGGCACCAGGTGAATTTTAATTCTTCCTTTGACAGCTTATCTACTGTGCAGCCATTTCAAAGCCTTTTTAACACTGCTTCTTCACTTCACCCCCTGTCCCCACCACCAGCCCCTCTGCTAATCTGTCCCTGAGTCACGACCCCTCAGCTTCTGCCCTGAAGTAGGAAACAAAGCAATGAGCCCGGGCCTACAGTGATATCAAGCTTATCTCCATCATTAGCATGGTTTTTCTGCCCTCTTGGCTCCCCATCCTCAGTGATGTGGGCCTGGATCTCTGCTGCCATGCTCCTCGGTGCTCACCTCCTCTGGTTCCTTTGCTCTACTGACGCACTTTAGTTCCTTATCAGGTTTTTCCACGGGTTTAGCTTCTATCTTTGTCTACCTTTGCTATTCTGCTGCAAATTTTTAATTTTCTCTAAGCTGCTCTCTTCTCTTTGAAACCACCTTGCTAAGCTCTTTACTGAGCTGCATAAATCTCTCCTCAGTCATCTTTCCTCTCGTGTGGACTCCTCTCCAAACAGCCGCTCCTCGGCTGGGGTGGCCACCAGCAGAGCAGTGAAAAATCTGTGTACATAAAGCTGGAGAGGTGGGATTTTCAAAGCACATGCCTGAGGTTTGTGGTACCTGAGTGTGGAGTGACTGGGCAGACTGGCTTTGCAGGCAGGCTTTATCCTCAGGATTTCTTTAGGAGACTATGGAGGCTCAGCAGCACCGAGAAGCTTGGTGCCCTACTGGGAAGCAGAGAAGATAAAGCTGCCTCCCTTGAAGCCTGGCAAGCAAGAGGAGCAATTCACATTCAGAGAGGATTTCATGCTATGTTTGTGGCACAGAAATGGATGAGAACGGGGAACTTCAATTCTCACAGTGCCTGTGAGCAGCCCAACTCCAACAGGGCTTTCTGGGGGACGTGGGAGTGAGAGGCAAATCCTATTGCGGGGTTTTCACTGCTTGGACAGGGAAGGCTGGAGCCAAAAAATCCCTCAGGAGAGAAGGGCAGGAACTCTTTAGCTACACCTTGTGTGTTGCTGGCATTACCCTCACCTATAATAAAGAAGTAAAGTTTCTGGTTTCGTGCTAACTTACTGGAAGTTCCCTCCTCAGCCTCAAGCTGCTGTGCAGGCTTGGAAAAGTTATTTTCCAATATAAGCACTGCAGCGAGCAGATCAACAGATCTGGATTTCTTATCTTTAATTATCTGCTGTTTCCCTCCGTGTCTTCTCCTGTTAGGGAGATTTCTGTTTAAAAGAAAAGCTGTTGCCAGCCTGACAGGAGAGAAGCCAAATGAATTCAGAGAATCTCAGGCACCCTGCTGAACAGCTTCCAGTGCCACTCGGCTCCCACAATCTGTATCCCCACCAACACATTGGAAAGACCAGCAGGTAACTTCTCACCACTTGTGACAAGCCCCACTTTTGGAAAAAGCTTGGCTCCTGCTGGATTGAGAAGTTATTTTGATAAATCTAGAACTTCTCCTCACTTCGTGTATGACAGATGTAGAGCAAGCACAAAAGGTGGGTGGTTGGGAGCTACTTTACTTCCTTGGTTAGACTCCGTGTATTGGGTCTTCTCCCATGTCTGGGGCATGTTGCTTATGCTCTTCAGTCACTACAGGCTCCTTACTTAACCTTTCTTGATCTTTAAACTCCACAAAACTAAGATTATTAATCTTAATAAACTTTAAGCTTAACTCTTGCTGTAGTGCAGCTCAATGCACTGTGAGAAATCCGGGACAAAGCTTTCCGTGAATGAGAAAGATTCATTATGAAATGCCAAGTCAGAGAGAATGGAGCCTGAATGGAGAAAGGAAGATGGGAAAAACCCCACACTGGTGCAGAACGTGGCTCCACTGGGTGACTATTTTATCCCCTGGGCTGGTAGTGCCTCAGCACGGGAGGAAATACAGATCCGTGTTCCTTCGCTGACGTGCCCTGGCCGTGGTGTTACGGGTCATGCTGCTCAGCAGAATAGACTCTTCCCTGCTCAAAGCAAAGGCAAACGCAAGAAGGAAACCCTCAAACAAACAGCGACCCTTCTATTCTCTCACTCCCATCTGCTGCTGCTTTATCTTCCCCTGGCTGTTCCCTGGTGCTGATGCTGGCAGACACAGCGGGACGGAAAGAAATTAATCTTCACACACTAAAATATGTTTTCTCAGAGAGAAATCTGTGACCTGAAAACCAACTTGGCTTAAAAAAACCCCCCAAACCCACATACCCAGGAGGTTTTCACAGTTGTCTTAGATATTTTTCAAAGGCTTCCTAACCCACCATCCCTTGCTCCCCATCCTCCTGTCAGCAGCTGGGCAATCATGAGTGGGGCTGAGTGAAAACCAAACCTCTCCAACAAGTGCTCCCCTGACAACCAGGTCCCTTTCCTGGCCACAACCATGTGCTTAACCTTATATCTGGATCATGGATTTTCCATTCATTTATAAATACCATTCCCCCTGAAAACTGTCAGGTTTAATCATGAGTACAGTTTAGATTTCAGGGGATTTCTTGTTGGGTGTTCATTCCATGGGTTGTAGCCATTGTGTTGCTCCTGATCTCCCTTGGCGTTGACATCTATATTTTTTAATTGCCAATATTGTGGCACTACTGTTTGATTTTATATTTCTGTGCTGCTAGTTTTCAGTCTCCTGAGTTATTATGATATATGCAGAAGAGGTAGGATTTTCCATTTTGTTGATACTGATCACAAAGGAGTTTTTCCTGAATACTTTCTTGCTGTGACTCCTTTTTTTTTAAACGTTTAGTTATTGTGTGTTCTGCTCTAATAACTTTTGAACTACTTGGATAATTTCAGTAAAATTTGGCAAAGAGAGGGCACTTTCAAGCATATAAAATCCCTATTAGTTTAATGAAAATAGAGTAGCCAGAACCTATTAGTACTGTTATTGAGGAAGAGTGAATAAATTCAAGTTAGAGAGAGGTTATAAAAACCTGGTGTCTTCAGACAAAAATATCCTCCAGATCCAGAGGAAATGAAGCTATTCACTGAGCTACCCATTTTTCTCATCATAGCCAACATTGTTAGGCACTGTTATTTTTTGTGCATCTCATCTTTCACACAATAACTCTTATCTACCAGGCAGGATATAAAATGCATTGATAGGCAAAAAAGAGCATTTTATACCCTGCAGGCTCCACAACATCCAAGCACGGGACAATAGGAGAACTGGAATAAAGTGGTTACAGCTGTAAAAAGGGGCAATTTCCTCCTTTCTCATATTCACCTTGGGACAGCATTTACTCCTAAAAGCTGCCAAAGCCCTTAATTAGCAGCAGTGCTGCAACTGGACTCAAAATGAGTGTGAGCATGAGTGACATGATCCTGCTGGGCAGTGCATGAACATCTGCACCCCAAAAAGGGCTGTGTGTCCTTCCTCTCGTGGGGCAGCAAGGAAAGCAGCTCCTTAAATTGCCTGTTCTCAGCAAACACTTCTTCTTGCACAGCATTTAGTCTCCAACCACCTTCCACAGCAAATTTACTGCAATAGATGCATTAATCCAGCAATAACACCACCTAACCTAACTTTTTAATTGATTTTTTCCAACAGTTTTCCCTTTCCCATCTAGGAAGTCACGTATTCAGCTCACATTTTGTTATTAGCACGCTGTTAGCAAGCATATACTGAGGAAGAGTTGAGAACTGTTGGGTTATGTCTTCAGGATTGCCTTGAATCCTCCAGGTTAGATCTCTGGCTCTTTATCTCAGCCTGCCTGACGTCAGGCAGCACTTCCCTGACAGTTAGCTGGGCTTGGGATGTCTGGGGACTGCCTAATTGCTGCCTAGCTGCGAGCAAATGCCACCATTACAAAAATACAGCTGGGGTTTGAACAACTCTGCTTCTGTTCCACTGCTGTGGGATGCCTGAGAAGCCAGAGAATATTAAAATATATGGCTGATGGAACAAAAGGCCGACCCGGTGCATTTTTGTATTCCCTTCTCATTCGAGGGGAGCTGTGAGTTAAATTCTTCTGGGTTAATGAGAGTGATTTTAAACTTTGAAAACAACAACTCAAATTTGGGGTGGTTCAATCATCTGTTACTGACTTGATCACTTCATTACGAGCATAAAAATGTGTGCCCAGACAAACACTGCACTGGGGCCCTTTTAATTATTCCCTTTTAAACATCCACGGAGGTGTGTTTTTAAGGAGGCAGATACATTTACTTTGCATTTTGAATTTTACTTGCAAGCACATGGTAATTTTCTACCTTGGAAACTCATACCCAAAGGCAAACGTGCTACAGGAGCTGGGGCTGTGCTCAAGTAGGAGTTGGAAGAGTTGGGGAGATGGGCAGGTGAGAAATGAAAAGCTGGTTTAGGTGTAGGAGGAAGCAGTAAAGAAGTTGCCATGTCAAGGGCAGGGCAAGGAGATGAAGAAAGCAATTTTTAAAAGTGGACTGGGAAAAAATGAAAAACCCAGAAGAAAAGAGAGCAGAAATGAAGATGGGGTGAATTTGATCAAGGTTTCGAAGGCAAGTGCACAAAGATGTTTGTCAAGAGAACCTCTGCACGATACCAAGTGATGAACTTTCTGCTTGTTCCTAGAAATGGGTTGCTTGCTTTTCTGCGTAGATAAAAGGGAGGGTGATGAACTGAGGCAGAGGATTTAAGTTTCCTTTGAGAGGTCCCAAATTAGAAAGCAGAGGAGCAGCCAAGCCAGGGGAGAAAGCTGCAAATGAACACTACGTTTGATCTCTGCTAACAAAAGCACATCTCTGAAATAAGGGTTCTTTTCTTGTTGCATTTAACTAGGGTTTGGTTTAACCCTGGATCAAGAGTAGTCAACTATTTGCAGGGATGGAAACAGAAAGAATAAGCAGCTAAATAAATTCTTCCTTTCCCCGAGCCTTTTACTCGCCATCAGTTTTCTACTCCTCCCTATTTTAATTTCCTCTTACACCTGTCTAGCTCTCGGTGCCATCTATAAAAAGAGACATTAATTTTATGAGCCCACCCAAACAAAAATGATGAGGTGTCTGCACGGTGCTGCGGGAAGCTCCTGTGACAGATGCAGGAGCATAGATGCAGTACACAAGCCAACTCTGCCACCCAGTTGTTATTTCCCAATTTCTGGGCACATAAAACAGAGTCTTTTAAGTATCTCTGAGCTGAAACACTTGAAAGTCAGTAAAAGTCATAAAAGATGGCTGTGGTGCAGAACATTTGGAGGCACTACTTTAAGCAGATGCACTGAGCATCGTTAGGGCTGGGTGATGAGGAGCTGCAGACATTTCAACTTTGCAAAATAAAAACATCACGGCTAATGTCATGCAAATTACCCCAGTGCTGAGTAACTCGAGGTGCCATCAAGGGCTGCTGCCTGCAAATGGAAACAGCTGGGAAACTAAATTGACAGAATTGGGAGGTTTTTTTTTTTTTAGCAAGCAAACTTGTTCCACTTGCATTAGAAGGTAGGAAAAAAAAGGTAAAACTGGAATTCAAAAAATGAAGGCAGCAGCTAACCCATGAATACCTGCAGCACTGCCCCATGCAGAGTTCAGCCAGCTCCAGACTCCCAAGTTTTTGAGTGAAACATCCTGAAAGACGTTTACAAAGGCTCAGTGGCTTGGAAGTCTCTCCTTTCAGACGTGGTCCATGACTTGCAAAGCCACTGGGTCATGTAAGTGTCTTTTCTGAGTCATGTTTTCCTTAAGAGAGTTTCCATCTGCGTCACCTGGATGGGCTCAGGCCACTGACTCAAACAGTGTCCAACAGGATAAGGTCAAGCACCTTTAACAACTTTTAAGGGGAGTCTGGAAATATATCAAAAGGGGATTTTTTTTTTATGCCGTACAAGTATCTTTTATTTTCCTTTCTGGTCTCTGATGCTGTGAGGAAGCAAAGAGGCAGGCACTGAAGACAGGCGTATTTTTAAACTGGGAATGATTCACACTGTCCCCTGCATTTGGAGCCTCAGATCAATTCCTCTTTTATCTTGCTGTATATTTTAATCTCGAGCTGACTCCCGTCTGTATTTTGTTGTGCTCTACTTTTATTTATTGGCATATTGGTAGTGAACGGAAAAAGGATGAAAAACCTTCAGCAAAGATTCAGCATATTTTTGATCGAGCATCCAATCCACAACATAATTTCCCCTGCTGTGAAGGCCAGGATAAAAAAGCCCCTTTACAACATTCTGGGCTTGGAGCTGTTTGTGATGCTGAGGAATTCAGCTCATATGTTTTCTTTGCTCGGCTGGCCCAAGATGTGCTTTGTGCTGATGAGGTTTGGGAATCACAAGTTCACTCTGTCTCGAAGCAAGCGGCCAAATTCAGCCCGTTTTGTGCCTCTTTGCCTGTCACTGCCATTAGAATCCATCCTATTTTGCCATTTTTCCCAGGTTTCCACCCTCTCATCATGACACTGAGTCACCTACCCCTGTCTTGCTCTCTGAAACACCCAAACACACCCATCTACTGCAAAATTTGCTGCTGAAATCTCCACGAGACACACAAAGATTCTTTCTCCTTAAATATTTAACAGAACATTTTGATGATCTTTTAATTATACAAGTTATCAAGAACTTGTTTGGTTTTTTCCAGAGCTTTCTCACTGCTGTACATCCCTCTGCCTCATCCACTAATGAAAACCACTGGATGTCTCCTTTACTCACTCTGCATTACTTATCCTGCCTTCAATATTAAGGATTCCCAGAACACCTGAAGAACAGCCAACTATCTAAACCCCCTTTTTTCTTTTACTTCTGAACAGTGAATAAACAAACATATGCTACTTTCAAATTTATCTTCTCCTGATGAATTCTGAGTATTTATGATCATTTAGATCATTAGTATTTATGATCATTTAGATCATTAGATCGTTTTAATCCAAGTTACATATCTTGGATAATTAGAGCTGTACAGGTTAGGAAGAAGTACAGATATTAATAACTGTTTATTGGTACTACTGGAAATTGAATAGTGATAATTCTGGAAGAAAAATAATTATAATAAATAAATTACATATTTATTTCTATATAAAAATAAAGTATATATTTTGAATAATGCCTTACACAGAAAGCGTGAAATATATAGTCACATAAAAAAGGTGAACCTAAAATATCCTCTTTCTAAACCCACATTATACATCACTCAATGCTTTCAAAGTGGTGGGTGAGAACGTGACTTGCTGGCGCTGTCTTGGCAGCATCAACATTTTTGCCAACTGTTCATTTAAGGTCAAGATTATTTGTACCACCAAGGGAACAGTGGAACTGGCTATTGGGACTCCAAGAAAAGAAAAAGAATATCAATGACCAGACTACTTGCTAAAAAAAAAAATAATGCACCTTAATTCTAGAAAGTTGAAGTGTATCACACTAAAGCAAATAATTCTTTAGCTGCTATTTGATTGGAAGAGAAGAATTCTGCCCTTGTTCATCACCTACTTTGTTGTTGGTAATGCCTCTTGTGTTGGGCACTGCCAATTGATAATTTGTGTCATTTACTTGGCTGGAGTCATCAGTGTAAGGTGCTGTTACATCAAATTGTTACCACTTGTTTTGTTTTAGTGCACTTTTGGTTGGTATTTGAAGTGGCACAGGAATTTCATGGTAGTTTCACTGTTTCTCTTGTTTTTACAAGAAACTATGAGGAACTGTTACAAAACAGACAGATCTGGCTTTATATCTGGTTATGAAATACATCAGTAACAACCACTTGATCAATTATTACCAACTTCTAGCTAGATATGCATTATTATACTGATCTACATTAAATTATTTTCATTTCTTGTAGCACGTGAATCCTACACCAGGAACCACAAATCGTGCTTTTAGATATGAGTAATACCTTGGCCCTGCCAACCCCATTGAACCACTTGGACATGTCTGCACGTGAGAGTGGACCTGGGTAGTGATGGCAAACAATCACCACAGTCTGACATTTAAGGGATTGTTGGTATTTTTAGTTTCATTCCAAATTCATCTTGATTTTGTTGGCTTATTTTCCCTAGGAAACAGGTAAGCACAGCAGATAAAACTGTCCTGAACGTCCCGCTTGTCTTCCTTGGCCCATTGGCTCCACAGCAAACAGTAAAATAACCCTTGTAAGCTTGTTGCATAGTTCTGCAAGCAAACCATTAAAATATTGCACTAAATGATGCAAGCCCAAGGCAGAAGGAGGCTGTACAGTCACCCAACAGCAGCTCACACACACTGTTCTCATATAAAGCACCGTTATTTAACGGTGTATTATTGTAGCTAATCTCTTCAAAGCAAATCAGCATTAAAAATGCATCAAGTACTCTACACAACAGCAATAAAATGAGGACTCCATAAAGAACAGTAACAAGCCTTCATAAATAAAAGTGCTGCTGTGAATAAAGTATAACCAGGCATCACTTCCACTGCATCTACTCCTCCAGAGATGGATGTATTTAGGTACCTATAGATCACAGATGTGACCTGATGACACTGTTCTTGGTGCACACTTTCTGCGCACACACACGAGAATCTTTTGCACATTATTGGTACCTTTTCCTGTATTTTACAAGAATACATTCAATTAGCAGCAGCAGAGTTAGTGAGGACCAAGCTGAACGCTGCACTGTGCTGATTTTGGTGTTATCATACTCCTAGGGAGACACTCGATTAGGAATTTCCAGAACATCCAGCAAATACCATGTAGTGAATAAACATTAGCTTTTTTTTTTTCCCAGCTCACAAATGTTATGTTGTGCTTTGCTGAAAGAGCTTATAAGAGAAACATGTTCTGCTCAGGCTGAAATTACATTTCTCAAACTGACTATATTAAGCCCTTTACTGGGGAAGAGCTGTACAAACACAACACGATTAAAGTCATGATAAACACAACAGGGAACTTGAGGGAACGGATGCAGTATTTATGTACAGGAATTAAACAAGATGCACAAACAGAAATAAGAATATATTTCTCTTTACAGCCTCGTTCCTTGGGTTTTTAAATGCAGGAAAGCATACACTTGTTTCACACACAGTACTTGTACTCGCTTGGTTCCCTGGCTCTGGGAACAGAGCTTTTTATGTTTTCTTTCTCAAACACTTTCAAGAAGGTAAATATTGCTGTTCCCACTTATAACAGGAATCTATTAGATAATATTCAAGATCATCTTGAAGTCTAGAGCAGACAAAGACTTGAAACTGATTATCTATAGTAACCTTAAGACCCCTGTGGAACTGAACTTTTCTTCTGCCCCCTCACTCTGGAGCTGCTGGATGACAAGTCCCCACATTGTCCTCTGAAGATCCTTCAGAAGGACAAATGGATGGGAAATGTGAGACCTTTCACAAAGTGTAAATGACCACAATGAGGCTGGTCATTGACTTCATTACTCCCTGGTGTGGGATCCGAGTGTGTGAGGAGGCCACCTAAAAACTCTCAAGATTATTTCCCAGAGGAGGAAGAGAAAATGGCTTGTTCAGCTGCACAGGGGAGGACTGGCCCCAGCTCCTGCTCTGGGGAGGTTTTTCTGCCCTTTTCTGGTTCTTTTACCCCGTGTGCAATCGCTCTAGAAGAAAAGCTACAGAGCCCATTGCTGGGCTACATCTCCAGCAGCTCGGGGACAATTACTTCTTGCCTCTCTCCTTTAGCCAAGGCCTCTCTCCTCAGCACCAGTCCCCGGGGACAATAACGAGCAAGGGGACACCAGACAGGCCCTGAACCTTGGGGCCCAGCTGACACACCCTCCAGGCCCTGGGGATTTCAGATGGCCATCTGCTGAGATTTCCTTAGTGAAAGGGCTTGACAATGTCACTGCTGATGCTCTGCTCCCCCTGAGCATCTCCTGCAGGTGGGTGGTTGGCTCCTGCATCCCTGCTGTGCCCATACAGGCTCTCCAGCTGTTGCAGAGCAGCTGTTTGGCTTCTCCAGAGATGCTCCACACGCTGCTTTGCTCAGACACCCCACTGCCCCCAGGAACACTGCCCCAGAGAGGCTCTGCAATAGATTTCTGGCTAGAGCAGGTAAACCAGCTCACTTGGAGGGGTTTTCAGCTCCAGACTGAATGACCGTGGGGACCCAGGAGGGGGAAGAGATAATTTTAGAGGAGAAGTTGTTCCCTTGATTGATTGCTAACATGTCTTTGGCTCCCAGAGATAGGGAAAAACTTCTGGTCTGTGCAGCTGGCTCAATTCACAGAATGTATTAACAGGTGAGGAAACGTGTTGTATATTATACTTCAAAATGTGGGGCAGCCTCGTTCACTCTCAAATGCCTGTGGAATCTGCAACTCGATCTACAACGTATTTGTCTTGTAGGATGAGAAATATATTAAGCAAATACAGAATAGTAGCATCAGAGGTGTCTAAAACTGTATTTCTGCAACACTTTTATCTTACAGCACTTTGGCTCAAGTAGGGTATGGGCATGAAAAGACATGCAAGAATATCAACTGATAATTAATCTCCTAACAAGCTTTGCTATTTTCTGAGTGTATTTTAAGTTGAATTTTCCTCATGGGATGATCTAATGATCATATTGTGTAAAACCCCAAGCCTGGACAGCAGTGACCATATGATCCTCACTTGTTTTGACACTCCTCAGTTTAGCTGTGTAGCTCCTGAGGGACAGTGACCACTTAGCAATCAGTGCAAATGAGGTGCAAAAGAAACCATTGACACTCTGGGAATGTGCTGTCCTTGCAGACCAAGTGTGTCCACTAAGGGAACACTGGACTTGCCCAGGGAAAGGCAGCCGAGTGTAGCTCATGGATGCTGTAGATATGTTTGACTAGGCCGTGAGCAGGCAATAACCATGGCCCTTTGGTGTTAGAAAGTAGATTAATTGCAAGGCAGAAGATGATAGAAAACTGAATTAAATAGATGCACACATTATAAGAAACCTGAACTTCAAGGATTCTCCTTAGTACAGATCATATATGAATGAAGGACTCTTTTCCACTGTAAATTAATCTGTTTTGAGTTTGATGCAAGTATAAGAAAGAGAACTGCAGGGAGCCTAGAAGTGTCTTGTCTTCCTAGACAAAATCCATGCTCACAGTATTGTATCAAAATTAAAATATGCAAATATTTTTGATAGAAGATTTGCTAGGATTTTATTTAGTATTTTGTTGGTTGGTTGGTTAAACAAGGAGGAAAGAATCTTCCTGATTTCTTCTTCAGTGTTTCTAGAATAATGTCCAGGATCTGCAGGGTTGCTGCAGGGTTTGATAATGGCTTTAGGTGTTTTGACCTCCCCAGACCTTACACGATGTGAACACGCTGCAAATTTGCTATTGCTCTTTATTTTTAGCAGGCAAGAGACAAGCCAGGACAAGTGTAATGAAGGTGTGCTGCAGTGCAGCTGCAGGGATGCTCCTGCTGCCTCAAGGAATTCATTCACCCTCATGTAAGAGACATCAGCTTCTAGAGTTTACTAGGGGTTTGGGCAATAATTAATTACCAGCTGACTCCAGCCTTGGTGAACTCCTGGATCCTGCCCAGGACCATTAGCAGCCTTTCACAGCCCTGGCATTACTTGCCCACTGTGATTGGAATCATCCCTTTGGATACTTCCCATGGATCCCATCCCCTACCATTGCCATCTTACAACTCTGCAAGGCAGCTGTAAATAAATATTTATAACCCAGGCACACGGGAAGGAGACTGATGCATATGTAGAGTAGAGGTCGGTGACAACCGATGAATTAATGTGCTGACAGTTTCAGTGCCTGTTTGTAGATACACTAAACCAGAACACTCTGTGACAAAAAGTTGGCAGTGGATCTGACCTAGGCATGAATTATGCAGGCGCTGGAATGATTCCTGGTTCTCCTCTCTATAAGAATGGATAAATCCTTACCATGCCAGCTTGCAGGACATGCTACAGCTAAACTGGAGAGCTGATACCTGCCTCACTCCTCATACTCCTTCAGGCTTTCCATCACCCTGCTAGCAACAGCACTTCTACAGCCTTGGGAACTGATCCAGCTACACAGAAATCCTTCCTTTCCAAAACCATTTTTAGACAAGAGTATCCCTTGATCTGCCTCACAACACTCTTCTTAAAGGTACGACATCTGGGTGGGAAGGAGTGACCAGGGGCTTCTGTCACCCAAGTGAGATGCAAATCAAACATGTGCTACAGCCACGCACCTTCCTGCCACCTTCTGAGATCACACTTCGGATCAGAGTACATGGAAAGAGAGAGTAAAGTGCGATGGGTCAGGGAGATGTTAGGCAGAGGTTGGACTTGACAATCCTAGAGGT
Source organism: Brachypteracias leptosomus (assembly GCA_013401335.1). Classification (NCBI taxonomy): domain Eukaryota; kingdom Metazoa; phylum Chordata; class Aves; order Coraciiformes; family Brachypteraciidae; genus Brachypteracias; species Brachypteracias leptosomus. The sequence continues at coordinate 235,460 of VYZX01027718.1, read as the reverse complement.
CTTTTCCAATCTGAATAATCCTATGATTCTATGTTACTCATTTTGGTGAGGAAAGCAGGTCCAGGCAGGGATGCAAGGCCAGTTTCCAAAGCCCCCTGATGTCAACAATCCCCTAGCAGGCTTTGGTCCCAGCCCAGCAGCTGGGTGGCCCTGTTTGCCAGCACCAGAATCCTGGGGACCATGGAGGAGGCCTGCCCAGAGGAAGGTGGCCATACCTGAGACACTCCAAAGTGCTGAAGGACGAGGTGCCAGAGCTCTTAGGAAAGATCATTTCAGCAGCTCGTGGGCCTGGCTGTGCTCGCTGCCTTCCTGTGAAGGCCACTGCCAGAGCAGTGATTTATTGGCTTGTTTTAGTGCGACTCAAACAATAAGCACAAGAGACTCTGTCCTTTTCCATAGGAACTGTTGTAATGACAATCCTTCATGACATGGGTGGATATATAGGAGTGGGGAACACAGCATCCTTTTTAAACAATTCAGACATGAGGTGACTGATTTTTTTTTTCCTGACACTGTTTTGGAAACACAGACTCAAAAGTCATTTTTCTGACCCGCTGCCAAGCCAAGTGCAGGCTTAGGAAAGTTTTTCAGAAGGAAGGATGTCTTTTCCATGCTCTTCATTATATAACTTGCTTTTAGGTAAGTATCACAGAACGCCATGCAGCAAGAGAGCCAATTATAAGTTAAGGAGAAAAGCAAGATTTTTATGGAGAGAGTTGAAAAGAAAAGGTGATTTATTGTCTTGGAGTGAATAAAGAAAAAAGGAGTTCCAGATAAATAGGGAGAAAAAAACCCCAGCCACAAATTAAAAGTGACTTCTGACCTCAGGCTCAGGGAAAGGGACAGAAAGAGACTGGAGGAAAGATCTGGACTGGATAGGCTGTAATGTCTGTGGCTTTTTACTTTAACTATGACTCAAAACCCAGAGTCCTCATTAGAGATAAGAAGAGCTCTATTATTCTGTAGATGCTATGTTTCCCAAAGGTAGCAAGTTGCAGAGGGTAAGCTGAATCAACAGCTCCTTTATCTCCCATGTGCTACAATGGGCGAGCTACTGTATTTTTCCCTCTCTTTGATTGTGAGACAGTATCTGAGTGGCAATGGCCTTTCTTCTAACAGAACACATTTGAAGAGACTATCCCGAGCTTTGATCGAGCGTTGGCAAAGTGTTTGCACTGAGACCTCTTTAAGCAAATGAAAAAAGGAGTTGTAAAGCACTGAATACCAAGTTCTCCTTTGGAGCTGCTTTATTTGAAGCTGTCATGGACATCAAAGATGTTGATGAATCAGTTCTTCAAACACCTTCTCCTTGCACAGGATGTCAGTTATGTAGAAAGGAGGAATATGCACAAGAGAATATTATTTTTTCAGGCAGCTCATTTATTTAGCATGGTGACTGCGACCTGATGTCTTCGGGGTGTTGTTCAGAAAGAAAAGTTGCTCTTCTTGAGGAATTAAAATGAGTAAGGTTTTGTGGGGTTACAGTCAGTGGAAAGTACAGCCCTGCAATAGGGCTGTGCTGGGTCAGCTGTTGGGAAATCCATTTCCAATAACCTTGGAATCTGTTTCTAAAAGATGCGTTTTTCCTTTGCCATTGCTAACCAAATCAGTGCTTCTCTCCATAAGCCTTAGCTCTGCCAAAAGTGGATGAAAAGCAGGAAAAAAGAATTATTTTTATTTTAGAGGGAAAGAAGGGAGACCTGTTGTTCCAAGGAGCTCTATAACTTTTGTTTACTTATCTGCTTCTTTATTCACTAAAGCACTGGGCACCCGGGAGCAGAGAAGAGAGAAATTAATTATGGAAGAAGAACTGCAAGAAGGGGCAATACAACTTGATGAGAAGTACTCTTAGTGAAACATTATGGTTTGAATGAGTTGTTATTGCAAGGAACTACTTAAAGACAGATCTCTCTCTTAATTTTCTCTTACTACCTCACCCAACATTTCTGTCAAATACTCTGTTAAAGGCTCTGGCTCAGGGCAGCTTTAATAATCATAACAGGAAGGGACAAGCAAGGAAAAAACCCTTATGTATTTGATCCCTTCCCCTTCAGCTGAATGTTTTGTTTGCAGAGTGCATTTACACACTACAAAAAGACTAGAAATACAGAAAGGGGCAATCACAGAAATGGCTCTGAGAGGTTTTACTCCAGTACAACTCCAAGGGGCCACCAGTGAAACTTGGATTAAAAAAAAGAGCTGAGCATGCCCAAAGTGCAGCCAAGCAAATTATCTCTTGGGTAGTGTTTCAAACAGCTCCAAGGCTGCAGATCCTACCTGGCCAGAATGTCAATCTCATCCTGCAACCACCTTATGCTGAGGCAGCCACAAACAGCCAGGGCATCCAGCAGGCTCCTGCTGGGAGCTGAGGTGCCTTCCCCTGTTGCCAAGACAACTCAATAGATGCTGATGGTGTAGGGTTATTTGGCAGCCCTGCTCTGTACCACACTCAGGATATTAATAGGGGGCCTTCAGGCATTCATAAAACATTTAAAATTTTTATTTTTGCCATTTTTAAAGCAGCCAGAATATACGCACAGGTATAAAATGAACACTGCTGTCTGGGGAAAATTAATAGTACTGTAAAAGAAAGAAAATTATGCTAATAAAAATAAGTGTATAGATCAAGTGAAGGATGGAGTCCAGAGCAGAGCCTCCCAGAAAGGCAAGAAAGTACTTTGCCTTCATGTTTTTCCCTTGTGGGGGCTCTCAATGGCTGGGACACTGCCTTTGGGACTGTCTGTTGTCTCCTGGAATTATTCAAACACTGAACAGAGGATACGCATTCAATGCTGATAGTGCCTATAGATACTTGGAAAAAATCCAAGTCAGCAGCTCCTATGTGCCCAGCACAGCAAGCAGCCCAGTCTCACAAACACCTTTAAGATTTCAAGTGCCAAAGTCCAGTTTCCATGTTCACCAACCTCAAAATAAGCCAGAAAAACCCCACAGCAACATCCCCCCCTCAGTAATGGATTAAGGAAACACATCCTGGGTGAGGGAGAGAATCCATCCTACAAGGAGTGACAGTACCAGGGCACTGCAACAGGGTGAAAGCTGAAATACACTGTAGGGTCTTGACATCAAATCAAATACAACTTTTTTTTTAAAAAAGTAACTTAAATTAAAGCAAGGTCTACAAATGCCTTAGTGAAGTATTAACCATACTTCATTTAAAAGCAGCTTTCAGCTGCTAAGGATGGAAACACCTCCAGGAGAATGGCCCTGTCCATACGTGTTTCTTATTGCTACAGCTAAGTCTTGTTTCCAGCAGCTGGGTAACCAGAAGCACCTCCCTTTAGTAAGCTTTTTAGCAGGACTTCTTCTCTTCACTAGTGAACATGGCCCTGCAACAAGGACACAACCCTTGGTTGCTCCTGAAGGCACCCAAACCTGCTTTGTTCTGCTCCTGGGCCCCCTTGGGAATCAGCTTGGGAAAGTCCTTCACTTTCAGAGGCACCAAGTGAGCTGAGCTGCTTGTTTAGCCACTGGAGTGTACAGGAAAATGCAACTAAATCCTCAATCTGACCTTGAGAAATGAAATGCTTTGAAGTACAGGATTTGTTTCACATCAGCAAAGTAAGAACTGGGTATGCTGGGCTTTAATTTGGTATTGTCTGGAGCCCTTTTATCTTGCCAGATTGCCAGAGGACATTTCTTTTCAAATCTCTGGGGAAAAGTGACTTATTTAATATTCCAAACACCTTGAAAGGCAACAGAACATAATTCCGTGCTACTGACATTAACAGATGAAATAAAAATGATTATCTTCAGTAAGGACAGAGAACGGGGTTTTCAGCTGTCAATGAGAAGCAGAGTAACTCCATCATATTTATCCTTGGATTTCTGAATGGTTTTCACAAATCAGGATCTGAGTGATTCCAGAGAGCTCTAAATTTTGTGATGGGAAGGGAAGATGTTCATAGATATAAACAGATATGGTGAGACGTTAATGGGGTATGATTAAATTGGTGGCTATTGTTTTATGCCATACCTGTTAGTTGTACTTTAATAAAGGCATCTAAATGTGTTTGAAGGACATCTCTGCATATCAGTATTTTTAAATTTCACTTTTATAAGCTGCAAAGATAATGAGTGTCCTCTTATTAGTTCTGAGTACTAATTTATGACCTTTAAACACCTCAATAAACATCTAGGTTATCAGTAACATTAGATACCAACAGAAGCAATGCTATGGAGGTAAATCACTGGAAATAAATTACTTTAAATAAACACCTATCTTAAAAGAAAATGTTTCATGCAAATCAGTTCATCCTGCAAATGAAAAAAAGGACCCAGAGAAATATACTCTAAGTTTTGCTGGTTATCTCCCTGGCTTGTGGAGCGAGCAGCCTGATAAAACCCTGCCCTGGACCAAGGCATGTTCAGTGGACGTGCTCGGAAAGAAATGCTTTATCTCAAGCTTTAGCTTGAATGCAAAACTCAATTTGTATCTTGGTCCTTTGGGGTGTGGGTCACAGTGAACAGCTTAACCTCTGCTTACTCTTCATTGCACAGCTCCTGCTCTGCTGTTTGTCAGACGGATGTGCTGCCATCTGAACTATTATTTTTAATTAAAAAGACAGTGCCTAAACAAGGCGTTCACACTTACAGATCCACCATTGGAAGCAGGTAAGGAAACATACAGGAATTATTTATAAAGCAAGGGGTAACATCTCTCTCAGTTTAGGAAAGAGGGATTTTTGGCTGCCTTTCCCTCCAACTAAACCAAGTGCTGAAGAAGGCTGGAATGGCCAATTAAACTGCTCCATTTTTAGCAGTCCCTTCTCTCTGTTCAGTGCTGCTTTTATAATTCACTTTTCCTTATACCCCAGTGGTTCTGCAGCAGAACTTTCTAAGGATGGAAGGCTAATATATGACTAGATTAATATATCATTTTAATGTAATTTCTTGTACATACATGCTCACAAGCACTAGCAAGCAGCAAAACCAAACTGGTAATAAGTTCTTTAGAATCTCCTCGGAGAACAGAGGTCAGGCTGTAAACTGAATTTCTAATGGACTTATTGCTACAATGTGCAGGAGCTCCAGTTTCGTATTCAGCAGAGCTCGTGCTCAGCACTAACAGCAGAAGAGGGGGGAGAAGTCAAGGAGTCAGCCTTTAAGAGCCTGCCAGGAGCAGCAGAAAGTTGTCAACCATGTAGTGGATGGCAAGAAGTAATTTAAACAGCAATTAGGCTAAGACAGCCAAGCATCCCAGCCCAGCTTATGGGCCATCAGAACACGGATTTCCCCTCTGCTGCAAGGAATCAAGGTCAGGATGCTCCTGTCCTCCCATAACAATCCCATCCCTGCCCCAGCAGCACTTCCAGGCAGGCAACTCCTTTCCCTTCCCCTCATGGGAAAAGAAGAGGGAGGGAGTGGTCCAGAGCTGGGCTGCCTGCTCACCCATACCTCTCACATCCCATCAACGGGGCTTTGGATCTGAAGCCTGGCTAGTAAAGCTCTGCTGGGGCTGGGAATGCTGCCTGTTTGCTTGCCATTGGCCTTGTCTTGTAGCTTCTCCTGCTTTTCCAAATATTAAAAATGAAAAAAAAAGAAAGAAGAAATAATAAAGGAGGAAGGAGAAAAAGAAAATGGAAAAATAAAAAGAGAAAAAGAAAGGGAAAAGGAAAAGAAAAAGAAAGAAGTGGAAAAGGAACATTTAAAAAAGGGAAAAGGAATGGGAAAGGGAAAAGGAAGGGTGAATTAAGGGCCATGGGTGCATCTCCCACAGACACAGGGAACTCAGCCTAGATGGGTGCACTGAGCCCTGTAAATAAGCACGTCAGCCACTGCTGCCTGAAAAGGAGCAGAATCCACCACAGGCTGCATTTCTGGGCATCTAATAGAGGCAGCTAATTACACTGAGCTACAGTCACCTAATGCTAATTTCTACATGATATGGTGAGTGAAGTTACACAGCACGTTAATGCTGGCTCAAGGTGCTCAAAAGACATTATTTCCTTGGGAATGAATAAGAAGTAGAAGCATTTATCCCCAAAAATATGTATTACAAAAATCATTCTTTGATGCTCCAAGCTAGAGCTTGGTACAGATTTCACCATCAGCTCCGTATTAGTGCCCAACTGTTGCAGCAGTTGTAGTAGCTGGGCCATTTATGCATTTTATGGGTCCTATTCATCTCTTTGATAACTGGGAGAAAAGTGAATCTCTTAGTTACAGTCAGATATGTTAACTGGAATGCATTCTTCAAGCACATTATTCCTCCAGACATCTTTTCAGAGTAGCAATATAATAGCATATTGACTGTGTATGAATTGATGGAGAGAGAAAAAGGCCAGTTGTGACCAAATCACTGAACTCTGCTGATTCAAGGTTTGATCAATAACGTATTAATTTCGATCCCTGAGCAGAAACCTTTTCCCTTTTCCCCCCCTCCCACATTTTCTGCCTTTTTTTTTCATCTCTATCTCTCCACATTTCAAAGGGCCCCCGCCATGGTGCTGCGCAGGGAAATTGTGAGAGGTTACCAATTGTAACTTCTCCATAAAATCTGTCATTGTGCTGCTGTGAAAAGGCTTCTTAGTTATTGAAAGATAGTGGGGAATTGTGAGTGAACTCTGGAGCACTCCCCTTATTATCAAACTAACAGCAAACACCATCTTTGCATCTGCTGCTGCCTGCCTCGGCTGGCACCTCCCGTGTCCCAGGCAAGCTGCAAGAGTCCCATACAGCTCTCTGCTATATATTTTTGGATTATTTGTTCCTGGAAAAGAAAATTTTGATCTGGTGGTAGCCAATAAAATGGAAGGGGTTTTGTTAGGTACCATTTTACATGTAACTCTGTTATTACAGAAATGAGCGTGAGTATCTAACATCTACAAATAGCATTTTTCAAATGGCAGACAGAGAAATCAGAGCTGATCTACTTCCTAAGAAATCCTGTATCCTGTAAACTCTGTGTGACTGTGCACAAGTCAGTTTGGTTGCCAATTAAGAAAGCCCTGGAGAACATGCTTCATGTTAAAAATATGTCCCTGTTTATTTAAAAGGAGGAATGTGCTTGATACTAAACTAGTGCCTTTATACTTTCTGACCAGGAAGGGGACCCCTTCTCTGCCTGCAGTTCATTATATCTCTTTATTCAGGAGTGCATATATCAATCTGCTGGTTAAATCTCCTTTCCATTGGAAATGAGGAACTCTTGAGTAATTCCCTGATCTGTGTTTCCACTTTGGGCTACAACCCCCCTGAAGTTTATGATGTGCGGTAGAATGGCAGTGCCATCTGATGGGGGGCAGCCTGGTGCGCTGCACTACAAGCAATAAACAGCAATAGCTCATCATAGAACCTAATGGCTTTTTCCTTCTACAAATGAAGTCAGTGGCAAGGTCTTATATTAAGGCTCAAAAAGAGAGACAAAAATACATCACGGTTCATATATTTTCATAATTGGTCTCACGCTGAACTAGAAAACATGGCTTAATTTATGTGGTGACCTGCTCAAGTGAAATAGAGCTCTCTAAAAACTGGGATCTGCAATTACTGGGGACAAGGCTGCAGTAGGTTTGCTATACCATGAAAGAAATGTCCCTAATGCATTTCAGCCCAAACCTCTTCCTCATTTTGCACAGGATTCCTAACTGTCAGAACAAAACTGGAGAAGCGGAAAGGATTCTTTCACACCAAATACTCCATCCCATATGTGTGATTTTAATTAACATTATATTCTTGTAGATGTAGTTCCAGGTGCAGGTCACTTTGAAGCTAATAGATCTGCTCTGTTTGTATTTAAGTACAAACACTCATATGTGAAATTATCCTGATCTGGTAGTTCTTTTCTCTTTATCCTATTAAAATAGCTTCTAACCTCTACGTGCACGGATGAGGCACAAAGAGGGCAGGGAAAGATGCTGTAAGTATTTTAGCGTTCTGTTTCTGGTCAGAAAATCAGTTTTCATGGGGATTTTTTGAAGAGTTAGGCCAACCACACGCTGCAAGTGGCATTTTCAGTGAACACAGTACTATCTATGTTTGGGAGGAGGTGAAAGCAATCAGCACGGCTGTAATCTTGCCATGTCCCGGTGCTACTGGGAATTCACCCACTGGGATCTGTGTTCCAGTGTGTGTGTTTGGGGAAGCTGAGGATGGGACAAACCTCATGCACTGACATGACTTTAGAGAGCTGATTTCTTACATACAATTCCCCCTTTAAAAATAAGACCCTGCTATTTGACTTGAGCATGAAGTATTCGAACTGAAGGAAGGGAAAAGGGAAATGGAGGGAAAAGGAAGCTCAGGAGGACAGGAGTGTGCCCAGCTCTGCTCTGGGCATCAACTTCCAACCCCAGCCCTTCCTTTCACAGGGTATGGTGAGAGCCTGTTGTGAAAGCACAAGAGAGAAGCAGAGCACCACTGCAAGAAGCTGCTGGTAAAACCCCACCCCGACTGCACGCTGCCAGCGCGTCCCGAAAAGATGAAAAGGTTTTGTTTCATCTGGGTGATTTAGGAAAGAAGAGGCAGTTTGTAAAAGCTGATAGGGAGTCTGGCTGATGCTGAGGTAGTGCTGGGCAAAGAGATCACTCAACAAGTTCTGCTGGCAGGCTAATGCCTACATAAAGATCTTGCATTTACTCCAGTGCTGCTGCTTCTAGGAAATACACGTTGCTAGAAAAAACCCAGAGCAAATAAGAACCAAAGAGAGACTGAACACAAGAGCAAGAGGCAAAAGAAATTCAGACCATGAGAAAAGCACTGGAAAATAATAAGATCACTAAGTTATATTTTCTTTTTTTCAACTGATATAAATCTATGTCTTTTCAAGGTGGGAAGAGGAGGAACAACCATTGAAAAAACAGAATGAAAGGAGAATTTTTATGTGAGGGCAACCAGCACAAAGGCAAAAGTCATGAGAACAGACCCCAAAAGCTAACACCCCAACAAACAGCCATTTGTTAAACTGACTTCAAATGTCCTCTTATGATTGCTGCCATCTCAGTTATTCCTCATCTCTTAATGCTCAGCTCAGACTCATTTTTTAACTCATGGAGATGCTTATCAGCCCTGTCCATTCAAGAGGTAGAATTTCTGGCTGAGTGCACAGAAGAAAACGATGAAACAGAACAAAGATGAAGTATGGACAGGCAAAAACTAGGCAAAATTCCAAGATATTTCCTCTGAAATAATATTGCCCTCTGTTCTCAACTCTGTGAAATGAAGTATACATACTTCTCTGAAGAGTTATTCAAATAGTTATTCTACAGTTATTTTACACCTCCAGACCCAATCCTGAAACCAGAGTTATTTTTGATTCTCCCATTTCCTTTAGCTAATTGCAGTTGTGGAGCAGACATGAATATGCTAGTGGTGTGCAACGAAATCTGAGATTTCACATAGATTATATATTCCCAGTTGAGAACGTTGCAATTGATTTATTCAAAATGCAGCCTATCATTATAAGTCAAGGACTCTTAGAAACATAAGAGTTCTGAATTAAAATGTCAATTTTTCCCCTTTAAAAGCAGAAATTAGCCATCCTTCTTTTCCTATGTAGGCTCTAGCTGAATTTACACAGCTCTATATTGAATAATGTGCTTTAATTGAAGACAGCAGCTCAGTGGGATTGTTGTGAACTCATTTTGCCATTGCCCTGGGCAACACTGGCTCTGCCTCCACTGGTAAAAAAAGCTCCATTTTCTAAGGCAGGGAACGGGCATATTTTACTTTACCCACAATGATTCTATATATAGAGAACAGTTTTTAGAGAGGTCTATGTTTAAATACATACTTGCATTGATTTTATTTGCTACATCTGATTTACTTTTGCAGAGTCTCATTTGCTTTCCCTGTTGATGTGTTAACATCATTACGAGGTCTTCAAAGCAGTTCAGTTCTGTGCTTCAGAAATATTATTTTTTTAAATTACCTTATAAATGTCCACCATCTCCTTCAAATGCTAAATGCTCTGGAGAGTGGATTTGCTTTTCCAAGCACATTATTATGAGACATAATAAATCATAATTAGAATTTTAGTGTAATATATTATTAAAGCAGCGCTGCTTAAACGTTCTGGCAAATGCCATTGCTGTTGTCTTAGGTCTTCAACGAGCAGTATCTCAATTTAATGGGCCTCTCATAAACCAATTAGGAATTTAAGATTTATTTTTCTTCCACATTTCCTAGGTAATTTTAAACTTCTCCTTCTTTGAAGCCAAAGTCTTTTTCCGTTCCAAAAGCTTAAATTGAACAAGACTCATTTTTGTAAATTTTAATCACCAGTTAGTTAATTGTTGTTGAAGAAGACAAAGGAAACGTAAAGTTACCAGGAGATGTTTTTCACCTGTACCTATTTCAGTTCAGTGGGGTTATGTGGAACTCCCAACCAAGGCAGTTTGTTTGCCAGAGATTTTTGGTGCTGCAGAGTGATGTATGCTGAGCCAGACACCCATTTTCTGCTGGCTGCTGCTCAGGAGCATCACTGCTTATACAAAACATCTTTCTGAGTTGTTTCCCTGTGAATTTTGCAGGGATTCCTTTCCCCAGCTGCAGAGCCAAGGCGAGCAAACGCCGCTGACAGCTCTTGGCCTAGGGAGGTTAATGGCTTTTAAATGGAACCTAAGGCCAGACTGCTCTTGTTAACTAGAAAATATTATTCCCAGAGCTTTGCCTAGTCTCAGTCTTAAATATCAGGTTTTTCACCTAATTGCTTGAGCATACGTATGCAGCAAACACCTCCTTGCTACACTGCCTATGCTGATCTCTTGTTACCCATCTCCTTCATTTAGAGCTGATAACTCTTCAGTAAATTCCTAGGAAAGCAAGGTCCAAAGAGGTTCCTTCTACATTTATTAGACTTATCTCCTATGGCTTTTGTTTAATGCTCCTACCAATTTCACGTTCCTAAACAATGCTAAAACCCATGATGGGATTCCCTCGCATATTATATTTAATTATATTTATATGACTATGATATAATTTATATTTAATTATGCATAAAGTTTTGAGGAACTCTGCTTGGATTTTTAGAGGGAGATCATTATATAGCATGCATTTTGTTTCTCCTTTTGAGATACCGACTGTCTTGAGGATAAGATGTGAACATATCACAAGTTAAAGTAATTTCAATAGTGATCAGAGGTAAAAGAAAGCCAGGCTGTATGAAGCAGGGAATCTGATGTACTTGAGGTTACACAGGGGGTATGCCTGCACCTTGACTCCAGGGAGACAACCAAAATGCAATATATTTACATACATTCTCACACAGTATGCACCACCACCCTGCAAGCTCTCTCCATGGTTTCTATTCACATTTTATTCACCCTTTTTAATACAGAAAACTCCTCCTGACTGCAAGGAGGAACCTGCACAGAGAGCAGATGTACAGGTTTGAGTGTCCAGGGCTGAGGGAGCTGGGAGGAGATGGCCCTTCTGCTCAGTAGCCTTCTTAACTTTTTAGCTTTCTTTTCCTAACTTTCAGTACAGAATCGTGCAGAGAACCCAAAGAAGGACCCCTGGAACAGCATTATCAGAGGGCCAGGAGAGAACAGAGCACCAAGGGAGCTCCTGGCACCTGATTTCAGGGCCACCCGGGGCTGCAAGCTTACTCACACCTTCTACAGAAGCCTAGGAAGCCTCACCAAGAGATAAAAACACCATGTAAACCAAAAGGCACCCAGGGCCAGAAAGCATTCAGCATCTCAAAGGTGCAGGTCTTACATTCATCTGCAGATATTCTTTTAATACTTTGCATTTTAACCTCTTCTGGTAATTATGTTTTGTTATAATTAGGCCACTGTTGGTTGATAGGTGGAGCTGACATTGTTAATAGGGATTTTGACCCCACTTCCTTTAAAGCCAATAAGATTCCTACTGACTTCAAACAGCACAGGATAAAGCTGTAAAGAACAAGCTCTTTTTGTACCCATACCAAATAAATTGCTAATACCTAGAAAATGCTGTAAGATGAAGAATACTCCTGGGCAGACACTGGGAGTCAAAGGTGCCTTGAGTTCTGCTACACACTGCAGACATTTCAATATTGTATCCTGAAAAGATAACCGACTCGACTTGGGGAAATCACTCCAATTTATGACAAATTAGAGTAGGATAATGAGAAATAACCCCAAATCTCTGCCTTGGCCAGCGGCGGGTCCACCTTGGAGCAGGTTGGCATTGGCTCCATCAGACACAGGGGAAGCTTCTAGCAGCTCCTCACAGAAACCACCCCTGCTCCCCAAACCTTGCTGCACAAACCCCATGCAGATACCTACTTTGATAATGCACAGCTTTGTCATTTGAAATGAAAGGATTGTCAAATGAAACAATTTCCTAGCACTATATTCATTTTCTCCTACCAGGCATTCCAAAATATCCTGGGAATTGTGCTGCTGGCTTCAGCACGTCCCTGAATTCCTTCCAGAAAAGTGACAGATTTATGGAAAGGAGGTTTCGGTGTGGTGTTCCCTCCCTATTTCATGGAACAATAATATTGTATTGATAACATCTTGCTCTCTGTATGCACAGATTTCCTTTTCCCCAGAAGGAAAGAGCTTATAAACAATGACCCTAAACTGATGTGGATGAGGAAGAACATGAGTAGGACAATTAATTCTTCCACTGGAGCCTGGGGTTACAATGACCTATGTTTTTTTCCACAACAAAAAGCTGGCACCCAAATCCTAACCCTATTTTGGGCCATGGCACTGCTCATTTTTCCCTCAGTTCTGTGGGATAGTGTCACTCAGAGGTGAGAACAAAGAGGGAGCTTCTAAGATGCTGGAGGAGATGGGGAGTATCTACGGTGGATTTATTCACAGAGACATACTTTAAAGACCGGAGAGAAGAATCATGCATGTGGAAATCACTGACTCATATAGTTTGTGTATGTAATTTGCATTAATACAAGGAAACCTTCTCCAGGGTTGGATTCAGCACGGTGCCTTAGGAGCTCCACATCTCACACTCCCATCTACTCCCTTGTCCAGAGGCAGTCCCACCCTTTGGCAGCACACCCCCTTCAGAAGAAGACCATCTCCTTCTGCTGCAAGCAGGAGCAGCTGAGAGGGTTGAGAGCTGTGACCTCCCACCATGTGGAAGTGATTCAAGAACTAATGGTGATCTGCACTGGCTGAGTTCTGGCCCTGCACTTCCCCAGTGAGCTAAATTAGTGCAACTGCAGCCTCATTAAACCACAGCTCCTGCATCTTAATTTCTCTCTGCTCTATCTGGTTCCATCAGGCTCCTTCCAAGGAGTCCCTTTGCCATGTAGAGCATCACAGCAGCCTTGCAGATCAAAGTGGACATTTATCAGAGGCCTTTGCACTGAATGCCTCTATTCTAATGGGGCTCTCCAAAACTAATTTAGAACACACCAGCCTACATAGATCTTATTTTCATTGCAAGTTGCTTTTAAAGAAATGCCTGATAACGCCAAGAAAATGAAAAATGAATTTGCATAAAATGATTTTTTTTAAGTCTGCTAAATGCATACAGAAGTACATTTATCTGATGGGATATGTGAGGGAATAGGACAAACAAAAAGGTCTCTTCTATCTAGAAAGATACGTGGCAGGAACTAATTTATGAGAAATTATATATAGGGTTATATACCTTCTGGTGGGAACTTAAGAACATAAGTCAATGATAAAATCACAGTTAAATCTGCTTACATTATTTTTCAGGGAAATGTAATTATATTGTTGAATAGGTTTTAATTTCCACACTATTAAGCCCAGAACAAAAACCCAAACAAACCAAAAAAAAAGGTGGTGATGAAATCATATATGGAAATTACCTTAGAAGGTGTATGAATTAAAGCATTCATAACTACTTTATTAGGGTCTTGACCATTTATTTTTATTTTCTTTTAAAGAAAAAGCCACAAAGGTCTGACACGGGAGATTTTTTTGTTAGTTTAAGAGCTACACAGTACAAATATTTTAGGTATTTAATAGCAGGAATAAAACTAAGTAAGGAAAAGGCTACAGGCATGACTCAACCTGTGGATCCATTAGCTTGCTCCTCAAATAGAAAAAGGGTTCACTTTGTATGAATCTGCTGTAAAAATCTTGGTAAATATGATCCATCTCCAAGAGCAAGAATATTCAAATGCTCCTGTGATTAGGTTAGTTCTAAAACAAGCAGCAAAGGATGCTCCGGGAGAGCAGAAGGGTCTAATTAAGTTGCACAGATTTAACATATTAATTACAAGCTAATCACAATGGTTTATGTACCCTGTAGCTGGGGGCTTCTGGAGATGTTAGAAAATACACCGTGATTATTATTACTACTACCAGAAAAATCAGAACTATTCTGTATCTGCTGCCTTAGACTTTTCTATCACATTTCTGTTTCATATCTCAGAATGGGGATAGGCTTTCAGAAACAAAAAGACATCGTTCCTTCCCAGTAGGCAGACTAACAACAAGCTACAAATAGCCAAGAGAGAAATGTGCTGCTGATTTTCAAATTTATTTTTCCCACTGCTGCCCTATTACTGCACTCATCTGATGTCTGCATGGCCTGTGAACTGTCTGTACACACCAACAGCTGCTGGGACTCAGGAGGTTGAGAATAAATAAGCTCAAGAAATCCAAGGCAGTCACCTTGATCCAGCCAGCCCTTTACACAGAAACATCATGTACGACAATCTAAAAAATCTACTAAATTCAGAATTGGAAGAAAATCAGAGTTTCCCACCACGAAAAGCACCTGAAAGGCATTTTCTGCCATCCTAGTTCTGACTTGTACCTGACCAGCAAGGCTCAGGATTTATCAGCAGCAGGGGCTATTCCCAGCAGTGTACAACATGCTATTTTCAGGCTGGTTGTTTTGAAATAAACAGAGTTTTGTCTCAGGTGAGGCATGGATTGAAAAGCTGAGTAATGTGTCAGGGAGGCTGCCTCCTCTGAAGAGTTATCACCACGGAGGTTTGCTGGCATGGCAGGTAGGGGATGCTACTGAGAGAATCTGAAATACTCTTGGCCCTTGGCAGCAGTTCACACCTCCCTTCTCACCATAATATCACACTTGGAAATCAGCAGACCTGGCAAGAATCTTCTAAGAAGTTGCTTTTTATGATCAAAACAGCCTCTGGTGCAATCTCCTCCAAGATACATGATAAATAACTCTCCAATACAACTCTAAGTTTTAAAGGGTATAACAACTATTTAGCCTCTGCCTTAGGTCAAGCTCTTTGCCTATGAAATGTACAGTATTGAATAATTTGGCTAATTATATCTTTATAGCCAAATTCTCAGGTAATCAAGTAATTCTACCCTTAACTAACTGATGTATTTTATGGTGATCTGGTATTTCTACGTGTGTCCCAGCTCGCACACACTGAGGTCTGTAAATTTAGAGGGGTATCTAACCCTGCCAGACCATCTGAGCTCTTCAAGAAATCAGAGCTGCTGTTTTCAAACCTTATGAGCAGGCATCAAACACTAAGGTAATACTCAGACGCTGTATTTATTATACATGACAAGAGATAATAAGGTGTTATTAATTCGTAATAAGCATCATGTATTAGGAATGGAATGAAGATGCAGTCTCTGACTTCAAACCAATTACATCATTCCACTGTTGGATGCTGCAAAATCCTCCCTAATTTTCCTAAGAGTTCAAAAGGAATAGAAAGCCAACAGGTAAATTCAGAGCCACACACTGTCTATAGATCAGCCTCATGGAAGCCTGATTCTGGTAATTCCTGTGCTCAAGAATGACAATACTGTGGATAGGATAAAATACCCTCTTTCCTTGCTTCTTGTTCCTTCAGTAGATTTTTCAATATTTTATTTCATTACCCTTTAATTAAGTTTTTAAGACTCTAGCTCATTGGAGCAGCTCTAGATTCCAATAGTAGGTAAATATTAATATTATTCATCATTGTCATTCCAAGCCAGTATCCTCTCCTACCTCCGTGGTGTGTATCAAAAAAGCAGCCAATTGAAAGTGTTAGATTTAATTAACAAACGAGTTTGCCTGTGGTAGTTCCAGCTAGATACTGAGAGGAGGATTTATCAAGTCTACTATATTGAAAAGATACTGGGAAAAGCTGGGAGATGCTTCTTGAAATAAGACCAACAACAAAAATGTGCTACGGGCCAGAGTTGCTGTTAAAAATAAATGTTATGACTCTGCATTAATACATCACACAATTACAAGCACAATTATAACCCCATGACAGCTGTTAGGAGCAGCAATGTCTCAGACTATATGGCATCTTTATCTTCAAAGATTCCCCCAAAAGTTAAAATAAAACCCTGCACTAAGCAAAGAAATCTTCAACTGATGCTGCAAATATCTGAGATGCTACAGAAAAACAAACAGGGTAGTTTAAAAAGAGCTACAAAAGGAGTATGGAGGGTTTCAGAATAGGAAATCAAAGGTCTCCCTCTTCTGAATAAACAACTTTTTTTTTTTCCCACCTGACTGTAAAATGAATGAGTCAGCCCATTAAGATCAAACAAGGGAAAGGAGGTACCGTGTATTTAACTTGCTCTGCTATGCAATTTATTAATGCAGTGTGGAAAAATCTTCACATAACCAACAAACACACACCAGTTATTAGGCGACACTACGTAATGAAATTTATTTTTTTTTTTACTTTCTGTTAAAGATTTTATCAGAAACATTTGGAATAATTGGAATTTTATCTCATTCCTGAATATGGAAAAAAAATTAAAAGTATGCTAGTGTCTGGATTCCCTAAAATTTCTCATTTAATGAAAATTTCATTGGCCTCAGTAGCATCCTGTCCTCTATCCACTGAACTGAGTTCTAGTATCTGCTTTTCCCTGCATTTGTGGAAATAGATGCCCGAGGACAGTTTCTGTCAAGGGAAATAAACCTCACCAGGCAGATAAAAGTGGGCGAGCAGGAAGCACATTAAACCCAGCATCTTTCACTGTGAAAGCAAAGTGGTAAGAGCAGGTCCCTGCTTTCTATGGCAGATGATATTCCTGTAAACAAGCTTTTGGTTAATAACACCTTATCTCAGCTCCAGAGAACCTGTCTGGACAACAGGACTGGGTTTTTTTCTTCATAGCAGTGTTATTTTGTGTTCCAAACTAAAAAACCTCCAGTTTTCTACATTGGCAGAGCTTGGGCTGCTCTTAAGACAGAGGTTTGCATCACTGCATTTAATGAATGGTTTAATTTCTGAGGCTTTGCATATATGGGGGAAGACTCCTCCCACCTGGATGTGACCATGCTGGTGCTTCCCTGCAGCAGGACACTGTCTGTGGGGTTTCTCCTGCAGTTTCTGAATGACTGCCTTCATAACACCACTGAAAACTAACTTCCTGGAATAGCCTGATCTCATTTTATAGCCCACAAAGTATCTAAGAAATAGGCTGTTAGGAATGCAGCTCATGAATTTAACGTTGTAAACTGAAGGAGGCTTGCACTGCTGTGAAGAGTAACACATGAAGTGGTTTAAAACCACAGCTGGCTTAGGTTTGGCTGGGTTTTTTTACTGAAAACAGCTCCTAGCTTCTAGGCAATGAATGGCAAAGTTGGATGATCAACAGCAACCTTCTCTACTGCTGAAATGAACCAGAAGTACATAATATATGGCTAGTCAGGGTGTCTGGCTTTTCAGCTGGTACCAACATGAATTATTCCTGTCCCTTTGGAGGGACAGATAACATCAGAGCAGAGATTTGTAAATCTATCCCCTGCTCATCCTTCCCTGGTTTTGTGTCTAGACCCCTGGGAGGGCAGAGCCCAGCTCACTGAGCATCACTCAGCCAGTGTCAGCCTGGGTGCTGAGGACTGGGATTTATCTTGAAATGGGTGTGAAGAAGCAGGCGGTGGGAGCTAACCTACACTTAGCCAGGCTGACACGGCAAGAGCAAATTGTGTTGAAGGGAAATGGGGAAATTTAGCATGCAGATGGCAGACAAAAGTGATATTAAATTCCCAGGGTTGCGTGGCCAGTGATGTCTCTCTCTCTCTGACAGATTCCTGCTTCTTGTTTTGCTTGTCACCCTTTTGATGGCAATTTGCTGCTTCACGTCGGTCATTCTTGGGCCTTCTGCTGACAGGCACGTGAGGAGAAGGGTGCAGAATATTTTCCTTAGCATTTCTGGGCTCCTAGACGCTTCCCAAGGAGAAAAGAGTAATGAGAATTCAGCCCTGGCTTTCTTCTTCTCAAAGAAGTGGCTGAATCACAGGAGGAGGAAAAACCACGGACTTTTTGAAATTTCACATCCGTGCATACAGACACACACCCAGGCATGGGAAGCCAGACAGATATGCCTGCAGGGTTCAGCCCGAGTTGAGGAACAAACTGGTTTAATGAATATTTTGATCAATCTTGCCAAATTGATTTAGAGTGTGAGGAGCAGTCTGGGAATTTTTCTCATTAGCCCTGAACTTCATGATGGAGGCACATGGAGCGGGGAGCTCATTAGTAGCAGCCTGCCTATGTCTGAAGGCGTTGGTGATGACAGGGTGACACAAGTGACAAGAGACAGGGGCTGTGGTGCTGCATCTTAAAAATATCCCTCCCAGTGCTGCTCGGGAATGGCAATTTTACGAGCATCCTTCTTACGTTGAATTAAGAGAAGAAGGAGGGGATTTAAAGCATTTCTCTATAAGGAAATCCACCGGCTCCTCTAGCAAAGAGGGAAAAACCCCTCACATCTGCTCTGTATTAACATCTTGGGTGCTTCCAAAGCAGGGATATCTGACATGTATAGATGCCTAGATCTGTGCTCTTAGCAAAATATCGTTACAAACGAGTGAATCGAGAGCAAAGCCAGAGTAAGAGCAGGGGTGAAGCAGCAGACCTGAGACGCCACGAGGGACTGGCAGCCTACCTCATCTTCCCTTGACCGCAGCCAAAGTGTGGCAGCATGGCCTGAAGTACTGGGCTTTGTGTGCTCTCTAAAAGCTCTTTCTGCTCTCTAATGTAACTAATCACTTCTGATTCCACATTAAAACGTCCACCCTTCCTAAATCCTGGCCTCAGTGTCTCCCTGTGGCAACGAGTCCCACAGGTTAATTATATGCTTGGTAAAAATGTCTTAATCCATTTAAAATCTGTTGCTTTTTACTACTTTTGAATACCCTTTTCTTCTTCCGTTGGAGAAAAATTTATGTAGCAGCATAGCTCTACAATATGCAATTCATACCTTTATCTCAGCTTTCCCTTTTTCTGGTGTGCTTGGAATAGCCCCAAACTCATCATGACTTTAATATTTTTAACACCAGTTTCTTAATGGCACTGTCTGTGTCCTGTCTTTGAAACAGGTAGATCAGAAAGAGCTTGTCATCCCATTGTCATAATCACTGTCATCACAGACATTTCCTAGGCTGCTCCTTGTTTGTTATAGCCTTCATTTCTTTCCCTGTTCTTCTCTTACAGAAGCAATTCTGCAATTTCACACCTGAATGAAACACTTCCTACTCTTCCTAAAAGGATATTTTTCCTATTCTTAATAACCAACATTAATTATTGCTACCAAGTGCTCCTTGACTATTATTGTGATTTTTTTCTGGTCACCATTTTCTGTTTTCTCTCTGTACAGGGATGTTTTACAGCTCCCTTCTAAGACTACTGTCCCCAGTGGCTGCAATTCCTGGCGACTATGAGGACAGGTATCTTACAACAGAACTTGAGCTACTGATATTAAGAATTATACTAAGAGTAAAAGGTCAAAGCCCAAGAATCACCTAAAAGGCAGCATGCATAAACTGAAGGTAAACATTTCAAACAGGAAAAGAAAGGGTGGTGAACAATACTGCATTTACAGGCTCTAGAGAAAACTTTGCTTGGTTCACACACATCTGCAACTATTACTCCTTCTGGAGTAAATGAATTTGAGAAAAGCAGAATGTTTGGTAATCTCTGTTGTGTGTCCTCTGCCCAGCTATCTCCACCCCTTTTGCGCCTCCCAGGAAAGAAGAATGTGTCACTTCATGGCAAGGAACAACTAAGCATGGAAATAACACTTGTTTTTTTCAACTGCCAGGCTTAACCAAAGATAGAGGTGGTGTGAGCAAAGGCAGGAAAGTTAGTCCTTAAAATCCTGCTGGTTACGGAAGGCAACCTAAAAAGCTCCCAGGCCACTGGGATAAATTCATACATTTTAATGGATTTGTGTGTCTATGTTTGAACTCCTGTGTGGTGTTAACCTTGCAATCACCCACTGCAAATTACCAGAATCTTTATACTGCTGAGCTGAAAAGGCTGATATTTAACCACAACTTAGAATACTCTGTGTTATCCAAGTATTTCCTAATGTGAGACCCCTTGAGCGCTCACCCTTGTCTTTACAACCTCAAAGGAAAGGTTTATTTGAAGATCTCACTTGTTGTTTTGGTGAGGTGAATTTTGCCTACCCTTCACAGTCTGAGAAGCCGTGTGTCTGTTTTAAGAGCATCATAAAAAGTTGTGCTACAGTTTTCAACAGTAAAATATTTATGCATGTCAGAATTATTTATGTGCTGTTAATTGAAGTGAAACAATTTGCATGTCTTCTTTTTTCATAGTCAAATCAGTAATTATGTTGTAAACAACCAAATTATTTGCACTAACTTAAATGTAACCATGTGTACTTCTAATGATCAAATAATTTTTTAAAAATCTAATTTCATTCCTTATGATTTTAAACATTTGCTTTCAAACACAACAAGGTAGAAGAGAAAGCAGCAATAATGAACTTTGAGGCAGAATCTAAACCATTAGCTTTGATTTATAGCTAAAACTACCTGGGTTTAAGAACATGATATACAGAAATAATCACTGTTTAATAAGGTATTTCTTTTCTGGGAGCCTAAGAAGGTAAACTGGATGAATTTCTTCCTACACACCACATAATGTGAAGCCATCACAATGATTTCAGAGATGCTGTGCCATCTTCTTTCATCTGTCAACAGCCTAGTCGGGGTGTTTGCTCAATAAGCTGGATCTTTAATCAGAGTAAAAGACATAATTTGACAGACTGCAATTATTTTAATTGCCGTGGAAAGGCAGAGAGCTAAATTAGAAGAGAAATTTTATTTTCAAACTTCAGTCTGCTCTAGAAGTGAAGGAAGATTTCAGACACCTACCAAACTCCAGAACTTTGAGGCTTGTCCTGCCAGAGCTGCAATCACTGTTTTTCTGAAAGGTCACATCCACTGAAGAAGAAATGGTTTTATCTATGGCAACACTGTTAACTTTGGAAAAAAAAAACACCCCTTGATTTTGAAGCACTTGTAGAGTTTCTGTTGTACCAAATAAATGCCAAGTAGCTTGTTCAACAAGCGTGCAATCTTTTTGTTCTTTCTGCACTCTTAAACAGCTTCTGTCAGCAGCAGATCTGTGTTTATCTGACAATCACACTCAAATAAAAATAATTTTGATTGCTGACATTCTCTACCCTTCCAAGCTGCGTTCAACTGTCAGAAACAAAACAGAAAATAGAGTTGTTGGGCTTCAGGTTGCAAACCATCATCACATAGGGTGATGAGCTCTACATGATTTATGATTCCTACAGAAAATCTACATCTCCTGTAGACATACTTGAGCCTCTGACAGCCATAGAAAATCCATAATGCCAACCAAAGGCATCCAGACATTCTCAGGATCTTGGAGGCTTCTTCCTGAGTGCAAATATTCGTGTGTTTGTGTCACTCCTGCTCTCACCCTGCCCGAGAGGGCTCCATCCTCAGCTCTGATGAGGTTCGCAGCTCTATTTGCTGCCACCATCACTGGACACAACCAGGTTTTTGAGTCTTTTCCACTCAATGTGAAAAGAGAAGCTCTGGGAATCTGTTGGCCATCACCAGATAGGCAGGGGGGCAGCAGTTTGAGACTTGGTGGCACACAGTTCAGGCTGTCACTTAGGTCACACACCTTTAGTAGTTTCCTTTGAGAAAATCTTTTATTTTAAAAACTCTGCGGTCAGAAATATAAACCAGAAGTAGAAATACACAGGAATCTACCCCAATATACAGGAATCTATCCCAATAAACAGGGATCTATGCCACTGAGTGGACGAGATGAGAAAGATTTTCAGTTCTCTTTGACACACTCCCACCCACTTGATTTGATTTATCATCTGCTAATGAAAAGACTGGGCAGGATACTGTAAAGAGAGTGGAAGATCAAAGTGGAGTGGAGGTTTACTTCTAAGTAAAGGTTATAGAATATAGATAACTGGAAAAAAAAAACCAGACAGGCTTTTAGATACAAGAGTTTTGGGTTGTTTTTTTAGCTATATCCCTAATCAATACTATTAGAAGGGCTGTAATTCCTTTACATGTTACTCCATGAGGAGAAGCTCCAGAAAACTTCTCACATATGAGGGATTATTTCACAAAGGCTGGGACAGGGAAGGTGGTGGGAGACAGGAGGCATAAATGAGTCAAAACTGAGCAGCTGGGGGACCCTGTTATTTGGTTAACTCCTCTGCAACGTCTGCTCCCCAGCTGGCAAGCACAAGAGTAGTGCTACATGAAGGTGACTTTCCCAACCTGGAAAAGTATCTTTCATGGCAACACAATCACAGACCCTGTGATGGGCTCAACCACTGGGTGAGGTGTTCCCCTAATTGCTAGGAAAGGTCTATGTGGAGTAATTAGACATTAAACACCATCTGTTCAGACCCTGGCAGGGTGAGGCAGCAGAACTCCCATGAAATGCAATATTTGCCCTGACTAGTGTTGTTTTACAAAAAAGTCTTTACCTTTCCCTGCCCACTCTTACACATGGAAAGACCCCAAGAAATTGTTTTAGATGAATCTGTGTTACCCAATGTAAGTCTGAGTGCAATTTATTCAGAGTGAATACTCAGAGCTCATTGTAACCATGACTTTCTTTTAGTTGTGCCAGACTTCAATACACCTGCACACGAGCCTCAGCTACTGAGCTCTGCAAGTGCTTTTTGCAGGCTAGCATTGTCAGGCATGCACAAAAGAATCCTTGTTGATTATATAAATATAATCTCTTTAAGTCAACTCTCTGGTTGTAAATATGTTCTATAGCAAAACATGTTTTGAACTCCTTTTTTCAGGCATTAATTTTCCTTTCAGTTTATGACAAGGCTTTAAAATTATATTGTAGCAACTATATCCTTTCCAGTGTGGGGTTTTTTTTTAAATTGGTTCTCCTCTAAGAAAAAATTAAAGACAAATAACAAAATAAATACACTTCCTTCTTTCTAAAGAGACATATACACACTTTCTTAATTTGAATAACTGAACAATACAGGTCAAGTGAAGAGCTGAAACACATTTTACAGAAGAATGTTTTTCTCTCTATCCAGAATGGGAGCAGCCATTTGAGACCACTGCTTTTTCACATGCAAAACATGGAAAAGCTGAAGAAACCTGAGAGATAAAGGAAAATCCAACACAAATGATGATTTAGAGCAAACCAAAAATCATTATTTTTTTAAAAAAGTTATTCCATTCCAAGTAAGGACAAAGAAACAGGTGCTTTTAAGGATGAAACAGCAAGTTCTGTAGGACAGAGATGAGCAGAGCCTCAAGGTGCAGTTGCTGGGTCATGTTCCTGCACCGAAGCGAGATGTAAGAGAAGGATGAGGGCTGACCTAGACCACATGTGAGGACATGGGGACAGTGACAGAGCAGCCTGCTGGGAAGGAGCACAGCTCCACACAGTCTTCAGGGCAAAGTCTGACTGCAGGGAAGGTTAGAGGGGAAAAAACAGGAAACATCACTACTAGAAACAATAAAACACGTGAATTCATGACATTCCTGCTGCTGAATTCTGAGATTTGCAACATGCTGCCCCTGTCTTTCAGAACATTCTATGAGTTCATAGAAAGGATTGTGAGATATGTTATTATACTATTAGATAAGTTTGTGAACAGATGAGCACAGTTTTCATTTTGTAAGCTTGATTTGTCAGTTGATGGGAAACAGTGCATAAGGGGAAAAATACCAGTTTCTACCTCAATATAGCTCATATTGCTCAACTAATTACCCACCATTTGTACTTGGAAAATTTACAAAAATGCTGAGTGTCACTAAAAAAAGCCTTGCAGGTTATGGTTATAAGGGTATTCTATGTAACAGGGAACATTTTTACACACCAGAAGTAAGGAATTTGAAGGTGATAGAGTAATTAAGCCAGGATCAGCTCAGTTCAGCCACTGCAAAATACACAGTTACTCTTCATGAGATCTGCTGCTTGTTTCTGATGACTGGAACACAGGGATCTCTTTCAGTAAGAATGGAATTAAATTGTGTATCTTCATGGGACTGTCTTAAAACAGCTGCCAGCTAAGAAGTCCTGGGCAACCCAGGACACCCACACTGTGCTGTGAAGCTTGGAGCAAGATTCCAAACAGCTCTAGGCTTAAGTTCTGGATTCCCAGCCTGCACTGGCTGCTGAGGGCTGGGTATCTGCAGAGCCTGAACAACAGCAGCTTTATAAATTAAACAGTAAATTAAAATGTGATGGATTTCTAATCTTGGTGGATTCTGCACCCCAGAATTGTCATGTCATTTCCACTTGTATAGATCCTGCTCCCACCACCGACAGTGATAAAGACATCCTTACAACTGCATTCTACAAGGCACCCGAGCTGGAGTTAATATGCAGAGCCCCTCGACAGCTGCACAGACACTTTCCTCCAGAGTCCTGAAATATCCACTGGTACACGTGCATTCTCCTGGAAGCTCCCCAACAACTTTTAAAGCGTTGCTCTGCTCTGATCTCCAGGTGTATCAATGTACAGAGTTCTGTTGTATGCAGTATGAAGGCACACAAATGAGAGCTAAATCCTCCTGCTCTGAAGCACCTTGTGTGTGCAGTGTGCTAGGACCTGAGGTGGTCCACACTGAGACACAGTGAAGCCCATCAGAAACTGGAGCAGAACAGATCCTGCATGGTGGAGCCATTTCCACCCAATCTGCTGACACATCTTTTTCATACTACATCACCTATAGCTACGTATCACCCAATAAATCCTTCACTAGTCACTACTGCATCCCCCAAAATACTCCAGCACATTAAACTTCAGTGAAGATGCTTCTAAACTTGTCATTTTATTCCATCACTTCACCGTGTCGTTTTCCTAATGATTGCTATGATATTTTATTTTCTTTTACAGCACGTAAAATAAAGCCGTTTCCATCTCCCTAATCCTATCTCACAGATTTAGACAAATATTCTTTTACTCACTGAACAGTTAAATGGCATGTTATTTGTCTGCAGGCACTTCATAATATGCTGGCATTTGAATGATAAACACGGGCTAGATTAGATATTCATAACAATAGTGGATAAATACTAGAAACTAGATCAAACTGGGGTTTTACAGGACCTGGGCTTCTGTTTCAGGTGACTCCAGAGAGCACTTTTGGAAAGAGGGGGAGAAATAAGGCATGTACAGAATGATAGGAACTTCAACTAGATGAACTTGCTACTAGGTTAAAAGATTAAAAACTTATGATGGGGCTTCAATAATACCTGACAGCAACAAGTTCCACAGTTCAGTCATGCTCCAGCGTGTAGGAAAGGTACTTTTTTCCCCTTTCTTTTAATTTGCAGCTTTATAGTTTTAGATAACCTATAGTTTTGCTGTAAACTTTGGAAATAATTTGAAAATATTGCTTTTGTTGAACTACCAGCTCGTCTATAGCAACCAGTCAATAGTGAGAACTGTAAATACTGCAGGTGCTTTGCTGAGGTTTTTGAGCAGCCTGCACTGCTCTGTTTATCCCTGTCCCTTTCTCCTCTGCACTGCCCATCATATTTGCTGCAGGCTGCCCAGACAGAAAAAGGGTAAACGGCAGAAATTGAAGGCTAAGGCTTCTCCCCCAACTGGGGAACCAGCACACGTGGTGTGGATGTTCCAGCCTTTGGAGAGGATGGGCATGCTGCCACCAGGCTGAGGTTGCTCTGGCCAGGATACAGGTGTGAGAGGCAGAGCTGAGATGAAGGCACCAAAATGCCTCAAGGGCCACTCTGAAGTGAAAGAGAAAAATTGTGAATCACCAGGAAAAGAGAAAAAACCCTTATTGTGCAGGTATGTTCCTGCACAGGCTCCCGTTGATATTTCTCAAGGTGGATTGGTGTGATAAAAATTATGACCTTTTTTCCCCTCTCCCCTATTTCATTTTCCAGTACTAAAAATATTGCAAGTGCCTGAGGCACAAGGCAGAGCAAAGCTCCATTATCACTCCAGAGACTTGGCACTTTGCTCATTAGGCTCCTTAGGATCTCACTGAGTGACCTTGTTTGGTGGGAAGGCACAGATGGAGTCTGTCAGTAAATCTTGTTAATGTAACAAGTATTCCTACTGCTAGATGAGGTTTGCACCTCACAGAAGCATTCCACCCCGAGCAAACAACCACCCCTCCCTCCTGCCAATGTCAGCCCCCTTATTCCCTGCCACCAGGTACTCAGCATTTGTTTTTCCTGTGAATTACCAAAAAAGAACATCTTGCTGGGAGTGTAGGCTGATCTTTCTTCACGCACCTTGCTTCTAGAGAAAGTGCTGTCTGCTTTTAAATTGGGAAGTGTTACCTGCTAAACACAACAGCTTTCTTCTGCTGTGAGTCCTCCCCTGAGCTTACAAAACATTTTCATGACAGGAATGCAGATTTCCCCTAGATTCATGCTCACCCACTTGCACTGTATGATACACGCAGCTAATACATAAGACGATAAAAAAGGGACTTATGAAATCATTTTAAGTGGTTTAAAACTGGAGGATGATGTAGCCACTATTTTGTTTCTCTGAGAAAATAAAAAGGTGGTTTCAAAGTACACTGAGCTCCTAAAAGGCAATGCTAAAAAGGTGACACCACCTCCCTGCTGGGTAAAAAAGAAGAGGGTACAACACTAACTGACATATTGAAGTAAAATTCAGTGTTGTGAAAAACCACCATGACCCTGAACACCAGGACAAACCTCATGCTGAATAAGTCGTGTTTCCAAGGTGCTCGGTGGTGTTGAAGCGCAGCAGCAAAGCCCAGAGAGGCTGAATTTGGGACTCCCCTTTTTCATTCCTACTTTCAGATTTGTTTACGAGGTTTCCCAGTCCAAACAGGATTGTGAAGGCACAGTTTGAAAGCAACAGCTTTACATACTTTTAAATGAGAGTCTATTCCGGTCGGAAAATCAAGCTTAAAATCAGAAACGGAGATGAATCTGCATTCCCTTTTCCACAAGCACTCGTTCTGCAGGCTGGTTCAGGGCTCCAACCCCCAGGCTCTTGCTTCCAACATTCAAATACTTTTTAGTTAAAATTTCTCTTTGCTACTTGCTACTATAGGGATTATAAAACAAATTAAATTTGTGACACCAAAGATCATCATAGCAGAGGAATAAAACCTCCCTGCAAGCTTAATTAAAACAAGAAGATGGCCCAATAAGTGATAATACCTTGTTAACTTGGCATCAAAAAATCCACATAATTGCTGTTGCCACTTATCTTCCTGTATCAAAGGGGATTATTTCACCCCTTCCTTCCTTCCTTTGTTTTTTGACTAGGGCCTTGGCCTGGCAAAGGCTCAGCTATTTGAAGCTACTCCACAGCATGAGAAATGAATGCATCTGGTTTTGGACAATACACCTTCAGATTATTCCTTTGGTACAACTGTCCCTCAATCTGTGTGTGCAGATAACTGCCTCCTCAAAAGGCTTAGCAGAAAACATAGTCTGTTAAGCACAAGTTCTGTAAATAATAGAGTAATAGAAAAACTTTTAAGAAAGTATTTTAACTTGACCCTATCCTTCAATGAGCTCTACTTAGGACTTGCACAACACGTGAAGACCTGTCAAAGATGGAGGCTGTTACCTGGGGCAATTCTGCATCCTGCAGCAAAAAGGCCACAATGCACGTCTCATAAATTAGCTTTATTCCTTCTAGGACTGATAGGTGAGGATTAGCAAGCCCGCCCTTTCACTTGTTTCTGTTCCCTGGAGCTATTTTCCTGTTAGAGGGGCTCTGTGGTGAGCAGAGCATTGCAGGTATCCTGTCCTGCATTGCTACCACTGGAGGTGCCTGCAGGACTGAAGCAGCAAGCCCCAGCAATTCTCACTTGTCCTCCTAGTTAATTGACACAGCCATGGAGGCAGGGCCTCAGATTGCTTCTGCACCACATATTTTCACATAGAAAATGCTCTGGTCCTGGGAAAACACCATTCCCTTCAACTGAGAGGCCCTGCAATGAAAGCCTGAGGCAGCTGGGAGAAGTGGAGCCTGAAATTCAGATTGCCCTCATTTCATCAAAGCAAAAGTACCTTTTCCCCCAGGTAATTCTTAAGATATTTCCATCGCTAGGTGATTTTAGCCAATTTCTCCTCCACCTTCCAGAGTTTTTTGGTGAGCTGCTGCCTTTCACTGCATTCAAATGCAGCCTGCCCTCATACAAAGGCTCTATTTGTACCGTCACATTATTGCATTTCCAGCTAACCTGCTAAATTTAGAAATAAGATACTCAGCAATGAGAAAACCATCCTGAGACTGAGAGCTTTAATGCAAGGACTGTATTTTTCTCTCCGTGTTGAGTTTCTGTTGATCTGTTGATCTGCACTTGGCAAACAGTTTAATAATTGAGGTGTTGGTTTTGCAAACACTAGAGCAAGTTCACCACTGAGTCACCTAAAATTGTCCTGGAGCAGTATTTCACTTCACAAGGCTGGGTTTGCTGCTAACAATACGCATTTATTTGCCACTGATTTATTGAAACAACTGTGCTTCCTTCTATAGGTTGAGATTATGACTGTTCTGTTTCACAAAATACTATTTTGGGGTTCAAAAACTACCCATAAGGTGCTTTTGGATCAGAAATGCAAACAGTTATCACGGCTTCATTAATTTAACAGTCATTGTTTCCCTTCTCACACGCCACTGTCAACACCCTTGAAGCGAGCTCTGAAAGCAAAGTCTGGGAGTTGGTATTTTGGCAAGTTCCTGCTTTCATTTAAATCCATCAAATCACACCATTAAAGTGTACAGATAATTGAAAACTTACACTGAAACTGGTTTTTCTAAGTTGCTAATTAAACTCTATGAATTTCTAAGAGAACTAATAATATTATTCTATAGTCTCCCATGATACACAGAATGAACTTACCAGGAATCTGGAGCTAATAGTGAGTGGCGTCAGCTCCAGTGTCCTTGCTATGTGTCATGGCATGGATTATTGCTCCAATCAATACGAAGCAATTGCCAATCAAGGGAAACAACTGCACATTGGTTTCTTCTGATCCATTTGCAGATAGTATTGCTGCAGCCTCCCATGGCTTTGCAGCTGCTCAATTACAGCCTAATTGCACGACCCCCGTAGAGCAGCGCCCAAGGAGTGTGAGGAACACGGTGACATTCAGAATGAAGAGAATATTTGGAAGCTGGCTGATCACTCAGAAAGGGAAAATGTGCCCCAGGAAGAGACAGACAGCACATGAGGACACAGGTAGCACATATGTTGTTGTTTAGAAAACTCTGGAGCGTTTGCATGGCTCTCAAATCCCCTCCCTCCCCATCAACTTATTGTAAGATGTATACAAAGACTTGCTCAAAATGGCATGTTTCTTATTTACAGAGAAAAGAATAAAACAAAGGAAAAGAACCATAGCAAAGTTCCTGGAGAGCTTCCCTGTGAAAACTAAGCAAACATCTTTTAGCACTGCCAGCATACTGGAGAAGATCACAAGTCACTGGGGAGACTGGCACCTTCAATCTCCTAGATACCCCAGGTCTGGCTCTCAGCCTGTGCTTTTGGGCATTTTATCTTGCCAGTAGTCTTTTTTTTTATTGCTAAAACTTCAATTTCTGTTGATGCATGAGGGAATGAAGGTGTCCTATCAATACACAGCAACAGCTTCTATCAGGACAGTTCAGAGAAGAAAGATATTGTTTCTCCTGGGAGGAGCAGTGGGACGACACGTAGGCCAAAGTCATTTCCCAGGTTGAAATTTTATATGACTGGAGATGCTCTCTCATTAAATGTGGGGTAGTGAACTCAGGTGCCAGGAGAGCTCAAGTCTCAGCTTAAAAGAGGTCACCCAGTTCCATGTCAGGGCACAACTTCATGTGCTTGGTATGTGTTGAGCTCCAGCTGGATGCATTCATCAGACAAAACTCTCTGCAAAGAAGCCACAAACTGCAACTAATAGGATTTTTATGGTGAAAAGCATATTTTTCCTATGATTTTGCTAAACATGTTCAACCTGTCTCATTTACTAGTACTGGTAGAATCCCTGAACTTTGGAATCAACTGGTAAGGGGACAGAGTAAACTTGAAGCCATGATGAAGAAAGGACTCTGCAGTGAGCTCCAACTTGTAGGAACCCTTCCTGCTTTGTAGAGCAGCTGGAACCTTTCTTTGCAGACTTGCTGGAGATGACACTTGCTGTTGATGTCTTGCCACTTACAGGTGTCACTCAATCACTACTTGTCAGCTCTAGACAACTTATTATTGCTTTATCTTAATTACCTCTCCCACGGTTCTAGCAAACACTATCGGATGTTGTTTATTTGACAATAAAGTTAAGACTCAGTAAGTGCTTTTCCTTTAACAAGTAAAACTGTTTCTGAGATAAATGTATTAGCAATCTGAACAGAAACTGATGCATTTTTTTCCAAGACATCTGCACAAAGATATTAATGGAAATTTTGGTAAAGCTACTAAAAGAGATTAAACAAATTTGAATTGATATTAGGCTTATATTTCCTCAGGGACTAGTGTCCTTTAATAACATTTAGTAAAATAGAATCTGGTTAAAAGTAACAATTTTACAGCAGTTGACCTTCAGACCTCATCACACACCTTGTCTAGGGAATACTCCTTTTTATCACACGTAATTGTATCGTGGAATCACAAGAAAAGGGTTGGAAAGACAACTTCTACCCAGTTCCCAGGTCTGTCTCCTCTGATGTTTCAAGTCAAGACCAATTATTCCACTTGTTTCTGGCAGGATGTTGTAACAGTGTTATGTCAAAAGGCTTGAAGAAAGTCTGCTTATAACGCACCATTTACAACGTGGCTCCACATACTTTACTGCCCATTTGAGGACACTGTTTGGAAATCTGCTGTTCACTTTTGAAATACTTTTTCATGTTCATTTCTTACTTCATCCGTTCTAAGGAATGTCTAAAAGCAATTATTGTAGCCTAAGAATCCAAGCAATAATGTATATATAAGGAAAATAAGCCACTAAAGAGATAAGAAAATCACTCCACCAACCTATAGCATCCTTTTCCAGACTAATGTCTGAAAAAAGCAGCACATATTTCTTTATGACAAGGCTTTTCCCCTTGACTGCCAAGATCCTCCTATGTCCTAGGGGTAATTCATGCAATCAGAAGGAACAGGTGAAACACCAAAAGATATAAGATAGAGGACAGCCACAGACTGGCAGGGAAAGAAGCTGAAAAACACAAGTTGTCAGTGCCCATTACTTGCTTAATTTCTAGCATTGGTCTAATATAGACCATGGTTCTTCAAAACATTAACCATAAGCCACCTTTTAAGTACATGAGACAATCTTTCTCACTTAGAAAATGGCTGTTTATTGCTTTTGTAGTTACTGAGATTCAAGCATACACTTGAGATGCTTTCCAAAGTGAGATTACAGTGGAAAACAGTATATTCTAGAGCTCTTCCCTCAAGTATTCCCACTTCTGATTGTATTTCCACTCTCTGTCTTAAGAAGCTGCAATTATTCAGAAGTAAATCCCCCCCGAGCTTTCTTGGAGGTTTTTCTGATGAATATTACAGAAAGGCAGGTGTGTGCCACATCAGATTGTTATAGAGGCACCCTTGTCACTAACTGCAGTGAAAAGCAAGGGCTATGTTCTCCGGTATCACAAGAGAAGACAATTTTCTGGCTATTAGAACTCTGCCTTACGTTTCCTTGGTCTCTCCCTCCAGCTTCCATAGACAAAGCTCCTCCTGACTCCCTGGTGCTCAGCACAGCCACACTCATCAGCTTGCTGAGTATATTAAAGCAAGTCTCCTGCAATTGTAGCTGAAAATATGTTTTCTCTCCATAATGAAAGTCTCAAAGACAAGAATTGATTTCCGAGTTTGAAATTATGCCAGATACAGTAGGTATTACAGAAGGTCACCTACTCCTGATTAAAGAGAACAGCTTTTCTTCTCTATTATAATTTCATCCATTGTTCCTTGCCAGGTCCATAGCTCGAGCTGCTAAGCATGCTATTACCTTTTTTCCAACCTGGAAGATATCCTTCTATCTACAGATAGGAATGCAAATGCCTCTGCTAATGCCATTGTAAGATTTTCTTATGAATGGGGGAGATACTATTATTAAAAACCTTATCATTAGACTTTGAATAATCTCCCAATCAATTGCCCAGATGACAAGCTGATAGAAGGCAGCATGTATCTAAATAGTAGAGAACCATGTCCTTGTCTTCTTTTAATTAATGCATTAAGACCTATGCAATAATTCACTATTTTCATAAGATATTGACAGCTGACCTTGTTTCTCCATGGTATTTTAAAAAAGCATCTATTGAGCTGCATCTCGTGTGCAACTTTAAACAAATCATGGCCTGCCTGCTATGCAGGTTTCTGGTTTTCAGAAAGTCAGCTGCTTTTCCATCTGTCTCTCGGGGCTGAAGTGCTGCTTTGTGTTGTCTTCTCTGCTTCACACAGGCATGTCTTTTAAAATGGCTGGTTTTAACCATTAACCCAAAGGCTGGCTCAAAATCTGCAATTTTCTGTGGAGCATGAAGAGCGAAGCACCTACAGCACCTGGGGAAAACCTGGCAGGTGCTGAGAAGCCAAATCCTCTGTACACCAACTTCAACTATCCCAGCTGGAGCCAAAGGACAGGCAGGATAAGACAGGAAAGTAGCAATAATGTTGTAAGGTTAGAAAATAGTCATACAGAATTTAACAAGCAACAACGTGACTGGAGAAATCAGGGGAGGGACACACAGCAACAATTTAAAGTTCTCTCCTCACTCAAAGAAGGTGGTGCAAGTATCCTGAAGCCTATATATTTATGAATTACAGCAGGTTTTAAAGCTAGCATGGCAAGTTAGGGTAAGGCTTAGATGAAGCAACCAATGGCCAGTTTCATCTACTTCTATGAACTGAAAAAAGGTTCTTTAGTCTACTGGGCATGAGGATTTTACTCTTAGGTGTTTGTTTTGGTATTAAAACCAAATGCCATTTTTTATATTAAAAATGACACCACCAAAATTGGGAAAAAAGGCAGCTGGAGTTAAACACTGATTTATGCTTGGCTTCTGAGGGGGATCTCCCAGAACTAAGCACACTGTGCTAAGAACATGTCCAAGGTGATGGGTCATACCCTGGTATGCCCTGTCAGGGGAGGATGGTAAGAAAACCACCACCATCTCCTCACACTGAGGAGATAAAGTCATACTATTATGTACCTTGCCACCTGAGAGTGAGGGTGGTCATAAACCATGGAAAGACTCTCCCTGATCCACTCCTTGGCAATATGGCATTGCCTACTGTGGGTAAACAAGGTGAATTACAAATCAACATCAATCAAAGTGCCATGAGAGGTGTTGATGGAGAAGAGAGCTCTGGTTCCCAG
Source organism: Brachypteracias leptosomus (assembly GCA_013401335.1). Taxonomy (NCBI): domain Eukaryota; kingdom Metazoa; phylum Chordata; class Aves; order Coraciiformes; family Brachypteraciidae; genus Brachypteracias; species Brachypteracias leptosomus. The sequence goes on along the minus strand of VYZX01027718.1, from coordinate 201,982 downwards.
CCAGCACCAGCTCTGGAGAGTGACACACTAACATAAGGAGATGATGAACTAGTTCATAAGCAGAGAGTATCTCAGTGACATAGCAGAGGCTCTCATGGTGATCACCTGTAACTTTTGACAGGTTCTAGTAGTGTCCAGGAAGATTTAGGGACCTGTCACACACGACAACAGAAATGCCTGGAAGAGAAAAGAAGAAAACTCTTCTGCTAACACCAGCCAGATGGGCATATTGCAGAGTGCCTCCAAGGTGGGGAAACGAGGCAGTTAAGGTGTCTGCAAAGAAGATCAATGAAGGACACTCACACAAAGGAAGACCCTGTGAAACTGTCCTCCTTTAACTGGACTCCTTTGTGGCTTCAAAATGCACGTGTATGGTGAAGATTATATGTTGCTGCAGTCCAGTGGTGCAGGAGGTGTTAGGGGTGAAAAAGAAACACTAGAATTCTGGAAGAAAGTTAGACCTCCTCCCTGACCCTTCTACAGTGTAAGTTGCCACCACTTTGTCCTCCATGTTAATTGTAACCCAGCCTCTCCCAAAAGATTTGTTCTTCAAAGCTTACTCATATCACCATGCAATTCACCACACGCTCTTCATACTGCTCTCTTCTTCAACAGCTTCCTGAACACTTAATAATCCTGACTCTTGACATTTAGGAATCTGTTTTGCTTTAGAAACATGCTCACTCCACCACACTAATCTCCTCCCCACCTCACTGCTCCACCTCCCACTTACTTCCCCAGATGGGCCCTGCAAATGTTTTCTCTATGCTTTTTTCATATTGCCTTTTTTCTTTTTTTAAGCTTCCCTCTCTAAGAGAAAACCAATGAATTTTTGCCTGAGAGACTCCCCTTTTCTCCCAGTTTTCAAGTCCCAAACAGTGCCAGGAATGCATTTTTAAAACAACATTTTTCATTGTCATGGAGCTATTCCCCAAGGTTGTTCTTCACCTGCTTCTCAACCCTCTACATTTTTTATGGCTTTTTCTTTCAGCTTTCAGCAGTCTGGGTGCTTTTTCATAATGTCCTCATTATTATCTAAATTTCTCAGACACATTCTGGGATTCCTCCTCCAGCACGTGCTGAAAGAGGGAAGAGAGAAAAAGGAAAGGCCAGTGCAGCTGTTCCAGTCTCCTCCCACCCCCTTCCCTTGGCCATGTTCACACCTCCCTCTCTTCAGAGAGACTTTCAAGCCTGGGTTTTCTCCAAAACATGATCAGATGGTTGCTTATCCCTAAAAATGCTCTGTGCAGAACCCTATGGGATACACTGCAACAGCAAATTTCTCTATTTATTGCTCTTTCCCCAGCAATACCTGGATGAAGTAGAACATTAAGGTGTGCTGGAGTCAACAGACAGAAGCTGTATTTTATGTTGAGGAAGGATGTGTTCCTCTTTTATTCCTGTTTATTTAGCTCACCTAAGCTGTTATTATTTGGCAGCTTACCTTGATCCTGCCTGAAAACAAGTGAAACTTGCGAAAATGAAAAGAAAAAAAATCTCTACAAGTTTAAACACATTTGGTTATTTGTGCTGTGTTGGCTGAGCCAAGTAACTCTTAATTTTGCCACTGTTTGCAAGTCTATTTCTACACTCATGTTTTGAAAATACTGTTAAGAACAACAACTCACGGGCTGTGAAAATGTCATTGAAATCTTGGCTTTTAGAAACAGTGTATGCCTAGAACTTTATTCATTCCAGTAGGAGCTGGGAAAGGATCAGATTCCAAATTACCAGCTGAAAAACTAAAGGAGGAACTAGACACCTATACCACATTGTCAAAGCAAATCAGTGTTTGATGTTTCATGTCTTCCATATTAGCTAATTTTATTTTGGCAATAAAAGCAGTTAGGATTGTGTTTTGTACAAAGGTCCCTGTCTACTGGACGTGCACATGAGGAAAGTGGAAATGGTATTTCTGCCATTCATTTTGGGATTGCTCTGAAGAGTGTGAAGAAGGAAGGTGACTTTTTGTTAGAAAACTCCTGGAGAACAGATGTATGTCCTTCTGTAGCTCCTTTGCTTTACATGTAATGCAGTTTGTTGCCACATTAAGTGTTCTACTACCAACAACAAAGCTGAAAACAGAGGGACTCCTTCCACTAATTTATCTGGTTAATCAGTAATACCATTGTGCTGAAAAACTGTGTGCCCAGAGCCAGAGGATGCCTTCATGGTTCATCCAGGGCTTTAGAAAACAACTTTGGACTGAGCGTGTCATGAGGTAAACATATTATCCAGCCCTTTAAGACACAGAAAAACTTAACTGCTTGTGAGTAGCAACCACTGTTGTGATTTTCCCCGTGGCTTTACATGATTTAATGAGGAATCAGGCAGGAAAGCTCCTTGGTTTGCGCAGAGCAGTCAGTAGCTGTCACTTGTTCCTCTTCACTCTGTGTGGCATCACTGAGTCCTCTTTAAACAGCACTTAAACAACATGACCAATGTGTTTGGTTTTACATCATGTATTCCTGATCCAAACAAACTAAGAGGAGCCCCAGAAAGCCTTCTGGGATGCTCCTCACCTTCATGGACTGATTCAGAGATAGGCAGTGAGGTGCTGGGACAGCCACTTCAGCTTTGGGGAACAGAAAGCTGAAAAGTTTAAGGAAGAGAAGCCAAACATCACCTTGCATTTAAGTATGAGGCATTTGCTAAAAGGTGACCAGGAGACAGGGCTCCATAAAAGAACACAGTCCTGCATCTATTCTCCTGCAGCTTCTGGAAATTAGTAGAAGACATATTATCATCTAAGGAGACAAAAAGCCTCCTGCTCTCCCTGATGCCAACTACAGTAAAAATCCCTTGCTACAAATAGCTGAAATCTGCCCTCTTGCTGCTAAGCAAAGAGAGAATATTGCCTGTTTTCTGCAGTCAGCTAAAGGCCACCAGCCCTACCCTGCCTGTATGAAAGCCTACAAGTAAATGCAGAGCAGCCCTATTAGCGTGCCTGCATCTCCCCCTTCCCACCAAACCCTCTCAACCCTGAAGAAGACGCCTCATTCTCCCTAAACAAAGTTGCAAAGCTCAGGGATTGACTCAAACCTGCCTTGTTTTGCATCTAGCCCAGCAGCTTTCTCTGAAGTCAAAAGGCAAGCAAACAAGCCCAGCTGTTGTCAGTGCTCTTTCTGAGTCACTGAGCAGCAGATGCTCAAAGAGCTGTGTTCTGAAGGCAACACCTGCCGCTGAACCTGAATTTCCAAGCCACAGCTTTACCCACAGCCAGACACAGCAACTGAGTAGGCACGTACCACTAACAGCCACTCTCTCACAGTAAAATCAGAGACTGGCAGCAGGTAATTGTAACTGAAAGCTCTGGGGCCACCACAGTATTTGCAGTAGAGTCCAGTGGCACAGGATTGCTTCCAAAAGCAAAAGAATTGCAATTATTTCACTGCCCTTCTGTACATCGTTAGACAAACGCTTTGAAGGCCATCCTAAGTTTTTCAGCGTATACCTGTATCTGGATACTACCCCAGCAGACTCCAAACTCAGAGCTGTCTTAGGCAGATATCTCAGAAAATGCTTTTTTTGGTTGCCAAAGCAACATCTGAAAGAATTCATTCCCATCTTCTTTCCGTACCCGATGGTTCACATGGCTATTGCGTAGAATGCACTGTTTTAAGTGAGGGAGAAAAGAACTGCCCACAGAACAGATTCAGGGTAAAAACAAGTACTTCTCTCCCTTTCTTTTTGGAAGCAGGGGAAGGAAAAGAAAAATTATTTCTGAGCCGGAATCAATTTATCTGTCTCACATACAGTGCACCATCCAAAATTGTTGTATTAAATAATGTAGAAACAAAGGAATTTCAGTACCTGGCAGGAAAAGGCAATAGCCAGTATAGGCGCTGCTTAGAGGGACTTATGGGTTATAAAACTATGGCCTTAGCTGCACATTCTCGGGAGGGTCCCCCTGCTTGCATGGTGTCCAAGTGGCCTGGCCCACAGCCTGGGTGGACCCCTCAGAGAGCTGCTTGTCTCTCCTTTCCTAAGCCTTTGTTGTATTTTTGCTGCAATCCCCTGCTACAGGCTAGTCCTGGCAGCTGCACACAGCCTCTCTGCTGAGCAGGACGTATTACACGGCAGCCAACACAACGTGTCACTACAGCTCAGGAAACAGGGGTGGCTCCAACAAACCCTCTCCATCCTGGGAAAGATCATTCCTTGTGGTGGGGGGACAGAGCAGAGACAGAGCTCAATCTGCCCACCACCTTGCAATGCTCTCTCCTTTTTTCCTAAGTATTTTCTTCCCCAAACTTCTTCCTCCCTTTCATTTCTGTTCATTTACAAAACCAGGCAGTTCCTCTTCTCCATTTTGACCTGATTTCTGTGAGAATGACCACTGGTTTTCACTGATGCTTAGAGGAGCACGACCACCCACTATGAGCGGATAACCTGCTCTTGTTGTTCCTTAAATCCATGTGACTAGTTGCTTGTAGCAGGTTGTGATTGTGCAGCCTACTTACCTTGCAGCACCAAACCCCAGTGCTAAGATCACCTGAGGTACCAATTAAAGCTTTCAGAAAGGCTAAAGGATGACAGTGCTCCTGGGGAAGGGTTGCTCAATAGAAGACTGGTAATTAATATGCTAACTTGATAGAACTGCTCAGCTCTCCTGTGACCCCTGAACTTGGCTGGTCTACTGATTCATCGTTCTAAGAAATGATAATACAGGTTAGGAAGAATACCAGGACTAGTCTTAATTTAATACAATCTGTGATGCACTCTTGTCCTAGGGAATTTTAATGCACTAGATCAAACTGGTCTCTATGGTAACCAAACCCACAAGGCTTATCTACCAGTAACCGTGGCCCATTACAGTCAGTGTCTACTAAGGCACTTACAAACTGAAAGAAGTTGTTTCTATGTGAAAACAATGACAGCAGCAACAAAACCTCCTCCCTCAGTGCTGTGCAGCTGGCTTCTTCAATTCCCTTCAAAACCACGTTCCCTCTGCATCTGAGAAGTCATTTCCCTTCCTTGCTTGAGTCAACCTTTGAAAAAACACGGAGCAATTAATTTGCTAAAAACAAACATAAGTTATCTTTCCTCATTCTGTAAGCAGAGAAAAATCAGATGTGATGGATCTGACCTGCAGGCAGCTGCAGAAACAGCAGATTTAAGCACTTTGGCCTCCAAAAAGGTATTATTGAAAGCTAGGCAGAACAGTTATGGCATGGTCGCAGGCATGGATGGATCTCTAGTCAACTCTCAAGTCGTGCAGAATTGCAAAAAAGGAGAATAAATTGGGCTATTTTCATTTTTACATTCTAAAGGGAAAAGATGGGGGTTTCAAGTGGAGGGTTTGGTTTCCACAAAAGGTTTAGTAACGGAACTGATTCTCTTTTTCCTGAGAGGATCTTAAATTACATGAAAGCTCGGGTGACCCAAGATGACTTCTAAACGTTCAAGTTCAGGCACATTTCTCCCCACACCCCTGCATGTATCAGCTCCCTTCCCCTGCACCCTGATTCCCACACTGAAGACCCTTGCACCCACGGGCTGGGGAGGAATAACTTAAAATGGCACGAAACTGAGGATTTCATTACAATGCTCAGCCCATGCAATGATCCAGAGCAATCATTTCTGCAGACATTGCCTGAACTCTGCTTTTCTGGCGCACCTCAGCTTATGGAGACATTGCACATTGGTACAAAGGTGACAGTGTTAATGTGGCTTCTTCCAAAGCATCCTGTCATCCTTTCTGTCAGTTCTAAGGACATATGGGCCTCCGAGCGGTTGCATATGTCTGAAAGGGAACGTGCATCTCCACTGTGGCAGCTATAAGGATATCCGATAGATTTGCTTCTCAGTTGCTGAAAAATATGTGTACACAAACAGAAGCTCAGAGTGGTGAGCTAATTTCAACTTCTGTTAGGATGCTGCTAGCACTCTTTCAGAAAAAGCTTATTTTAAATTTTCCAAACCAAGCATTATCATATACGAGGTCCCCACCGGTGTTTACATACAAGAAACCAGTCCCATGACTGCACTCGGAAACCTCCAATCCTGATGGCCCTGGTGTGTGTCCCATGGGGGCATCAGCCTTCTTCTGCACATGGATTTGCCATTAGAGAGTGTGGGCAAGGGAAAGCAATGATATACCTGCTGCACAGGTTGGCTCATGATCTAAGTATTACACCTTACAAAGGACTTGAACAAGTCAACTAAAACGCCAGACATTTGAGCAAACTATGAATAAAAATATTTGTATGGTTTAGTAGCTATCATGGGCTCACTTGATTTATCCTAATTGGTGCCGTGCTGAAAAAGATTCAGTCCTTCCTAATGTGAATCAGCATACGTATAATTTATAGACTGAGGATCTACCTCACACCATGTGCAATCTCATCAAATTTACATTTCTCATACCCTAAATACTTTGGGCTCTTTCTCAATTTCTAGTAATGTTAGCAGATCATTTCTTTGCTCCTAGCTAGGACCTGTGAAGTTACAGTGAATTATGCTGTCAGTAAAACCATAAATTGTTCTAGAAAGATACAACCTCTCTTTTGCTAGTTATCAGCCCAGAGATGTCCTTACAACTGTTCCTTTCTTTAACACTTTTATATATGTTATTGTCAGCCTGACTGACAGTACCAAAGATAAAACAATAAAGCAAAGATAAATAACAAGAAGCAGAAAATAAAGGAGATGGTACACATGCTGTGAGGAGCTCCATGGACTGACGGTGAGCACGAGAAATATGATAACCTGAATATGAATGAGTTGTGAAGAACTCTTCCTTGTTGTTCACGCTTGCATTTATCTGCTTGATTTGGGTAATTTGCATGACTGGAAGGTAATTTCCTGTTGAAAAACCTGATAAAATGCTTTGATTGCAATGTGTGTAACTCCATGCAAATGCTAGTCTGGAAAAGTCAGAGGTATGATAATGAAGTCATGTTTTGAAGCCTGTGTACAAATAATGAATAAATAAAATAAGGGTAAGAAAGCAAATGAGAACACCCCTTTGCAGGAATCATCCTCTAAGAATTCTTGATGAATGGAACTCCGAGTCCCAACCCATAAAATACTGAAGAGACAACGAAGTCACACTTTTTGTATTATAATAATCCATCTTTGGAATAAGTGACACAACCAAAGTGTTGACCAGGCAGGATTATTAAGTATTCCATGACCTATCTGGCAGGTGATCCTTTTTTATTATAAAAGCTGGTTGGAGTCCGCTCTTGCACAGAGGGCTCAAGGCCCTGGAAAAACACCCCACCCTCCCCAGTTTAATAAAGAAAACTCAGCTACAATCTGACCTATCAGATGGAGTTCTACACAAACTCTTTCCAAAGTTTCCCTAAGTCACAACCTTTTCACGCACAAAGAATCTGGAATATACACCCTGCTTTTGTCAGGATTAACATGTATACTGACCACTGTGGCCTCTAAGCCTACCAGGGTCTACTGCAAAAAGTGATATTCCTGCATGTCCATGCAACACTTTCTGTAGATTGGCTGCCACAACTTAAGTGTCAAAATCTGCCTAAATGTTGTCACGTTGTACAATAATCATTGACGTGTATAATTAAGATGATTTGCTGTTATTAAGTAAAACCTTTCCATCATTTAGCTTTTAGTACCTTACACTTTGAGGCAAGAGCCAACAGTGTTAGATTTTTCTGGAGGAGAGGTATTTCCAGTATTTACTGTTTCTGCTGAAGTTTGAAAACCATGAGAACTGCTTCTCACCCCACCCGGGCACTACCCTTTTTCAGCTCGAAGCAGGGAGTCTGCAGAATGAGGTGAGTTATGAGGGAGGAGGAGGAGAACAGAGAATTAATTTTATCAGGCTGCCTCAGGCCGTAGGGAAGATTAGCTGGGATTCATTGTGAGGACAAGAAAAGATCCTTCCCTTATTTCCTGTCAAGCTGGGCACCTTACTATATTTATCTGCTTTTCGCATGAGAAATCACTCCAGCACGTTGCACCTCCCAGCCACACGAGTTCACCAGCACCAAACCAGATGGTTGAGTCCATCAAATATCCAATGGAGTCATGATAAATACATGGGCTTGCTGCCCCTGCACCAGTGCATTATTATTACATGCAGTGCAATGAGGTATCACACTGCACGCACACATTTTTCTGCTGTAGGTTCTTTCCAAACCTCTTACTCAATTGCTCCCTTCTCCTGGGAAGAACAGGGAATATACCCAGCACACTTTGAGGCCGTCTAAAGGAGGGAAACCATTATTCTGATTTTTCACTTCATTTTTGGTAAATGAAATGCTCTGCTCCAACTCACCAGAGCATACTGAGTACACGCTGGAGAGCAGAGAGGAAATACTGCCCTGTTTATTCTTCATCAATTATTGAATATGATATTTCATTTATGTTACCTTGCTGTTTTTTCTTTGAGAGACACTCTAGCCAGCCGTGCTGGAGCACACACTGAAACGGCCACGATTGCTCCATTTTTATTGTACAGACCTACTGGCAACCAAATCATTTGCAGCCTACTGGGCCTAAGCTTGGCACTCTAAGCCACGGTTAACATTGCTCAGAAAAAGAAACAAACTACTGGAAGAATGCAGTTAATAAAGCATATTTCTCTATAGAGCTGATGCTAAACAAAATTCCTGATGTTTTCCTAGGGAGGGCTGGAAACCTGACAGTGCTGCTCATACAAATTGTAATTTCACATCAATAATTCACATTCCATTAACAATATTAACAGAACCTGAAGCATTACCAGAAATAAAGTTTCCTAGTGTTAGCCCCTATCCTGACATACACGCAACAACAAGAAATCCTTGTTTCAAAGGTCAGTAAATAAGCACTTACATCTCTTGAATGCTGTATTAATATCTGTTCCAGCTAAAGCCTGGCTTAAGTGTGCTAGTAAGGAAAATTCTGATTTGAATAGTGCTGGATCAGAGCAGCAGAGATAAATCCCCTCAGTCACGCCAGCTAGATTAGCAACATAGTAATGGACTGCTGCATTCTCCTCTGGTACACTGCCTTCCATGCATCCCCTTCATGTTGCCTGAAAGCACTTTGAGCTGTTTCGGGATGAATTGAATATCTTGTCAGCTCTAATTCAGCAAAATACACAAAGTTGTACAAAACTGAAGTAGGTGAATAATCCCCCTCGGCTTCAGCAGGATTTCTAACATGCTGAAAATTAAGCACATGCTTAAATCTGCAGCTGGTTGGAAGTCAAGTGCTGCAGGACTGGCCTGTTAGTGAGCTTACTACTGTGTACAGCATGGTCCTAAAATGGGAAATATATTCAAAGTTGGACAATTTGGTGAGCAAAATCAATCAACTCAAGTAACAGACAATGAATGCTTGGAAATCATTCTGAAGAGGAAGCTTCATGGTGGTTTTCTCACTTCACAAGTCTTCATTATCATCACATTATTATCATTTTCAAGGCTTTTCCCCAGTTACCATCACTAACTGCTCGTAGAAACTTTCAGGTTTTTGTGTGTGACAAATTTCAGGGCACGTCACTAAAGACAAAGAAGGGATGTGCTGTGGTTCTGCCACGTTCTAATGGGTCCTCGCTGATACAGGAGCCAATTAACGATCAACAACAAATTATACCAATTACAACTGTCTGGAGATAAGTGGTGCCAAGGTGACGGCCCAGATTTCAGAAATGAGGAAGATGGGCACCTCTGATGAGTCTGTGAGGAAGAATCCCACCTGACCTCTGCAATTTCAGGAAGTGATAATAAGCTCATATGCGTCCTAAGACCAACAAAATCCATTAGCAGGTTAAGGTTTGAATCTGGTTATTACCAACTACAGTACAGGAAATTGAATAAGGGAATTTGACTATTGCTTATAAATGCTCTGGGAAAAGAAATGGCAAATAAAGAGAAGACCAGTGTTATGTGGGATTGTCTAAAGGACTGTGACTAGGAAACATGGGCTTGAAGAAAAAAGGAAAATTAAAGGCATCTATTAGGAAAGTTCACTGACAGCCCAGCCCGTTGTTTTGTAAATATGCTGCTACAGGAGACTTTTCAGATATGTAAAGGAGGAACAGACAAAAGGATTTGGGTTCTAATGTAAGATGTAGCAGCATGTTGGCAGAAGGAGAGCCTGTGAGATCAATAGTCTCCAGTTCCTGTGATTCAGAAGGAGCTAGTTTGCATTTTCTGGTGTACTCACACTCTGGAACAAAGGGAGAGATACCATGGGAAGTTAGGACTCCTCAGTGCAAATTTCACAGGGTTCTGCATATATTAAAACATTCCACTCCTCACCTGGATAACTACACAATAGGCTTTATATGTACAAGTACTGCCTTTTTTTAAGACAAAGCCCGAGCTCTGAAGGGTTTTTTCAATGACAATGCTGATCTGACCAAAGTGCTTAAATGCAGACCAGAATAGGCTCTGACAATTCTCCAGGAAAAGTGAAGCTTCCAATTATCCCAGGTAGGTTTCTTTGTGAGGTTCAGTGTCTTGTCTGGCAGCAAGCCTAGAGCCAGACCAGCTCACCCCAGCCTCTCACATCTCCTGTGGTAAAAGAGGTCAGGCCAGGGCAGTCCTTAAAGAAGAGAACAAGACAGATTTGAGTCACTGTTCTGCTAACAGTATCATCCTTTGGACGATGCAAAAAAAGAGTTTCCTTTGTCACTGACAGTGCTCTAATAGCCTGTGTGTCCTGGCCAAATTCCAATGAAGGTGATTACCTCCTTGCTACCTAAACCCCCTTGGGATTTCAGTTTGATATGGTCTGTCTCACTTCCTTTCACTCCATTTCAGTGGTGGGTGAATCCAGCCCTCCTACAGAGGTTAGAGAGATCTGTGAAAGTGGAAGTATATCCCATTATTAGGTTATTTCCTCTTAATTTCTTGTTAGTTTGGGGGTTTTTTGCACAGCACAATACAGTTGAAAAGCTACTGAAGCAAACTGGGCCTGCAGTGTAACTCTAGGGGAGGATAAAAACTCTAAAATAAGCTTCTACATCCAGATACTGTATTGGAAAATATTAGGATTACACCTTCTCATATTTCAGGAAAATGGTTGCTCTGCTTTTCAGGCTCTTACTCCTTCATCCTCTAAAACCACATGCCATACAAGTACCATTCAATAGCCTTACTCCACCTTTTTTCTCTTTTCTCCCCCCCTTTCTTGTAGATTATTTTTTGAACCTGATTTTGAAACCCTGGTTATATTGAATAGTCTTTTCCTTTTCTTCTGCTTCTCTGAGAAAATAGGCAGCCAGGATAGAAGTCTCCTTGCGTAAAGACTTTGAAATAAGCACACAGAATTCTCTTGCTCACAACTAGTATTTAAACCCTATTTTAGAGAGCATACCAAAGGCAAAAAGAAGAGGAAAGAGGCATGTCCAAATATTGCTTTCAGGCAATGACTTCGTGCCATCATGGTTATAGCAAGACACAACATAAAGCAAACCCGAGGCTATTGCAAATTTTATCAATGGTTTGAGGATCAATGAAGAATAGAGATTAATTCAGGTTGCCCTCAAGGACAAGAGAGTCTGAACTTGAGTGTTCCATCAGCAAGCAAGGCAGAACTTTCTGCTGAGGGGCTGGCACTGACACTGGGTTCAGTTTGTTAACAGAGTACCCCCCATATACGGGTCATTGCTGATTGACAGCATCTGAAGTTTTGGCAGCTCTTTAACTCCACCATTTCCCTCCCCATAAGTGTCTTTATTTAATATTAGCCATGCTGCTTGCTTCATTTCATACTCTGCAGCTAAATGCTTTTTGCTACCCTAATTGCTGCCAAACGTCGCTAATGAACAGCAAAGTGAGCTTCTAGAGACTTATTTGGGATTCTGCTGAGGAATTTACTGTAGCTTTATTTTTGTCATTGTTATTAGCTGAGACGTTTTTAACCAGCATTGAAAAATAGTAATTGGGCTCTGGTGTTCAACATTCAGCTCCAGCTCTTGCTCCCAGTATGACTGGAGCTTGTTTCCATGGTCTTACCAAGCTTAACACAGGGACTCAGCACAGCCAGAAGATTGGGAAAATCTGAAATAGTTTAAAGCAACCTTGGAATTTCTTTAGATCCTTTGTATCTTTTCAAGCCCTATTAAATGTAAGTGATTTCAGAAGTGTCTTTATAAGGACTTACACGGGCAAGGAACGTTCAAAACCATGTAGTGATTGCTTACTTTAAAGAGAATATATGTATATAGAAAGAACAACAGGCAGTGATTGCGTTGGGATGGAACAATGCTTATAGCTAACAGCAAAATGTAATCAAAGGAAACATTTGCTCTTGAGAGGTTTAGTACCCCCTCTGCTAGTGTAAATTAGCATAACTTCATTAAAACCAGTGGAGTATTGTTGATTTAAACTAAGACTCTGAGTACTTCAGCTCTTTGAGCATCTGAGAAAGAAAAGCAGACCTGGAAGTAGCATGTATCTTGCATGTTATTATGTTAATATTTGGGAAGCACAAGTATAGAGAAATGATAACATGGTTTATGGTGAATTTTCAGTGACTTTGCAATTCATTCGGCTTCATTTGCAGCAAAACAAGGTAGATTCATTTGTCTGTAAGCTATATAGCAAATATATGCAATAGTCAAACTACTGGGTGATCTCTGGACAGTTCATGCAGATACAGATAACGGCAGCAATAACATTAAGGAAAAAAGTAAAACACCGATTAAATTAACATCTTGGTTATTTGAGTAACATCAAGAACTTCAGCCTTATTTTTAGCTCTTGAGATCTAAGGGAAGAAAAAACTATGACACTTTTTCTGCTAGAACAACTCATAGATTTCCCTTGCCAAACCCCTGCCCTATTTAGGGTCAAATCAAAAGGCAAAAAGATCTCTGCTGCTTAACTGAAAGAACTTGTTGCTCCATTTTCCAGGTTCCTTTCCTCTCCACTGCCCAGAACTCTAAAATCAGCAGGCTTTATGGACGCCTTTGCAGTAGGGCTGATATTATCATATAGGCCTAGATATTGCTTGAAGTTTATTTTCTAAATCCCTCCTTCCCAAACTCTCCTTATTGATTTGGCGAGCATTCTATTTGAACACTTTAAGATGCTTGGTTTTTTGTGATACCCACTCTCAGAGTCTGAAGGATGAAGGCAGCTCTCCCTTTCTTTGCTACAGTGGGTCTCATTGAGCAGAAAAGGTTGAACAATACAATTAGAGTCTTTTTAAATTCTGTTGGCCTTTTTGCCTATGAAGCTCTCTGTGACTTACCTCTTGTTTTCCTTTTTACTTAAAGGATCAGCCAAACTGTTTGTCTAACTGCTGTGAGTCACCTGGGAGCTGTTCTCTTTGACCGTTCACTCTCGAGCTATTTGTGCTGTCACATTAGATGACAAGATTTTATTAAAAGTGAAGTAAGATCAACTCCTTTATTTCATCATAACAGAAGTTTACCAAGGAACTACGTGACATTTGTCCTAATGCTCTTTGAGCACCAGAGGTTTTTAATGCTTATAAACCCAGTGATTCTTTACCAGAAACGTTTAAGTGTTTAGCAATGATCTGTTTTGAATCTGCTCTTTTCAATGACTTTATTAAATGACTTTCCTTACGTGTGTACGAGTTTCTATGTTGTATGTGTGCTCTAAGAAATGCCACAAGAATAAATAACTCAGAGGCCACAGGATGTCCTGCTGAAAGGCTAAAAAAAGCAAACCATTGACAATAGCTAATTCTAATTATCATTATTATCATCCTTTAGTACTCAGAGCCTACTAGTCTTCCTCCTCCCAAATTAGAAGTTAGGTAGCTATTTAGGATAGGATTTTCAAGAATGTTCAGAATTATTTCGCTTCCATCATAGCCATCACAGGAGGAGGCAAAGGGAAAGTCTTCTCATAATACTAGCTTTTAAAAGCAACCTAGTTTGCCCACAATGCCCTTTGGGGTTCTATGTTATCACGGCCCAGCAAGAGTGGGGTGACCCATGAGTGGGGCACAAGCCAGGAGCCAAACCTGCCAACAGTGTTTGCCTACATTACTTCAACCACGATCTCTTAATCTTCAGGATAATGCTGTGCTCCAGGAACCCCAAGGTTTCTCAAGGGCACAAGAAAGCAGCTTAGCTGAATGAAGAAATTCAGGGGAACTGTAATCTGGACCATTAACTATTTCTAATATATCAGCAATGTTTCGCTGGTGCATTTGGGTTTTCCATTAGAAGAGCATCCTCCCCTTGCCCCCTCTCTCCAGGATGTGAATCCAGTTTTATTAGAGCGTGAAAAATATGCCCTCTTCTGCAGTGATGTCGCTGAGAGGAATAAAACATGGCTCTGCTGATATATACTCTCAATTGCACTAATAACATCTCATTTTTTCCCAGCTCACCCTGGTGCTGCTGATAGAAGTGTTGCTGCCACTGCTGTGAGGCGTCACTGTGATTATTACTGTTCCCTCAGTGTCTTTTCTGCTCTGGGATCCCATCCAGAAAAGCATTCTGTTTCAGGAGATTTACGTGGCCAGATTGCACAAAGAAAAATGACACCATGAACAGCAGCCCTATTTTTTACAAGGACATTTTTACCAGGAAGTCTAAGACTTCATGCCAGAAATATCCTTCCCTGTCACACAGAGCTCTCTAACTCTAGAGCTAACCCAACCTTTGGGTTTCCTTAACCCTGACAGCAAAAAGGTCAAAGTTGGGGCACAGCTTGAACAACCTTAGTAGTTGAAGATCAACAGAACTTTCCAGCAAAAAAAAGATCGTTCCATTTATGAACGTTTTGACCCATATAAGCTCTCTGCCTCAGCTGACACAAAAGCCAGTGACCTCCTAGATACACAAGATATTTGCTGGAGCTGTATTATCAAGTTTCCTGGAAAAGTCAATGTTTTAGTTATTATTTTGTGCATTGTGGCCAGTAGCTTAGCAGGAAACTGAGCATTTTCAATGTCTTTTTCAAAACTTTGCCTATTTCTGAGATGTTTTTAACTGCTCCCTGTCAGCCTGTGCGATTTCAGAGTTTGACAGTTTTAAATGCACATATGGTGTTCACATAGATATGTCATTCCACACCTGCCTTCCCTTTTCGATCTGCATTTTAACTACTGCAGGCTGTTTTGGTAAATAATCAAGGGAGATCTCATCCCTTATAAGATGGATAATGTTCCTTCTTTACACACATGCATTCCTCTTCTTTTTGTAGCCCTATTTTTTAAGAACTTTCTCTTACCAATGAGTTGCTACCAGATGCCATTTTGTCCTTCAAGAAACAATAAACCTCATCCATCTTTCTTCATTATTTAATCTGAGGCTAAAATATTATCTTGGCCAGCATGAGACTATGATCTATATTAGAGCCATCAGTATGCCATCTCGACTGAATGAATACACTTGCTTCTTGCAAATATTATCCCAACAACTATACTATATATTCCAAATTCTCATTTCAGTTAACTTGGCCTACATTAGAATGAACTAAATTGACTGCGCTGTTCATCATCGCTGCAGGATTAACGTCTCTCACCATTGTAAAACCAAAGCAATGACAACAGTCCTTTAGCATTTTGTAATTTTGCCCAACGGAATAGAAAGGAGAGAGTGCAGCTAGTGTAAATTATGTATTTTATACAGTATTTCTTAATCAATACATCAGTCATGCTTTAATGTGTTGTTTTCTCAGGAAATACTAAATGGATAGTGGCAAAACCTGGCTACAGATCAGTAGTGAAAGCAGTTGGGGTGAAAGAAGCACCGGCTTCCTGGTCTCATGCAGCCCTGGCAAATTCCACTGAAGCTGAGGAGCTCAGGAGAGTTAAATACCCCTGTTAAAGCACATGGCTGTTCCTGGGACTGTTTTCTTCTCTGGGTTCTGTCCTCCTGAGACATTAATCATGCCTCTGGATCCTGGCCTCCAGGAAGGATTTACCATGTTCTGATGAACGCCTGATGACAAACCATTTTTATCACCCATTTCACATCAGGAGCCTGAGAACACCTACGATCCTTAACTCACTTGAAGATCAAATAATGTCTTACAGAGCTGCTAAGGGACTATGTGCTGAAGGACAAGAGCTGGGAAATAATTTCCAAACAGCACTGTGGGGTTTTTTTTTTGTTATTACCTAACCAGGCAACTGTTGTTTGCTCATGGAAATAAGTGTTTGATTGAAGGCTGGAGAGCAGGCGTGCTGCCTGCCAGACTGTCTGGCTGTGTGCTGAAGGGAGGCAGTGCTTGGGCCAAGCTGAGCTCCAGCAGCAGGGAGGCTCCTTCCTACAGCGGGTACCCCAGGAGTGCTCAGAACCACCTGCACCCCCAGAAGCCAGAGCAGCATCCTGGGGGATGACCTTGGTAGCACTCACAGAGTCAGCAGCTCACCCCCAGCAATTACCCTGCTTGTGTTCTCACACCTCTTTTGAAGGCTAAAGCGTGTAAAGAAAAGCGCTTTGAGAATACTGCTTGCTCTGAGAGGCTTCCCTGGGAGTTTATGTCTCAGCAGCTAGCATGAGCCTGAAAAATCACATCAAGACCACGAGCAGCCCTGATCATGCACCAAGTTAGCCCTGATTTATAATAGATGATGTAGGAATTAACATTATGTTCACGCTCCGGGGCATTGTTATTGCTAATACTGACACAGCCCAAGAACTTGTATTTTTATTATCCCTAAATACCTGAATAACTCCTACCACTTACTCTGTGATGATAGGCATGTGCAGAATCAAAAAATAAATAGAAATCTCTCCTTTTATTCTTCAGGAAAAAAAGAAGAGATGACATTAACGAGTAATTACTCCCCCTTTCCTTTTCCAGAATGAATTCAAATGAACGCTAATTTGATTAATAAGGTAATTGTAATTGAATGATACGTTTCAGGTGTGTCAGAGTCTTCCCAGAAAATCACACAACGTGTTCCCATTTACATCTCCACATTCTGAATTCCTTTAATGGGATGTGCCAAGGCATATCCGATTGGCAGCATATTACTCAGAATGTAATGGAGATGCAGAAACACGTGTGATGGCTTTGAGAAGAGAGCCCTGGAGAAGTGTTCTGCAAAGGGTAGATCAGTGAAGCAGCAGAGCACAAATTTATTGCTCTCCTACCAGACTGCTCCTCAGTCTCCCAGCTCAAGATGCCCAGGGAGCTGTTTTTGAAAGGACAGTTCCACACAAGTGTTTCATTAGCAGCAGGTACCTCCTCAGTGTGCTGGCTAAAGGGCAAATTAAACGGCGACACAAAGTCAAAACCTATTTGTTTTCTACCAGAGATATCTATATCCCAAATACAACACAGCTTACCAATGGCTAGCTAAAGACCAGAGATTTGGAAGCTTCCTCCGTGGGCACCTCTCCCTTCAGATACTGATCTAGGTGTTCTATGCAGTGACTACATGTGTTGAAAACATACGAGACAGCCCATGAGCCGGGAGCAGAACCTGGGACTTTCTCTTGCTTGGAGATCACGAGGCAATAAACTGAAGGTCCCTCACAAGCTCTCCAGTTTTTTCCTGAGACACCAGAAGGTCTGGCTGGCACAGCTGCTTTCCCCAGAGCCTGGAATCAGCTGGAGGTTAAAAGTCCTGCTCCAGGAGAAAAACTGACTGTGATTTTCCTCAAAGACAAGTGGTAATTCAATTCCACACATCCTGGGGAAGCGCTCGGCCAAGGAGTTATTGTACAAAACCCGAGCCACAGCCATGCTTCCTCTGGCTGTGTTTCAGAGGGGAGAAGAGGAACTTCCCACTTCTCCAGTGCTCTTCCCAGCTTTGTTCTCAAAATAACCCTCATCCCAGTGGTCTCAGACTCCTAAAATGCCTGGATTAAATTTTATTTGGAGCCTGAAAGTTTTAGACTAAACATTGCAGTGCTTAGGTGCCTTATTGGGTCTAATCCTTCCTAGTATCAGCCCGGGAAAACATAAAAATAACGCAATATGCTACAAAGACAGATGAGAAATTTCTGTAAGAAAAGTCTGACTGGGATGAGTGTAACTCTGAACCTGGTCCAGAAAGAAAGGTGAAACAAGTAGTCTAATGAAGCGCCCCGAACTAGTCACATTTCACTATTTAATTATAGATCTGATTCTGGACCTAATGTACGATAAACTTCGGTGAAGACACAGAGAGAAGAAGGGCACGAGAAACATTACCCTGGTACCAGAGAGCTCGGGGAGCAGAACAAAAGGCTGACAAATGGGACTGGCTATTTCTGGCTGATCTACTTAATGGAGTAGAACTACAGGAAATAAATGGAGATGGAGGCCTAAGGGTAAAAATGAGTGATATCAGGAAAATGGAGATAAAGCGTGAGCTTGGCGTGCTCTTGCAGGATTAGACTGCAAACATTAAGGGATCGCCCGTTAATCCCTAATTATTCTGTTATGTACATTACCAGTTATGCACTAGCTACTGTTGCTATCATTATCTTTTTCATCTGAGTGATTACTTGGACCATCAAGAGAACCATTGGAAACTACAGCATCAAATGCAGTTTGAAGCAGAAGGGCAAAACGAGCAGGTGCTTCAACTCTTTCTATCACAGTAACATCTTCACGCCTTACAGGAGGTTTAAAGGAATGAAGATTTTAATTTGTTCTTGCTATGGCTTGTTTTTAAGCATTTAGAGCAATTTCTCTATTTCTCTGATGCAAATCAAGTGTAGCAAGGCACCAACATAATTTCTCATACCAAAATCACAAAATGTATCTCCACCAATGATCTTGTACAATAGCTCAATGCAGAAGTTATCACAGCCTTGAAAAGCAAGCATTTACTATACACCAAGTAAATTCTAGTCACCAGTCCAACATTTTACAAACCTTTAAGCATCCACCACTTTCTAGCTGAAAAAAAATCCAAATAAATGCTTCCTCCTACTCAAAAATATATTATTCACAGTCCTGAGATTCTAAGTATTAATTTAATCTCATATTCCCTTACTGGAAAAGGAAATGTATGTCATTAGAAAACCTGTGAAAGCAGGCACTCAGTCCTAGTCTTTTATAGGTAGGCTGAAGCTAAACCACTTTTGGTTTCACAAGCTAATTTTAGGTCATTTGTAGCCATTTCCAAAATGCATTACTTAAAGCGGCTCTCCTGTGGCAGGTTGTGTTTAGTTACCAACTAAGCAGGGCTAGTTATACAATTTCAAAAACCCACTTATTTTTATGGGTCGCTCTATTTTACTAATGCCTAGTGAACAAAAAAAAGGAGTAAGAGATGGCATTAGTCACTGAAACTGTTTTCTGGATGTCTTCAAGCAGTTACAATAGACTCATTTAAGAATAAGCATATATATTTTAATCTCTTTCTGTTATGATTAGAAATCTGCCACTGTCCTTTTTATCACAGGTATATGTCAACACGAACACACAAAAACATGTGCATTTCTCTATACATTGCATAGAGTAGCTTATATATTATCCTGAGGATAATATATTTTAATGTACCTTGGAAAAACTCACTTTATACATGTATTCCAAGTCCAGAGTATACACTGAAGCTTTATACAGTGCTGAAGTCCACTAAAGCAGCACAAAATAAATAAATATATATATACACCCACCCAGCCCATAGTTTCTTTTCATTCCTGTTGCTGGGCCTAGTAGCTGTACAATTTGGAATAAAAGATACTTTAGGAAAAGGAGGGGAAACAGGAGAAAGAGTATGATTGTGTAGTAATTCTCCACATACTAAGGAAGAGGCAAAAGGTATCAGAGAGCCAGCTCTCCATGCTCCTTTGTAGCAGAACATCTCATTAATTTTTCCCCTCTCATTTTCTGCACCTTGCCCCTAGCACACAGAACAAGCAGCAGCTTCTTGGAGCTCTGCTCTGGGCAGGAAAGTGGTTCCAGGGGCTTGAATATTGTGAAAAAGCTCCTGCTGTGAATGCTAAGCTGGGCTTGGTGTAACTTTTATTTGCTGTGATCCTCCTGGGCAAACTGTAGAGGTAGGGTTGGTTCTCCTGCAATCTGTGAGGGTCTTTGAAAGACAAAGAAGAAAAGACTGACCCTTTTAGTGGAACCCAAAGGAAGTAAAGTCAATAGGAAGCTCTTATATCCTCTTGAAAGGAAGAGCTTTTGCATCTGAATGTTCCAAATTACCTGCTCCTTTGAAGCTACTGTAAAAAGAAACCAGTGTTTTCTTGAGAAAGGGTTAAAAAGTCCTAAGTGGTGGAATTGTTAGGAAGCTCTTTCTTACACAATGTCTACAATTAAAGCTTCTGTTGGTCTGGACACCCAAGCTACAAAAGGGTAGCTCTGAAGGATGTTATTCTGCAGGCAGAAAATCCCTGTAGCTGCAATTTCTTGCTGCTTTGGAGACCTCTTAGAAAGCTGGAGGGAACAGTGGGAATAAATGACACCCCGTAAAGCTCAGCTTTGCTGAAACAGGGATGCTGTGGATACAGCAAGTCTGTACTGGGAAATAGCTAAACAACAATGTTTTGTTTAGGATAATTAGATCAGAATATGGAGGTACTAGAAAAGGAGAAGTGTAAAGTATTTAAACCCAATATTTCTTACAGGTCTATTCCACTGTAACGTGTTGTTTTTCTGAGATACCTCAAGTTTCATCAAGTCCTCCAATCTGAACTGTTGCATTTATCTTGCTAGGAAACAAACCTGGATTTTATAGGGTATGAAATTCATTTAGCCACATGGCTCAAGCCTCACAAAGGATCAGTAGTTTTGTTTCTTGGTCTTTGATTTTTAGTTTGAGACTTGTAACGTACAATGTCTGCCTCAGGAATATCAAGTCTGCATGGTTGATCACTTAAAGGGGCAAAAAGAGAAAACAGCTTTTTCTCATGATCTAGATTATCTTTCTCATTCTCTCTACTCCTGCAAATATACATTATATTTATTCAAAAGAGGCCCTTAAAATAGAAACAGTGCTTTATTTCTGAAGATGAACATATTCAACACAGGAGATTGCTCATTATCAGCCTGAAATACTGATCCTAGGCCTACGGAGCCTTCAGAAGAATAAATTGAGACACGATTAAAAAGCAAGTAAAGTGGATTCAGTTTTCAGAAAGAATCCAAAGGAGCAATAGTTGTAAAGGCAAAGAATTTAAGTTGCAAAGAAAACTACCACCTTGGAAATGTTTTACTATTAACCTTAACAGTTCATGGTTGATATCCTGCTTGCTTTGATAATGATGAACAAAATTAAGCCCCTTGGCCCTTACAGGATTCCAAGCTTCATTTCTGAATGAAAATAATAGAAAAACCCCCCAAAGCTGCATAAAACTCTGTCCAGTATGCACTATAGTTCAAATACAGGAGGTTTTTATCTTAGCCATCAAGCAAATCCTGTAACTAGAGGACTGGAACAAAAGTTGTAATCATTTGTGGCAACGTTAAGAACAATGTGAATTCTCTTTTTTATGTCTACTGTGATTACTTCTTAGATTCCTGCTGTTTATAGTAGAAAATAAAGAAATATCAGTCTAGACAGCTATTAGTGACAATATACGTAATTGTCTTGAGATCTGAGGATTTTTAATCTGATCTTTCACTGTTTATAAAGATGGTGTTGAATTTATAGCATCTGTTATTATTGTTATTCGACGTACTATGGACTCCACAATAGAGTTAAATGATCTCAGTCCTCAGCATGACACAGAAGTGCAATGAAGAGTTCCTAATCAGAGTTGGGTTCTTCATAGATGCAAAATGGATGCATTCATATTCAAACAGTACAATTAAATTGCAGGCTACCAGGGGAATTAATCTTGATTTGCAGCCATTTATGATAAATAGGATTTAGGATGCTGGTGTCAATGAACTGCTCTGTACTGAAGGGAGAGATAAATAGCAGCAGCAGGACTTTAGCAAAATTAGCTAGCAGACTTGTTAAAATAACTGAATGATGAGATGCACCAATTAAAAACCATTTAGCAAGTTTGCATAGAGGTAACTCACTGGAAGATCACACATACTTCAGCTTCATAGGGACTTTTATCTCTTTGAGGCATGTAATAATTAAAATGGCCATTAGTGATAACGGGAATTATTCATACAAATCCTCCCATTTATTTATTTGACATAATAGATCCCAAAGTCTATTTATGTTGTTTTTTTCCTTATTATAACCAACTCTATAAATCCACAAATTATGAAAATATAATGCTGTAAATTCTTAAAAAGTCAAAGAAAAGTGTTATTTATGTATCATGCCTTTTCATCTTGAAAAAAAATTGGAAAGAAAATAGTTTCCACAATGGTGAGCAGGACTGCAGGGGGATGTGGACATGGATGTGCGTGTATGAAAGTACTGGCCCTCAAAAAAGAGAGATGACAGGCAAGTTATATCCAGAGCATGCTTGAAAGACACACCAGCCTGGAAAACAGCACCAAATTCTCTAATATATCTCTCTGTTATGTAAGATAATTGAATGGCTTAATTAAGGGATTCTTGCAGGAGACCAATTTATTTTAAATCGCAGAGTTCTGATGCCTATCAGGAAGGTAATATGCTGCTGCTGAAGATCCCCCAAAGGAGGACACATTGCCTTATTTTAAGAACAATAATGAATATGTAGGCCAATTTTAGATAAACATATTAATGAAAAAATGTCTTAAAACATGAATCACAACAAAATAGTATTTAAAAAAGCTCTTGATGCAGAACATGGGCTTGAAACCTTAGCCTTGTATTGTTTTCATGCCTGAAAACACAACAACTGTCATGCTTCAGGAAAAAATATATTTGCCTGCCTTTTATGCCAGGTAGTTTTCCCATCTAGAATGCTTCTACTGCAACCTGTGACAGTATTTACTTATGCCTAGGGACAATATTTCACCAGAACACCAAAGCTCAGGAATTGAACAGCCATAAAAATGTTTGTTCACTAGATTTTCTCCCCATTTGTCTCTACATTTATTTCACACAGAACAGTAAGTTAGCAGAAGCTGATGGACATACCATAGCATCTTTTATTTCAAAGAATAATGTAAAGGCAACACCTAAGGGCTGGATTAATGAATTGCCAGGCACCTGCTAAATGACAGTAATTTGCAGGGCTTCCAGAATGGAGCTCTGGGGGGCAAATGCTTAGAAAATGACGTTTGACTGAGATGAGACTAGAACCCGTATTTTCCACAGCAATCCACAGTCTTTCCTCATTAACTGAATTAAATCAGGTGTATATTTACACAGAGTTGGAAGAATAATAGTGATGCACTATTGTGTGTGTGCGTGTATATATATATATAGGTGCTCAGGAACATTCCCATAAAAGGTTGTATTCTAACATGAAGTCCCTTATTCAGGTATTCAAGTGAGTTCCTAATTCAAAGCATTGACTATTCCCCTTGAAGTGGCGTTGCTGTTACTCCATCTCCTCTCTAATTTTATCCTGAGCCCTTCTATCTGTGGTAGATTGTTTGCAGGTAGGCTCAGAAGAAAGAATTGCCTGCACAGAGGCTTCTAGGGCAGAGCTCAGCCTGGGAATGCTGTGGCCTTTTGAACACTCACTAATTGCATGACAAAACTTGAAACCCTGCTTCACAGGCAAACGTCTGACAGCTGCTTAAAGGCTACTTGAAAATTCCGCTGGAAGGGTTGCAACTGAGTTAGCAGAGAAACACCCTTGACTTCCTTTAGGATCAATAAGGAAATTTTAATTGGCAGGCTTCCCCACTTCAAAATAAGCTTTGAAACACGGTGAAAATAGAAGCTAAAAACACGCAAGCGGTAACAAAATCCAGAGCCAAACCATTCTGTGTTTGTTTAAACTGTGAAACACCAAAAGGGGGGGAAATGGGGCTAGAGTCAAACCTTTTGCCATAATACAGTAATATTTAATAAATATTAATGGGTTGAAGAAAATATTCGTGACCTTATGCTAAACTACAGAGAGAATTCATGAAGTGTAGGAGCACTATGCACAGAAAATAACCACTAGAGCAAAGTTTATGGAGTGCAGGATTCAGAAAATCTGTCCTGAGTTCTGCATAGATGTTGAAATAAATTGAAATTTTCTAACTTGAACATTTCCAACGTTTTTGACACAAACCTTTTTGCTAGGCTTGCCACGTGAACGAGATGTTACAACCAACCAAGTCCCACCTGACAACGTGCAAACATCTCTGCCAGGCTTCTGCAGATCTCCTGTGCGCTGCTCTCTGGGCTGAGCTCAGGCAGGGGCAGGTGAACGAGGCAATGCCAGCTCAGAAATCCAGAAAAATATCATTTTTTAGCAGAGTGTGTGTGTGTGCGCAAGGGTGTGTGGGCACAACGAGCAGGTAAAGCTTCCTGAAGGGACATGTGTGGATTTGATGATGGCTGATTTGAGAAATCACACCTTCCTAGCACAAACAGGCTCTTCCTTTCCAAGCATGTACCCCAGACAAGATTTTTCCTAAGAAAACACACTCCTCACCTCAGCAACAAGGACAACACATCCTCCCTATGCCCTTCCCAAAAGAGCCAGGAAGTTGACAGGATTGTGTTGATTACAGCTACTACTAGATTTATCTCAATTCCTTTCCCCAATACTTAATGAGGCTGAAATATTTCTTTTTAAAAATTGTACGTGGATTTTTTTTTTTCAGGCTCATGAGTATTTACAACTGTCGGAATGATCATTAAAATTCCTTTGTATACTCCAACTTCACCATTAAAACCAATGTTACTTACAAGCCAGCCTAATTTTGCACTTGCACTAGGAAGTTAATGACGTTATAGAACTTGCTTGCAAGTGCACCAGATCTATGTTATTTCTACACACTCAAACAAACCAGTCACGGCAAAATTATCTGTATTTCTATTGAAAATAGATTGGATTTACTATCAGGAATAAACTGCAGTGAATGCTAGTGTAAATACAGAGAATCATAAAATGGTGTGGGTTGGAAGGGACCTTAAATAATGCAGATAATCACAGCATAGCAAAGCTAAGAATATATGTATAGATTATTTTCTTTAATATTATTGGTGTATACTTAGACAAAAGAAAACAATTTTACATGCACAGACAGTTGCATTTGAATGGTTTCATCAATATTGTTGTCATGTCCCTAATGGGGATATATTTTAAAGATATTAAGCATTAGCTCTTCATCTCCAAGAAAGAAATAATTCCTTTTTAAAAAAAGAGAAATTCATAGTCTAGAGAAACCACACGAAGAAACAAGGCCATATTCCATGTTCAGTTATACATGCAGTATATACACGTTTATATACATATATATATGTACATACACATACATGAATATATAAAACTTTCAGGGAGTGAAGTACTGTAAGGGAAAATCAAGTATTTTTTTGTTCCTGAATTAAAGGGGATCTATTCCCAGAAGAAACAAGCCTGGGCAGGCAACTCAGGAATAGAATGAGGTGTGCTTTGATAAATTAACTTCCTAGTGAAGCAAACCAGGGCAAGTGCAGGGAGAGGGATAAGGCATACTAACAGATTTCCACAGGTTTTTATTTTATTTGAATCCATCACTTCTGGGTAGCAAAGTGCACTCCAATATATTCTGCTTAAACTCAAGAATGCCTCACCTTATTTAACGTAATTTTACATGCCTGCTTTAGGAATGTGTTAGTCCTAAGCAGGAGCTTAGCTACAAATCCCATAGTCCTAAGTCTATATATAATACTAGGTCTCAGCTACAGTGAGTTTGGCTGCAGTAGACCTCAAGAGGTCCAATGTAAAGCTCTAGGAAAAGAGACACATTCATGGTTTAATCAGATTAAAACCAGAATGGCCTCATCTGTATGGTGTGTAAATTTAATGTTTCCAAAAACTCTTATTCTCTTGCCAAAACAGGTTGCCCAGAGTAACATACACTACACTATGGTATATGAAGACACGTGGAAGGTATCAGCTTATGTGTAGTTGCATAAAAATTCTGCATATAATTTAGAGTAGTTTTGGAACTGGTATGACAAGACTGGTGTCAGCACTGAATAAAGTACTAATCACAATCCTGGGGAAAGACAATAGAGGATCTTTCACCAATCAGCTCATCTCTTCCTCTAAATAGCACTTAAGAGTGAGATCATCATGTTATTTCATTGTGGGGGAAATTAAAGTTCAGGGTATGCAAGCTGCATGTTAAATGGGATAGTTAGAGTCAGATTTCAGAACCATAAATAGAAGCATATGCAAATTTTAAAGCATACCTGCATCTCAATAAGCCAAAACCAAAATGGAATGCTTCTAAGTGTTCAACCTTTCAAATGATATGTTAATATTATTTCTCAGATGCACTCGGGGATGAGTTGTGGCTAATGGTCAGGCATCAGCCATTCTACTCATCTATTCCTGCCCTGCATTCCCTCCTTGAAATTTTGAGAAGGTAATGTCATGTAACTATAAGCTTTGGATGTATCTCTATGATAGACACTCAGTTAAGGTCAATTCCAAATGAACATTAATTTAGGGAGGGCAGAAACAAAAAGGCTGCTAGTCCTTGTGGTTCTACTACATCAGCATCCCAAAAGTGAACTAATGCTGATTGTTGATTGGATTAACTGCTAAATTACCTCCTATATTTAAAGATGATTTCTTTAGAGGGAAAAGAGAAAACCCTGTATTTTGCTATTAGCAGGGAGGCATCTGAGAGGAACCTACACAAAAGAGAGGAACTAAGGAATTCTTTCCCTGCATTGGATTTGTGAAGTCGGGCTCACACTCCCAGCTGGGATGAATCCTTCTGCCCCAGCCAGACCATGGCCATGGCTCTTTGGACTGACTGTGCCCATCTGGGCTCTGTCCCAGGTAACTGCATTAAATCTGCAGCAGAAAGTGCTCTACTTCTTCCCTGTGTGCCTTGTTCAGGTGGGTCTCCTATAGCCTCCCTGGAGATAAATTATCCTTTTAGGGAGATGAGACAATTTCTTTTAACAGAGAAATAACGAGCAGAAGTAATGTCGTGTGAAGTGGCTGTTTATGTGAGAGCTGCTTTCATGAGATGAGAGGCAGGATTTGGTCAGCCTCTTCCATGGCAGCAGCACTCTTAGTTTACATATGGTCATGTTCCTAATTACCACTACTTGAGATTCCTTCATTCCTGTTGTGAAGAGAAAGGATGAAATAGCTGTGGTGATGCCATTATCATCCAACACCTAATCACTCAAGAAGGGTCAGAGAGGACAATGATTTTCTCTATGTCACTCTTAAGGGGGCCAGAAGTTGTAGATTAAAAGATATACTTTAATAAATATAATGGGTGGTGGGGCTCTGTGAGGTCGAACCTCCAGTTAAAATGTAGACCATGGCAGTTAAAAAATAAGAAGAGAAACAGAAAATAACTGTGGGCAGTGGCTTAAGTAAAAGAGCACATATTCATATTCTTATGATCATCCTCAGAGGCAACTTGCATCAGTAATAGCAAAGCAACAGGTCCCAGAGCTGAAGTGGCACAGACAGTGTATTCAAATACAGACAGCGTGCTTATATTTAATAAGCACGGCAGGTGAACAATTGGATTTGAAAGGGAAATTAAATAGGCTGACCCAAGAGCAGAGCCATTTATTGTCTAGCTTTGTGCTTTCTATTCCATGATTACTGCAAAGCTCTTTTGTAAGCCAATATGAAGGAACACATTACTGTGATTGTGCAGCAGCTAAGCACGGTAGCCACAGTAGGAAACACAAAAACATTTTAAAAAATCAAATTCAATCAGCTTTTACCTCCGAGCTTTTACATTCTCTTTCCTTTTAATCTCTTTTCCTGCATGATGCCTGCTTTAAGCCTAACACTGCATTAATGCTATTTCTAGATGCCTGATAACGCAATAAGGTAGAAAAATTAGCCAAGACTGAGGGCTACAGAACTCTTATTTTAGCCCTAAGCTAACCCAGAAACAACCATTTAGCTGTAGCCACAAACAGCCGATTAGTCTCCAATTGCAAAATTAACTCAAAAGGAAATGCAAGGAACAAAAATCTTTGTGAGTGCTACAATTTGTTATTGATTACAGAGGAAAATTAGCTTTGTGAGTTGAGACCATCATCATAACACCGAGTGAATATGAGGTGTAGCCAAGGAAAACAAGTGTGAAGTTTCCTCCACCTGCTGAGCAAACTCCAGAAACCAAGCAAATGAAAATACTCAAACTGGGAAAATAGTTGTCAAAGTTCTTCAGAAAGTACTAGTGAGTAGCTTCATCTTCTCTCCTGAACAAAGCATTTGTAGCATTTAGCCACTGAACCTCACACATTTTCCTGTCCCTAATGCAATTGCCAGAGACTTCTGGAGAAGCTTCCCAGCCATCAGCCCATGTTTCAAAAGAGAATGCAAATCATTGAAAGCACGGGCAAAATAAACCAGATTATCTAAGCGAGGAGCAGAAGATATGAAAGCAGGACAATGGGTGTCACAGGTAATTATAAAGATGCATCTGGTCCCTAGTTACTTTTGACAAAGCCGTTTTTGTGATTTATGGCAGGTGCTTGTTTATAAACCTATTTCAGCCCAGACACACCGAAGCACATTCATCATTCTGCCCGGTCTTCATTGCTGGATAAACGTCATTTAAACACAACCTGAATCCAGACTTCTGCTACCTTGATAGAAAAATAAGGATCTTCCATTTGCCTGCACTTATTTCATTATTTCAATTGACCTATGGAGTTGGGTTGTGTTTGACAAAGGTTCTACACTTACCCCACACTTAATTTGACAAGGAAAGCAAATGTAAGCGTGCTGAAGTTCAGGCTAGCAAGCAGTACCTCTTAATACCAATATCTGTTTTTCTTGCCCTGCAGTTGTGTTTTGTGGAAATGCAGGATGATCAAGGTGCCATCTTGCTACAATTCTGTTTCGGGGTTCTTTTTAACACATTTTCTGGTCTTTGAAAGCTGACATAGTGCAAAAGTTTTCTTATCCTGCACCAGGGAATCCCAGACCTGAGGAACTGCTCCATTATCATGGCACAGAGTTGTTCCATCAGCTCATGCGAGCAGCACAGTTCTAAGTTCTTCATTTTTCTCTTCACTGAATATTTCTTGGTGGAAATAAAGCTAAATAAAACAGCCCAGTAAAATCCAGTGAGAACAGCAGCCTTGGGAGATTGCTAAAATAAATACCTAGAGCCCAAAAAGCCATGTAAGGATAGGACCTGGATTTGTAAGTTTGAACTGTCAGTAAACAGCTTGATGCAGAAAAAGGACGTTGAACAATTTGGAAATTGTGCACAATGTGAAGTATTTACTGAATTTTTTAGGAGAAGATATGGTAGTACAGAATATTATTTTTACTGTACTTGTAGATTAACCACAGGATTCTGAGGCAGGAGGGAAAATGTAAGGGAATAAAAGTTGAATGGCTAAAACTAACTGCATCATATTCCTACCTCTGCTCAGTATATTGCAGTATAAGTCCAAGTAGTTTCCCTACTCTTAACCAACACAGAGCTTGAATAAGCTTATTTGAGGAAAGAAGATACTAAGGAATGTATTTGGAAAAGAACAAACAAAGAAGACTTTTGGTTACAATAAAACCTTCAGAGATATTTCCTGGTGAAAGTCAAGCCGTGCCACTAGCCACCATCACATAAACCACACCACAATACTCTTCAGATCAGAGCACCAATTTCTATAAGCACAAGAGAGATATTTTCTCAATGGAAACGAAGTTTACTCTGCTATGAAGAAGGTCTCAGTTCTCGAGTGCTTAAAAATCAAAACACGAAGAGAACTTTTACAAGTAGACCATCTTGGATATGGGCTGAACCATCCTAATTATTGACTGGCTCTGGAGCAATTCCACGTGATGGTAACAGATTGTCAGCATGACTACTACAGCCTCACAGGAAAAGTAAAAATTAAAGACTTTGCCTTTCATTTGCATTTCAAAGTACCCCCACACATTGGACTAATACAGAAAAACAACTAATACTATAATGCTTTACAGAAATCCTTGTTGGCAACAATGATGGCAGCTATTGTAAGATTAATTTTTGATCTAAGTCACTTCTTCACTTCCTATTAAAGACCATCAGGCCAGGTTCAGCTGTCACCTCCTTCCTGTAATTTGGTTGCTGAGTGCAAGTCAGCTGGAATGCTGCTTGCCTGTAAATGGAGACCTGCAATAACTTCTTGTTTAGGCACACAGCAGAGCTACTCACCACATTTATTCACCATTAAATTGCCTATTCAGCACATACGTGCACATTTTGTAACACTGATCTAATGAGAGCCCATGCATACCTCCATAACCCCAAAGATATTTAAAATTATGTTATTTGCCAGTGAATACGAACAATTAATCCCTGGTCTATGAGATCAACTTACTGTTTATGTTCAATAGCTGAAACTTATGAACATAAACGTTATATAAAAAAGTATATCAATATACTTTTGAAGGAACTCAAGATCTATTCTAGCACAGCACCACTGCAAAGAGACTTAGAATGGGTATCAAGAAAGCTTTTTGGACCATTCCCTGCCCCAGCACAGGATTAACTCTATTTATATTTTTCCAAATAGACATTTATTCTACCTGCCTATAAAGACCTCTAGTGTTGATGTGAAGTGGCCCCAAGCCAAACTGAGAGTTCTCAGGTCAGACTCTCTTGCTTTTCATTAAAGAGAGCATGCCATCTGGAAAATTATTTCCAGTTACTTCTCCAAGGTTTTTTTTGGTCGTTACTATTATTGCCTGGAACAACATAGGCCTTTAGACAGAGAACTCAGAAGAGGCTTGAAACAAAACTACAAAGCAGGTCTCTCCCTTCAGGTTTGCTTTGAATCCAAGCAGTCCTTTCAGGGCTGAACTGAGCAGTACCCAGCTGCTCACCCCGTGCTCTCCCTCCTGGTTAGAGGCAGGCATCACAGGTGCATTCTCCAGAGTTCCGATCCTTTGCCAATGCTCCACGTGCTCTCCAAACCACAACTGCGGATCCGGAGAATCCAGGGCTGAGGGGTTCATCAGGCTTGGCTGATTTAAGAGCAGCTAAGTACTCTGGTTGGTGTTCTTTCCTTTCCACACCCCAAGCTCCCTTCGGGGCGATGGGAGGCATGGGAAGGGATGATCTGATTTTTACATTGCTACCTAAAATTGTGTGCCCTCTAACATTTTAAATAAAGAACAGTAGCCAGCTGACCTATTTGCTAACACACAGGAAGCCCTAGAATTCTTACCACAAAATTCCCCCTACACAAGCAATTTAGTTGTATGTTAAGCATTTTAAAATCCTGTTTCCTACGTTTTTTCAGAGAGAGTGATTTTCAGTTATGCAAACATTATATCCACACAGAATGTCTCACTACAAAGAACCACATGAGTAAGAGCTACAGACCAGAGTCGCTACCTGTGATTACCACTTCATTTGCAATGATTTTTTTAAAAGATATTTTTCCTGCTTATTCCACAGGATTTTTAAAATTCTCTTTCATTTTGGGTCTTGCTGTAGTGGATACTTCTTTAGGGATTTCAGTTTCTAGGTTACAGAGCAAGCACTCCCCATTCCTTAAGGTCTCATGTCTATTTTTAAACCTAACCTCTTTCCAAATATCACATTTTTCCACTTACTTGCTTTCAGCTCTAGCAATGAGAAACAATTCAAAAGAAAATTCTCCCATCTTTTAGCCGTATCTCTGGACAGAATCAAAGGTTATCTGAATTTTCAATATATCTTTGAAAGCACTGTACTTAGTTTTTCAGAAGCAAGCTCACCTACATGTTCTTATTTCAATTGCATTAATTTATGGACAAATTCACAACTGGGTAATAGGGTAGAGAATCACAGTATATCTTCAGTGTAGGAAATGACTTAAAAACAATAATGCAGTTCTAAGCCTGGCTCCCTGGTTCACTGGGGAACTTGTTCAATATTTGAAAAAGCACACAGGGACACAGAGCATTTAAATACCACTTTACAAATAAACTGCCAGCATTTCCTTTCATATTTCTTTTCCCTAAGTAAAAGGCTATGAATTCTGATATGTCATCAGGATTATTTAAGAAATTTAGTTAGTGTGAACCTGGAAGACTCAACAGGTTGATGCTAGTTTTCCTGTAGCTTGTGGCAGGGAAAATATATGTTTCAGTTGCTAGTGGAACTCAGAATTCATCAGCACTGATCAGAGAAACCAGAGGGCAGACCTGAAACACGTAACAAGGAAAGGATTCACTGTGAATAATATTGGTACTTATAAAGGATTTAGGAATTAATATTTTCCAGGAGATGACTTACATCCCACAGTAATGACCTTTATTCTTTGTGGCTTTTTTATTAAAAAAGAGTAACAAGATCTCTCCTTTGTGTTTTAGATTTCCACACTGGGGAAAGGACCTTCTGAACAGGCTGGTATCAACATTTCCATAAAAGAGAATTGGCTCTGAGGATTCTCTTTAAAAGAACTCTTACAAAGTTGCTGCTGAAGAGAAGCTGTTCCCTTGGGCCTGTAAAACACTGGGCAGTTAAACAAAGGAAACAATATTTTTCTGCAGCATTCTCCAAGATGGAGAGGTTTCTAACAGCCCATATTCACACACAATTAATTTTAATAAAAGGATGATGACAACTAAGCTACCAATGACCCACCAGGAGCTACACCCAGAGCAGCCTGGCCTGTTGACCGCTGACTTTGATGTAAGCTCTGAGCTGCTCTCTGGTACCTCTACAATGGTGCTTTGTCAATTTTATCATTTCAGACTGCACACACACACTGCAGCATGAGAAGAGAAAATTCCCTGAATTGCTTCAGAACTCCAAATCTAAGTATAAATTATAGTAGAAGTAAGAGTGAATCTTCTTTGGTGCCTTTGTCAGTTACTTTCTTCCTGTCACAGCATCGGGTATTTCCAAAAGCATTTCCAAAATGTATTAATGCTTATTTGAAATCTGTTTGCTTAGAATTTGTGCAGACGGTGCACATGAATGGCTGATCAGTGAAAGGCACTGCCATGAACTTCCTAGCTTGCACATTCCCAGATGTCAGTAGGCAGCCCCAAATTCATGCAAAACACTAAGGGAATTCCTCTGACAAAACGGAGACTGTTGTGCTTGTGAAGCTTGGCTTTTCAGAAACTACAGTGCAGTTCATTCAGTGTTTGTTTCCACCTGGTTCCCTTTGTTCCAGAGAAATCAGCTTCAATAGTGCAACGTCTGCTGCGAGATGAGCAGAATTCTGCCTCAACTCGATGCAGAGAAGAGAAACTCCCAACGGTGTAAAGCGATCACAGCACGTATGTTCTCACAGCTTGGGCATACGACAAGATTAAGATATGAAAAAGTGTTCAGGGAGAGAAATTGTTCTAGTCCACTCCAGGTCTAACTGTCCTTTATCAGGAGAATGCTTTTGTTCACAATGCCTAGCCTAAATTTCCTTTTCAACAGTGTAACTCTGCCCCAATTCACTATACAACATAGGTTTTCTTGCGTATTTTATGGTTGTTTCTTCCTTCTCTTTAAATTACAAATACATTCATTCAATACAATTAATTCTAACATCTACAAAAGTCACATTTTCTAGATCTCTGGTCATTCTTTGTGGTCCTTCTCTTGGTTCCCCCACTCTGACCAATATCCATTTAAGTGTCCAACACAGACACTACACTTCAGAGAAGACCAGGTCCCACTACCTGTAAGAGATGATGCTCCTGATCTGCTGGATACAGCTCAATAGCCACACAAAAATCCCCTCGCATTGTACTGTGAAATTCAGAGATTCTACAGCAGCACGTCTCATACTTAACCTCTAGAGCAAGCCCCACGTTTTCTGCTGTAAAACAAAATGTCATTTTCTTCCATCTGTATTCATGTAGCCGATTCTTTTGAGAACATGTATTTTGTGTTTGAACTTAATGAATTGCACTCACTACTCTTTTAATTTCCCTAATTTTCTAGGATGATTGGAACCTGCCTTCCATCCTCCTTGCACCTCCCACCAGCTTTTTGTCACATGTGAGTTTAAGTTTGTGCTCTCATCCCATCACTCACAGTCTGAGCCAATGACCTCAGAGGAACTCGTGTTTCCCAGTCCACATCCTGATCTGAGACTGATTTCTAGGATGTATGAAAACCTCATAAAGAATTCAAGGCAGTTTGTTTAGAGCTGCGTTTACCAGATACTTAATATATGGATGCCTGTCCACGGGGAAACAGCAAACAAAAGCAGGGTGCAGCACAGTAACCTTGATATTTGTAACATAATGCTTTTATTATGCTTCTCAGAACTTTCTGCAACACAGCAATACTGCCAAATTCACCCCAGATGCCTGCTTAAACAAGGAATTATCTTTGTTGTACAAGTAGCTCGACAGCTATCCATAAAGGAATTTAAAGAATAAGAAAGTGCCATTGATTTAATTTCACGTTTAATAAAAATGTGAGCATTCATTCTCTTAAGATTGTGAAAACAACATTACTGAGTTAAAATGTGGCACAGCATTAGGATATGGAATGGAAAATAGCCTGGAGTGTCTGATAAGAAGAATGTTGCAAAGCAGGGCTTTGTTTCTTCTTTAACACGGTAAACACAATATTTACTGATCTTTCTTCTGTCTTTTCCCACCTTCTCTCTTTCTGTTCATAATAAAGCCTTTATATTTGAAGCAAAGTAAATTTAACATCCTCCATGCAGTCAGGAGGGATGCAGGTAGGAAGTCTGTGAAAGGAGACAGTGGGTATGTGCTCAGACAACCTGACATGGGTTTAAATACTGCTTGCTCAAAGAATGTTCTCTCTTTTCTGTTTTTTTCTGGTTTGTGAGTTCTCAGCTGTACATGCTTTACACCAATCCTGACCTTGTGTTTGAGATCAGTGGGGAAATTGTAACTGGCGCCATCAGCAGCAGAACTGTGAAGTGAAAGCAGCTGTTTTAGAATACTCGGGGATTCTTTCAGAAATATTTCCATTGATAAAACCAGCCAGGAGCAGAGAACTATAGGCAGGTGTGATAAATAGGAACAAAACCCTCTTTGCAACTCAAAGGTTTACTGAATCTGCTGGAAAACCTGATCCTCACCAGGGTCTTCACCAATTCAGCAACTTTGGCATGAGAGAAAAAGGTGCAGTCAAGAAATCAGATAGATAAAACCTAACAAAAATATACAGAGGAGGCAGAGAACACAGCCTGCCTCAGCATATGGACCAAAGTCACTGTCAGAGCAATAATTAATCCTTGTACTAGCCTCTCCCTGAGGGAAAGGGGGCTCAAAAATACCTATATAGTTCACACAAATGTTTAAGTGAGATTGGATGAATAACTCAGGTCCCTTTTTTTTCCACTTACTGATGCAGGATGACTTAAGGCATCCTACATGGCTCTTATTTTATAGCATTTATATGGCAATATTTTCCATTAAAGAAATGTTTAGTTCACATTTAAGCTATGATAAATACAGGCTCCATGTCTTTTTTACCACCTTTACTTTGAGGTACAAACTCTCCTGTGAATCTGTCAGGTTCCTAATTTTAAAGTTCTGTTCTCTGATGTTAGTCCAAGAGGATATCTCTGTTAGGCCAAAGGACCAAGGTACCAACTTCTTGGTGTAACACAGGTTATCCTTTGTCCTGGACTACCAAAGCGATGGGGATCCTAAATCAAACTCTTTTCCTTTAGGCAGTCTTTACAGATCATGTTGGTACACATCTGACCCCCGAGATCGAAAAACTATAATTACTTGGGTTATTTTTAATTACTTTGAATTACTATAATTTGCAAACCTATAATTACTTGTTCAAGAAAGCATATAGAATTTAGGCTATTCTAACTGTAGGAATACTATACAAATCCTTTGTAGTCAGAATAGCAAGTCTTTGACAATTTTATTTAATGATCCAAAATGAGTGTGATGATCTGAAGCTGTCCAACCTCAGGGTATCTAAAGCACCCACTCTAGTCTGTTATACCAGATAGCAAGATAAAAATCCCCGTTTAATTCAGAACTTCCCTCCTTATCCAAAGGGAAACACTAATACAGGCGTGTTCAATGAAGTCCAGAAATCTGCTAGCATACAGGAGGATGTGAGTGGTTTTGTGAGACATAGGATTAGATTCCTGGAAAGCTAACAGTCAGATGTTTTCTCATAAATAGTATTACACCAGAGGACACGTAGATTTTCCCAGTTAGCATACCCTGCTATGTTCAGTCACAGTTGTATTTCAAACTAGAATGTTCAGATATAACTCATTTTAATAAATACATGTGTACCGCCAGTGAACGGAGGAAAAAAAAAATGAAATAAAAAAGAGGGGAAGGGAGGAGGAGGAGCAGCTGAATCATTAGAAATCTTTTCCTTAGAACAAGCTGTCACCATCTCGTCTCTTGTTTGTAGAGATGTACTACGGAGACATATCTTAAAAATTAGTTTAAAATGTTAATGGAAGTGAAATTGGAAGATAATCTCTGTTGGCCACACCAGCTCCTGTCAGCCCCATTGGCAGGATCAGCAAGTGAGGATCAAACTGCCTCGGAGAAATAGGCATCTGATAAAAAAAATTTAATTTATTTTGAAAATTAGGCTGAGTGAACTTTGTGAACCTCAGAGTACAGTCCAAATCCCAACTTTTTTTATGAGCTATTCTGGATACACAACCTTAGAATCTAAATAGATATGCCTAGAAGGGAGGTTCCAAAGAGGAAGAAGGAGCCAGCTGATGGAAATCTCAATAAAATACACTGTAACTGTATCTAGACACCTATTATTGCAATGCTGTATACTTAAACATGCACATTAGTGAGGAAAACCTTCTGTATTTACAAAGCATGGCTTGTAATCAGCTGGTTTTAAGCTCCATGCATTAGCTGGATTGCTCACCAGCCTGATGGAAATGAACAGACTGTGCAAACACAGCCACAAAGCCTCACCTGCTTCCTTTACAGTAAATTGCTAGAAAATACAGCAAGCTGGCTTCGTGTAAGCTTAGCCTCAAAAGCTTTAATAACTGGGCCTCCGTGGCACCTTAAATAGCCTATTAACAGCAGAAGTAGATCAGAGAAAGCCTTCATGGCAAACAGCCTGTGTGACAGGCAACACCACCACGCACATGTTCTGAATGCTCATCTGGCATTATCATCAACAGCTCCAGGAGGAGAAGAGAGGAAGGTGGGGGGGGGAATCTGCCTTTTCCAAGCAGGGACAGCACTAACAGCACACAGAAAACCTGCTCATGTAGAATAGGTCATGGAAAACATCAGCCAGAAGACAGGGCACTGGGTGGGATTTGTCAGGAATGCAGCTCACGTGTGTATTTTACATGCATGTATAGAGAAAATATTTTACACACATGTATATAACAATATTTTACATGCATGTATATATAAGATAAATTTATTTTACATGGTACCAATTGTCATCATATCAGAAATAACTCCAACCAACCTGTCTGTATTACTCTCTAAAAGCAATCTTAATAAAATAAGATAATCTTAACCATTCTTAGGCTGCCAGAGAGCTCTCTAATTGCTCTATTTAAATGGTTCCGTTTCAATTAAATTGAGAAAAAAAGTAATAGAATTAAGTGCTTCACCATTTACAGTCCTTGAGTGAATACAATTTACGTAGTGTGGGTAGGATCCCTATTAGCAGGGTTCACGGCAAGGAACCAGAGTGATTAAATCATTAAATCATATCCAGGAAGAGTGAACATTCCTATTGATACAGGAAGCCTTGATGAGATTTTAAACAATTAGAACCATCAAGGGCTTTTATGAATAGCAAGGATTCTGAAGGCAGAAAAGGTTTTAAAAATAGGGTGGGTTTTTTTTTTTAAAGAGATGACACTATTTTTACCCTAATATGTTTCACACTCTCTTTGGTTCATTAGCACTGATACAATTTACATCCACTTTCCATCATCAGAAACCAGTTCAGTATTTCCAGCTCTGGTCATTAATCTGAATTCATGCAACCTATTCCCTCTGCCCCTCCCTATCTTTCCCTCCAAGAGAGTACCCCTTCCAAGAAATGATTCCCAAACTGCTGTTTGGGCAGTAATTTCAATTTCCATGGTTACATTTCTCCAAAGAGCTGCTGCTGCTCTGGTGGTGTCACCCCATAAACGAGCTACAAGATCAGCCATGGTCACCTCACAGACGTGAGGTTATAAAGCAACCTACAGAGTTGTTACTTTTATAGGATGTTTTTTATAACACATTGATGCATTGCACAGGTATTAAATGTTTTAATTCAGATTTTACACTACAATTTTTGTTCGTATTAAAATTAGAAGTGCACAATTGTTCAACCTAAATATAAAAGTACAAAATAATTTTGTGTGGAGATTTGGTCTTTCATTTTAACATCTTTTTCTTTACAATCTTAAATTGATCCTGTTGACGTCTCTCTGACTTTGAGCTCTACTTTTGCATC
The DNA here is from genome assembly GCA_013401335.1 of Brachypteracias leptosomus. Classification (NCBI taxonomy): domain Eukaryota; kingdom Metazoa; phylum Chordata; class Aves; order Coraciiformes; family Brachypteraciidae; genus Brachypteracias; species Brachypteracias leptosomus. The sequence continues at coordinate 163,799 of VYZX01027718.1, read as the reverse complement.
TGAAGCTGTTGGTCAGAGTAGAAAATAAAGTATTGCTTAAGCTGCCCTTGTAAAAGATGAGACTGACTCCCAGTTTGCCATAAAACTCAGGCAGCTCAATATGATCTGTCATGTTAAAAACTGCAACATTATTTCAGACGTGCTTGTTGACACAACAGAAAAAAGCTCCTTTGAAGAGCTCCTTGGCTTATTTGGAAATCCCAGCTCCTAGTTCATGGATCATTGACCTGAAAGATAGGTTCAGCAGAGAAATACTGAGACAATCTTTTCCCCAATGGCATAAAAATGCTGCTATTGTTTTAGAGTTGCTCTTTAGTGTTCTTGACAAATTCATGATATTTGAAGATTGAGCTGTTAATAAATAAAAATCTAAGAACAGTGGCAGTGATGATTTTTCAGCTTTAGCAGAGAAGAACGTTATTATGATTATGTAAAATAAACCTAATGCTTCACAAATTTCACAGAAAAGATGCCTATAAGAAAGTATTTTATTGATGATTTAATTTTCTTTCCAGCATAGCTGAAGCAGACTCACATCTCCATCTTCATTAGGAAAGGTTCTTCTATTAGTGTGAATTAAATCTGACCAGCATTTCCTTTTATCTAGCAGGAAAGGACTAGGGAAATATGAAAACTTTAAAAATGTTTTCTCTATTTCTTCCACCACCTTTTTTCTTCCTATGACAGGCACTGTTCTGACCTGGTGCTTGCATGGACTGTCTTCAATACCTTCCCCATGAAGTCAGAGCAAACTGACTTCATTCTGAAGTGCACCCTGACCAGCAGCAGAATTTACAAGTTTAACTACTGGCAAATGCTCTGAAGTCCAAGTGCTGGGACTTCAGCACACATTCCCTGTGTCTATTTGCTCTTCAGAACAAGTCCAGCGAGTTCATTACGACTTGCAAAAATAAAAACCCTGCCTTGTAACACTGGCAAGTGTCAGCCAGCCTAAGAGCTGGAAAAGTCTTGTGCCTTTGATCAGCTCCAACAATAAACTTTACTTATAATACTTTAGTTCTTTTGAAAGAAAAAAAAGAAGTCTGCACTCCATTGGAAATATTTTCTTTAGAGCATGAAACTATCTGGACTGTTCAAAGCATCTGTCTTTCAGGGGAGTTTCACACAGACAGATCAAGGCAGAAAAAACACATAAAGGGCAATAAATAACTGCAAATATTGGGAGAAGGGGAAGGTTTTTTGCTGCAATGTTGGGAAATTGTTCTTAAATCTCTGTCCTTAGGAGAAACTAGCTGTATTAATGAGGACTAGTGCCTCTGGTACAATATTTCAGCGTTTGCTGATTAAAGCCTTAGTAAGCTCCATGTGTTAAGTAACTAAATATGACCTCTGAGCACTTCCACAGCTCCTTAAATGAAACCAACGCCTATAAAAATGTTCACAGTGACTCTTTGTACAGGTTCTATCACTGCATTCAACAATGCAACATTCTTGCTGTAAACTTAGGAAACCCCTGTGAATTTATCCAGAGCAAACTGCAATATTTTCACAAAAACCAGTAGGATTCCAACTAAATTACCATACAAAAGCCTATGACAATGATGAAAACACACTCCAAAATCTCTGCACTAAGGTGGGTATTACACAGGGTGTGTAGCACTCATTTGCAAATGTATTGACCATTTTTTCTATCAGTTGTCCATACATATTAAAGTAGAAAAAAAAAAAATACAGTTTGCACCTATCAACTACTGCTGTTTCGAAATAGTCCCTCTTATAACCATTTTAAGATAAGAAAGTCCAGAACAAAAAAGTAAAATTGACTTAGAAATTTAATCATTTTGCCATAATCTTTTTCCTACACATTTCTGTCTTGCAAAACATTAATGATTTTGTAAATATAAGAATGTGAGGTAAGATGAATTAAGTTAAACACCTTAGGCAAATATATTTAATATTACATTTGCTGTGTACTAAAAGCATGTGTACAAATACATAGCTAAGCTTATGCCTAGGAGCTAAGTGGTAAATGCCTACCTATGAATACTTAAGACTCTCTAACCACTGCAATTAACTCCTTACCTACCCAGCCTCTAGAATATATTTTAAGTATGAGGATTCCAAGGACATAACTTCATATTCCTTACCCCAATGTGTTGCCTTAAGAGCAGTAATTTGGCAGGAGATAAACCCCCTTGCTTTCCAGCTTATCCTCAGATATCAGAGGACGCTGACGTGTCCGCGATGGTGTCTTCCCTAACAGCTCCCCTTTCTTAGGCTACCTTTATATTATTTTTTACCTTCAAGGTGGAGCTTGAGTGACTTTTGTTAGGATTGGTGTAAAGTTTTCTCGCTTCGGTTTAAAGGTATAAGTTACCTAAAATTCAGAGCACACGCTCAGTGAGGAGTGGTCTCACCTTGGAGGCAGGTAGCCTTTGGGATGGAGGTGTGTTTTGGTACGATAATGACATTATAATGAGCAAAGTTGGCACAAAGGGCAGCAGTTCATCAAAAGATGGCAGACTGTTGGCTCAGGGTAGCAAAAGTGCAGCTTATCAGTGTTTGAAGTATCACTGAGTTCCCATCTCTGCACTGTTACCACAGAGCCTGGCCGGGGGGTCTTCGCTCCGCTCCACCCTCCGTGGGGTTTCCAAGGTTGCAGGTTATGGAAGGGATTCCCTGCATACCAGCTGCACAGCACCCTGGAGGCCTCCTCAATATTATAACTTTCCTTAATGTGCCAATAATGCTGTATTTTTAATATCGGTTTAAATTTCGAGTTACCTCCAGTGATTATAGCACACAACGTTACTTTCATCTTTAAAATTCATGTTCTTTTGCCATTTAATAAAGGTATGCACACGAAATGGCCAAACAACCTCACCACCTCTGCTCTTCAGTATCTACATTTTGATGCTCCTCAACTCCACCAGTCTCAGGTTCAGCATCCACTGATAGTGCATGTGTGGAGTCACCCAATGCCTAATTCAGTTGGTTCTTGAATAGTTTTAAATAGTTCATCATTATCTAACATTGCTACTTGTAAAGCAAGCCACCTTATAATGTGATACTTGAACTTTCAAAAGAGCAAAAAGTAAAGAATAGCATAATGATTAACAGTAGAACCTGCAATCACTTCTGAGCAAATCCATTTTTAAAAATGATTACAGGTGCAGTATCTCTCAAATTCAGTGAAAAGTGAACAAACTGGCACTGTGAACTAAGAACTAAGCTTCACTTACTGCAAATCTTAGTCATTACTGGGAAAAAGATAATGTATTATGGATGAAAACCCAGCTAAAAAAATCCTAGCAATCCTTCAAACAGATATTTAAGATCACGACTCCTTTCTTTAAAAGTAACAGGTTATTTTCATTAAGACACATCTACTGGAAAGAAAACACTTTTTTAGCAAGTCTCAGATTTGCTCTTAGACATCAAAGGGGGGGAGGAAATCACCTGGAAGCCTTAACTAAGGATCACTTTAAGTTGTGAGGAGGAGGTCACTGCAAAGCATGACAACATTCAACACAGCAAAGGATTGCTAATCTTCAAAAGTAGGTATGTCGACACCAGTTTTGAGTTACCAGAAGGTTGAATCTCCACCAATAACAAACAACAGTTGTTCTGAAATGAGACACAAGTAAAGGCAATCTCCTGTTTGCCAACATTTCCTCTCAAAGCCACCAAACCAAACTCAGCATTTCTGCAGCTCCTTTCCATCACCACCACTCCCTGTGCACACAACGACTGACCCTGAATCCAACAGCGTCCATCATCTCTCCATAAACTGGACCAATACTGGAACAACTCCAGACCTAAACCAGGTACAGCTAGACAAGCTGTGAGCCTCTAGAAACAGCAGTCTCAAAGCAGCCTCAATATGAACAACAGTCCAAATATACATGTTTACATATTAAGAGCTTAGAACCAGTCTAATACATATTTTTTAATTGTTCAGAAAAAAGCACCTTGTCATTCCACCAAACAAATGGATTACCCATAGCAAATATAACCAAACACATCTTCACAGCTGGCATAAATCATTACATTTCCATTAACTTTAATGGGAGAAACGTCAACTTCCATTACTGGGATCAAATATAGTTAATATACTTGTCATGCATGATACATCTCATCTATACCTTTCAAGTAAAAATATGCAGCCCAGACTTCACAGAAAAACATGAAAATACCCAAAGTCTGCAATTATGAAATCAAAAAGTAATACAGCAAAGGAAACACGAATAGCTTTAAAAAGCAAAAAACTCTTATAATGCAACATGTAATTAATAGATGTCACATTTACAAATATAACAAGCAGCAAAAGAGTGGAAAACATATGGCAATTTTTCCTTTGATAGATGAGAACAAAGAAAAGAGTTACGTGGGAGCCTCTTTTTCCTCTGCTCTCATCTTCTCTCATCCAAGGTAAGACTTGACTCACTTGTCTTTAATTACCATGATGCCAGATTACAAAAAAGTAAAAATCCTTGAGATAAGAACAGAGGAAAAGGCAAAGGCAGCAAAACTGTCAAAGTGGAAAAATAAAAGAGGAAATCTCCTCAGAAAAGGCTGTGCAAGCCATGACTCACCCTGGAGGAGATCAGGCTCTACCCTGGGCTGCTGCAGACGCTGCTGGCTGAGGGAAAGTACCCTGTGGAATAAGTAAAACAAACCCAAATTAATAAGGCCATGCTAAATTAAACTTTACTCTTGTGCTGAAACACATTTGCAAACTTTAAACGGCTTCACTAATCAGAGAAGTGTAAAATCTTCCTTCACACAAAGTGGGGAAAACACCTTCTTTTTATTTCTCCATTCCTTTCCAGCAGTTTTCATTTTGTTTGTAACTTTGAAAAGACTTTAAGATAGTGTTTTAGAAGTCCTATCACAAACCGACCCCTCAGCTGAACCCCACGGAATGGGTGGATTGTACCAATAAAAAGAAGGTCCTGAGAACACTTAACTGTAAAACTGGAAAGCACATCAGAAGAATGCAAGAGAAAAGCCACGATTTGTTAGAAGCTGACTTCCATTTCATAAGAGGAACAGATGTTTTATTGTAATTAAAGCTCATCTTTTTTGTACAAGGTGACCCTTGGTGCACGCATATACTCCAAGTAAACAAGTCTACTGTATTGCTTTCATACAAATGTTGATGAATCACAGCTTTCCTCTAAATCTAGCTTATGCTCAAGAATTACTTTGGAAAAAAAATCTCTATTTCAGCTCATATAGCTTTCCGTTCTATTGCTTAGTCTCCCAGCTAAGCCCTAAATAATTACTTTTACTTAGTATGTCTTGAATATTTATGGAAACTTCCTTCCTATAATATAAAAATGAAGCATAGACGTCTGAGATTAGTAACCAAATGAACCCAATGTTGAGTTGATTAAAACCTGCTTAGCAACAGTGTACAGCAGTGTCACAGTCGTAGAAGCAATTTTACATAGTTAGAACTACCCAATTACTTTTTCAAATATATTAGTGAAGCGTTGTAAACAGTGCAATGTGCTAGTTTAAACAACACACAGTAAAATATGGATACAGTTAAGTAAATCATCATGCCAAGCTCTGGCTCTCTCCTAGCAATGAGCATGTCAAAGTCAGCTCGAGGTCAAGTTCAAGTGGGGACTGGAGGATGCTGCGAAGTGGGAACCTACTGGGTCACATTTGTGAACACAGAAGTCCTGGAACAGATGCAGTGCAAGAAACAACCAATGAATGTCACCTTGTAGGACAACTCTTCTGTCCCACCAGAGAATTTACCAAGTAAAAGAAGGTGCATGCTTCTGAATGCTTATTTACCTTGGGATTTATTTCCTCGGGGCTCCGAGTTTGCCATTATCTTTATAAAATTATATTATGTTAATCTAAATTCTGCATAGAATAACTCAACAGGAATTTCTGTGCTAACAAAACCGCTAAGTTAATGTAACACTACCCTCTAACACAGGTCATGTGCTGGTGGCAAGAGTTTTTAGGCAAGTGATAAACAACTACATCTGCAGACTAAGTTTAACCATATGCCCAGTGCCTATACAGCAAGAGACAGATGCTGCTATGGATGACACTTGCATGAGATCCAGTAGAAAAAGGAGGCTGACAGGTTACTCATCACCAAAACTACTGGCAGAACCCCACAAACCTACACATTTCTGGAGCTGTGTCATGCTGACGTACCTTTCCCCAACTTAGGACAGCCCTGATTACAGGCAATTTTCTGTAGACAATGTCAATCTGTTGATTAAAACCTACTTGTCAGAGAAAGCACCAACTTGGCTGGGAAAGTGCAAATGATTCATTATCCAGATGAAAGGAGAGCTGTGCTTGACTGGGTACAAATATCACAAACTTGTTTGCTTCCAGCTTTATGACTCTGACACTTTATTTTAGCAAGAAGAGCATAACAAAAAGGAGTGGCTTGCCTGCTTGCTTTCTCCTCTTTCCATCTCAGCTGGAGGATGCTGTACATGGCTGACAGTTTTCAAATGAAGCATTTGTCACGTTAAAGTCAGAGCAACAACAAAGCCAGAACTCAACTTGCTTTTGTGATAACAGGAAAGTCTCCACTCATTTTTTACTGGTGGAATAGGAATGCTACTCCTTTTATTGCTTAGAGTATTACCCTTCAGAAGCCTGCATATTAAAACCTTCCATTTCTATATTAGTTGTCACTCTGTATTTTATATTTCTGAAATTACTTAAATGCTAAAAGACAAACATACGTTAAATTGTAAATATTCAAGTCAACCCCCTTCTGTGTGCCTCAACCTTCTTTTATATCATGGATTGGGGCTTGCTGGGGCAGACTTGAAGCCAGCAAGGATTTTTGCTTTGGCTTCTGTGAACACTGAGAAGGCTCAGACCAATGCTTCTGCAAGTGAAGTGATTTCAAGTGGTTTTACTAATGAATTCTTAATCTAGTTTGGTGGACATGTGCATTAAATACAATACTCAGTTTCAGGATTAACATTTCAGAAAGAAATAAATAAGATGTTTGAGTTCAGAGCAGAGTAACAAAGGTGACCAACATTTTTACTTATAATGAAAGATTAAAAGAACTAGTGAACACAGAGCCCTACTGAGCAGTAATTCAGGGGTTATAATGGTAGTGTAACTTTTCAGTGGCAGTCCTTGGAGAGTTTAAGATAGCAAGGAGGTCAATGAAGTATTTAAAGCAGCTGAATCTTGCAGTAATGAGAAATTCCAGCAAAAAGAAACGCAGAGAGAATGATGTGAGAAAAAATACCAGAGTGGTCTCACTCATGCAATAATTTTCTAGGGGAATGAAGGGGAGAGAGGTGAAAACCCCACAGCAATGAAGCTTTTAAAAGTAGGTCTGAAAATCAAATACAATGAAAAATTCCCTCTAAGTGAAGTCACCTATTAAGTCACATCCCTATCTAAGTTCCACTGCTGAATAGTTAGCTCTATTGTTATTTTAATGCCATTAGTCAATGGTATAGCATAATGCTTTATGTTCTGGTGTCATTTTTGAGAATGTACCTTTTACAAGTATCTCTGGGAACAATACTGACCAAAATGTTTTCAATTTGCAATCTCACATAAATAGACACAATTAAAAATTAAGTCTTTTATTCAAAAACACAGTATATCTTTTAGAAAGGTTATTTTTCAGTTTAAACTCCAGACTAGGTTTCTTACACAGAATCACAGAATGTTAGGGGTGGGAAGGGACCTCTAGAAATCATCTAGTCCAACCCCCCTGCTAAAAATTGGTTCATCTAGACAAGGTCACACAGGAACGTGTCCAGATGGGTCTTGAAAGTCTCCAGAGAAAGAGACTCCACAACCTCTCTGGGCAGCCTGTTCCAGGGCTCTGTCACCCTCACAGCAAAGAAGTTTCTCCTCATGGTGAGGTGGAACTTCCTGTGTTCCAGTTTGTGCCCCCTTCCTCTTGTCCTACCACTGGTTGCTCCATCTTAGACACCCACCCCTCAGATATTTAAAAACATCGATCAGATCCCCCCTTGGCCTTCTCTTCTCCAGGCCAAACAGCCCCAGGGCTCTCAGGCTTTCCTCAAAGAGAGATGTTCCAGTCCCTTAACCATCCTCATACCCTCTGCTGGACTCTCTCCAGTTGTTTCTGGTCTCTCTCAAACTGGGGGCCCAAAACTGGACACAATATTCAGATGTGGCCTCAGCAGGGCAGAAGAGAGGGGGAGGAAAACCTTATACTTGCCCTTGCTGAATTTCATGAGGTTCCTCTCCACTCAACAACCCAGTCTGTCCAGATCTTGCTAGATGGCAGCATAGCTCTGATGTGTCAGCCAATCCTCCCAGTTTTGTATCATCAGATACATGAAGGGGCTTCTTTTATGAGGGGAAACGACTGTTGGGTTGTTTAGGCCTTGCGGTGACAGCTCTACCCAGGCCACCTCAACTGCCTGCCCACAACCTGCCAGCCCCTCAAACAACCAAGCCACTTTTCCTAGCTTCAGAAAGCCCCCCAGAAGAGCCTTTTCACACCCCTTTTTGCCTCAAATGCTTCCTCAGCGAGGGCTTACCTGCCACTGGAGCTGGTCTCCTCAGCGAGTGACCCTGGGGGGTGTAGGCCTCCAGGCCTCATTCCAATCTGCCGCCAAAACGCGGGGGGGAGAGGGGCTGGCTCCGCCCACGCTGCCTCAGCTGCCCACCCGCGGCCTCAGGCCCCTCACCCCGGAGCTGCTCTTCCCTCAGAACACCTCGTTCTTCAACTGCAAAGCAAGGTGAGGAAAAGTTTTGTCAAAAAGGCAGTAATTTGCTGTGTCTTGAAGTGAAACAGCAATTTTAAGCACTTCTGTGTCAGCCATTTTGTGTAAGCGCATCTTACTTACAGTTACTCTAATCAACATCATCTAGATAATTGCTTTTAGCTGCCAGAGCAGCTCACAGAATTACAGAATAATCTCTTAAAATCTTATACTCTGTTTATACAAGTAGTATAATGCTGTAGGCTGAGACATGAGAGCCACTGTAGGCAAAAATTGTACAATTAAGATGCACTCTAGAGAAGCAGGCCTCGAGTGTGTTTTACAGGTAACTGCTTAGGAGTCCTCATTAATGCTGAACTGCAGTGGAATTGTTATGGAAACGCGTAAAAACAATTTAAAAATTACTGAATTCAAAGTTATGGGGCACTTAGAGTGTTTAAGATAATAAACAAGACTACAAGGAAGGATAAAGATTAAAGAAGTAGCTTTTTGCTGCCTTAAGAAGTCATCACCTCTGAACTGGCTGGATCCACTTCAGAAAGCTTTTAGCTTGATAGCTGTAAATTGCCAATCATTGCACCAATACCACTATTTAACCATTAGGAATTCAGTTACAAGAGGCTGACTCAATTCTTAACACACTGCATCTTTCAAACTGTGTTCAGTTGGGTATGCTTGTGTTAGAATGAAGAAACTGGACAATACTTAATTATTTAATAATATTGAAACACAGATATTAAAAGTTAACAGCTGTGCTCTTTTGATTTTACTGTTCTAGAAGCAGTGTTATGAAGATGAATGAAATTAAAAGGATTTGAACTATCAACTTGGAACTAAAGTTTTTCCAGATTTTGATTCTCTTTCCTTAATTAAAGATAATCTCTATTTGATCTATTAATAACTCCTGGTTACAGTGGAAGGTCTTATATAGGCCTCAAACACAGAGGAGTAATAATTCTAATCACATTCCCCTCTTCCTGGTAAGAGGGATAAATAAGGTTTTGTGCCTGATGAGGACACGAAGTTATAAAGATGCAAAAGCAAATTCTGCCTTATAAAAAGAAAAAAAGCTTTTTAGAACCAAAATATGTCTCTTCACAAGCGTCTTCAGAAGTGACCTGGCAGTGAGAACAGATTTTTAGTGTGCATATAAATTGATTTTGGAAAGTAGTACTAAGTTATCACTAAATATAAAGTTTTTCTGTGTGATTTGACACATTGTCACATCATAAAGAGAACGTTCTGAAATAATATCCCTGCTTAGATTATGTGTACCATGATTAGAGGTGCTCAAGAAACAAGGAGAATGCTCAAAAATAGGTAGGCTCCTCTACTGAAATGCACAGTGGATTGTAATCCTTTTTTTTTTATTGTTGTTTTAGTACGTGGAGTGGGTGTCAGAGACCAGCACGTGCTCTGCAGTTTAGATAATCACGGCCTCTGTGGCCAGCAGCTTCACTGCTGCATCATAATAATGGATGATGTCTAATAATCATCTCTTACCCACTACCCAAATGGCAATTACAGCCATTTCCTCACTGGAAGCTGCAATCTCTGCTTTATTTGGCACTAAAATTATTAGCTCTTTTAAAGAGCTGCAACATGGATCAATCAATACAAAAGCTGTTTATATGGTCCCGATAATGATCCATTATCCCTTAATCTGATTCTTGAGCTTCCTCAGGGTATGAAGGGTTTTTTTCTTTTTAAATGAATATCATATCTTTAGTAATGGGCACATGGAAGACCTAAGCAGGCTCCCTCCTCAAGCTATATTACCCAATTCATTTTGTCTTTTAAGACAAGATTCATTTACAGAAAATAATTATATTCAGGAAAGGGAAGTAATAACATAATAATGTATCTACCTAATACAAACAAGTTTAAAGTGAAGTCTGACCTAAGTGTTTGCTGAAATGCTGGGATTAAAAAAACCTCCTGTTTGGGCATGATAACTCATACAATTTACTAACGTGCCTAAAATAACTGCAGGGGTGTTAAAATCTGTTCCTAGCCTTAACTGTGTAGTACATGGATTGCAATCAGTATTATACACGGATATATTCAAGAACTCATGCAGTGAGTTCATGAAGAGGTGCACTGAACATCTGCAGTTTGAGTATCTACGGATGGCTGTGGAGAGAAAAATAATAATAACTTCTGAAAAATTCATTTAAATTAATGTTGTAATTTCTTTCAGCTCCTTCTCATTCAGTGTTCTGCTAATTGGAGCAACTAGTCTTACAGGTCTGCTTCTGAGAAGAGAAGAAATGGACTCATGTAAACATGTGTCTTACTAGGATTAAACATTAATCTAGAGAAGAGAGAAACCAGCCTGTAAATTATCAATTCTTTCAGGAAACTGATCAAACTGACTGCTCAAATCATGAAGAACAGTTTATTTCTTGAACAATTAACCCAAATAGGAAATGAAAGTACCAGAGCAAATTTTCTTTGTGCTCAGATTTTCAGACTTCAAGGTTCAGTGCCTCAAATAAAAGCATAAATATCTCTGACTGAACACTGCTTTGATAAATAGCATTGGAGGTTATGCATCACAGTGTAACACATGATATGGTCCTGATTTCCTCGGAAAACTCTCTTAAAACTCTTTTCTGTTTGTTTGCTTGTTTCTTTTAGTTTGGTTTCATCCCTTCTGTATTTACAAAAAACAGGGAGAGGGGAAGGAGGAAAGAAACAAATACAAAGGAGTAGAAAACCGAAAAGCACCAGAAACCTCACATGTCTGATTTTCAAAGCAATTTTTTGGAATAAATAACTGTAATATTTACAGGCTTAATGTTGATGAGCTGTATCTCTGCCCAGGTGACCATCATTTCTCAGAAGAGTCATCTGTTCACTGAAAAGAGCTGCTGTGGGGTTTGGCATGAAGATGACTACGTATTAGTAAGTCTCAGAAAAATTTATTCCTGCCTCCAGAATGATTAAGAGACATGTAGAATATGCCTTACTGGTGAGAGACATTTTCTGAACTATCCATAAATTGCTCAAAAATGTTACATTAGGAGTATTTTAATCAAAATTTCACAAAATCATAGAATGGTTGAGGTCAGAAAGGACCTTTGGAAGCCATCTAGTCCATCCCCCTACTGTAGCAGGGCCACCTAAAGGCAGTTTTTCAGGGGCTACTGAGAAACTCCACAACCTCTGTGAACAACTTCTTTCAAAATTCAGGGTTTGTGGGGTTTTCTTCCTGGATCTTTTCTCAGATTATCTACATAGCTTAATTAGAACAAGTGCTCTTTCTAAGGTAGAGAATAAAAACATGGTTACCAGGATTCCTCTTATGTGTTGACATGGAAAGTGGAGTTCAACTGCTGTAACATTAAATATGTAAAGGCCTGGAACACAGTCTGCTCAATGCCCTCTCTTGCAGGGAGAAATAGAGCCTTGCAAAACATGATTCAATGCCTTGTTTGAGGTGACAGCACCAGTATAAATTGGACAGTATTCCAGAAGCATACTTCCCTGCACGCACGTCAGCAGGGTGTAAGCAACCTGCCCAGATGCATACATTTACATCCCAAATACCCAAAATTGGGTCAGCTGAATGCACTGCAATCAATGGTCAAAGGAGGCTGAAATAATGTGACAATACACCTATAGCCTTGCTAAACAACTTGGACAGGCACTATAAAACTATTATAGAGATTCTATCTGTTTATAGGGCTTTATCCAACAGAAATCAAGACAAGATTAGCATGGGTTTATGACCAGAATTAATAAAACATTTATTGTTATGAGACTGTTACTCTTTACATAGTAATACCTTCCTTGCCCAAGAATATGACAATGTTGGCTGCCCTGACAGGGAAAATTTTACCCGTTAGGGAAAATTATGAAGCACACTCCTCCATTAAGGCAAAAATCAAGAGCTTCTAGATTTTACATATTTATTTACCGCACTTCACATATGAAATAGCAACCACATAATTATTATTATTGCAAGCCAATAATATAACACTTTCCTTAACATCTTTCAGTGATAAAACACATACTATGGTTATGTTCACTTCCAGAACCTTGCTTCCCTAATCCAGCTTCATCTGACATCCATTTTCTACTCAAACTTCACCAAGACTCTCTTTGATGATTTATATACTAGATGAATTAACAATGTGTAATTATTTTTAGTGGTGATAATCAGCTGTGATTATTGACCAAGTCTAGCCATGCCTATGTCAATAGCAAACATGGCAAGTCACAATTAAGGCCAGAATAATATACTTTACAGCAAGCAAGAGCTAAGTATCTCTAATCAATTTCTACTAATAGCCACTTTAACAAAATAATCAAAACTGTTTGACCCATATTTGGGATTCCTTTCTATTAATTTATCATAGATAGTGTTGTTCCATGAGCAATGCTTAGCACTGCTTTCAAAGGAATAATTTTCAGTTTTCCTTTATCCAGTCAGTGTCCATAAAAGTTCACTCACAAACAAACTTCAAAAGGCATTTTGAGTTAATTGGCCATGAATTAGCTAAAAGGATAGTTAGCTTGAGTAAGTCTCTGCAGGAAAAAGAAAACAGCAATTGAAGGTAAGAAAATAGATCTAAATTCAAAGAAACTTGAGAAGAAAAACATGTTTACACAAGTGAAATATTCCCTCATTTCTTACATTTATTAACTACCCATATACAGACCTTCAATATGAAAGAGCACAGTTAGCATCTGAGTCCTTTGCTCTCTTTTGATGTCACCTACTCTGGTGGAGTCTTTGTTTAGTGGGACACAACAGTTTAGGGTGAGTTTTGTTCATAACAGGATTATTATTTTGTTCTAACTTCCAACTACTTGTGGAAACAACCAACCAACTAGGAGGCTACATTTGTGCAGCAGACTCATCGATTCAGTCCTAGGAGACAAATGATCATTTGCAACTCTACCTACTTTTCACCATTAATGAATCATTAACTATTTTTCTGGACCTCCCTGACCTGTGGGTGATTAAAGAGCCGATCCTATTGCACCGCAGAGTATTTAAAGTCCCTGGAATGAGCATTCTTGGAGATGGTAAAAACGATGCCTGGCATGTTTTATACACTTTTTATTTTGATTATATATGGATTCTAAATAAATGTGGGATGAGACAACTGCTAAACTCCTACTTTAAGAATCTAAAGCAACGTTTCTCATTCAGGCTTCCAAATCAGCAGCATTTGTCAAGTGGCCATGACAGGATGGCATGAATGTAGTGTGGGAAGCACTAATTACAATAAATCCAAGCTCATATTTGCAGTTAAGATCTTTCTTCTATGTAAATGGAGACCATTTCCCTCTCATTCCTACAAAACTGAATTCTTTGGAAGGAACTGGGCCAGTTCTGAGCACTACCTGGCTTTTTTCCTCAGCTGGTCAGGAAGACTTGTTGTGCTAAAGCTTAATAAAATGAACTTTTATTCTACTTCTGAAAAGTCCCAAATTGAATATCTTTTTACCAAACAAAGAGGTGGTGTGTTTTTCTTTTTTGCTTTGTTTTTTTCTAGGTGTTTTTTGGGCCACTAGTCTTCCATTTGCATTTTAAGATAAGTTCATTGAGGAAAAGTTTTGTGGCAAGGTTCTACTTCCATTTGAAACAATTCACCCAAGCTCTGAGACACATAAAAACGTTAACAAATCACTTTGCAGCTCTTACAGATAACTGAAGGGCAGCAGAACAGGGAGGACCCCAAGGAAATAATTCACACGGGGGAGGGCATTCATCTTAATAGTGCTTAATCAGGAGAACCAGGACAAGCTAAGATAATTCTGCTTTACAAGGTCCTTTATTTCTTTTGTTCTGGTTCACCAAGAGAGGGTAATTTAATTTTAAAGGATCAGAGGTTGGGTGAGATAAGTACACTCCTAAGTATTTAATAGAAGTGAAAAAATAGGTGAAAGGAAGTTTACTCATAGTTTATTCAAAGTGCCTGTAGAAAGCCACCAGGGAAATGTCTATGTTGGACTTCAACTTATTCTGAAACCAGAGAGATTAACAACCCCTCTTAAAATACTTCAGGTTCTGAAACAAAGCAAATAAGTTATACCTGGAGCTTAATTTGGATTAGAAGCCCAGGGTAAGCAGTAAAACCGGGTTGACCATGGACACAGAGTCCAGCAAAGCACCATGAGGACAGTTAAGGGATAGGGAGAGGAGACCTGGGACCATTTAGCCTGGCCAAAGAAGTCCCAGGGGGATCTCAGCAAGAAGACAGCCAGGCTCTTCTCAGTGGTGGCCACTAACAGGACAAAAGGCAATGAGCATAAATTTTATGTAAGCTTAAGAACAAAGTTTTTCTGCTCTGGATGGTGGACACATCTGAAGGTCAGGGGAAGTCATTTTCTGTGCTGAATTAAAAGCTACTCTTCCCTTTGACATAAAAGTATGGATCAGAAGTTTGCTCTTGGATCTTTCACAGATATTCTTACCCATGGCCACCTTAATTTACACTTGTGTGGATTGTTTTCAATAAGATGGGTCAACCTGACAAAAATGGGATTATTTCCTCCAGACTGCCATACATTAGGCAGTTAAGTGGTGCCACTTCTGCTGAAATCTTCCCATATCTCATTTTTGTTCCTGTGTGAGCCCTAACCCAGCTCCCTTTTTGGCCAAGATTAGTTTCTCAGTTTGCCCTGAGCCATGAAAAACAAACAGGGTCTTGCTCTGCCACTGTTTTCAGGGAGAACCACTTGTACTACAGCAGTTTCTGCATGTTAAAACTGTTGGGCTGCTGTCATAAATCCCACACTTTCACGTATACAGCAGTGGGTTAGAGAAGCAATTGCCTATGAAAAACCCTAAGTGCTAAATGACACTAGAACAAAGCAGAATAAGATGAAGTTGGTACTTCAAGGAAATTTGAGCAGTATTACAAGGAGTGTTGCCAGAGCCACAATACACCTTTTCCCCAGGCTTCTCACCCAGATCCTCAGCTCCCTCACTTCAGCTCTCACGTGCATAAACACCTGCCTGTGCTTATTCTCTGCCTCATTTTAGGAGCAGAAAAGGGGTCTGATTCAAGTACCATCTACTCAGGAGTAAGGAAATTAGAACAGTCCTACCTGTAAAGAATCTGTTCTTTCTGTAAAAGGCAGTTTCTTGACATGAATTCGGTCAAATTATTCTCAAGTGTGTGGCTAGCCATGTCTCATATAAATAAAAGACAGATACACAGAACAAACACCAAAGCATGAAACAAGAATAAGTTAGTTGATCAGTCCGTGCTTGCTACTGAAGACCTGCAAATCAGTAAGAAGTTCAAAATACAAGCAAAAATCATTTCATGAGACCAACATGAAAGAGGAGAGGTCTCAGGACACTGCCCTGGCCAGCAGTGTCTACGTATCCAAAGTCCCCAGGATATGCAGATGACATGAGAAATCCTCAGAACTGCTTTAATACCTTTCTGCAAAGGACACGAGCTCTAAAGTCCTTCCATGGCATCTGTATTTTTATTCCTAGCCAGAGTTACAGCTTGTCCTCTGCAACGCCTGGGCAGCTGGTGACAAACACCTCTTATCCACAATCAATATAACACTCGTTTTTTCTGCTAATAAAAGTACATACAATCAGAAAACCACAGCTTGTCTCAGTGTGGTTGTGATTACCATGCTGATCAAAACCAGACTTACAAGTATTTCATATACAAATAAATGAAGGGCTCTGTTACAATGTCATTTTGGAGATATTAAATCTTTGCATGAGATGGTGGATAAATGCTCTGGGAATACAGACCCTGCTTTAATGTGAAAAATTGTGGTAAGCTATTCTGCAGTAAGCTAGAGATCCCATTTAAAACTAAACAGTTGATATGCTTATCAGAGAGAATATTTTCATAAAGGACCTCGAAAAAGATAAAGATACCTTCAGAAGTAAGCACCTAATGAAAAACCTTTTGAAAGAAATCCTAGAAAAGTGTTATATTGGTTCATGGAAACAGAAACTGTACCAAATCTTAACATATTTTCATTAAACATGATTTTTTACTGCACTTGATGGTGATACAGAAGTAGTTTGGCTTCTGCAGTCCAAATTTTAATTAATCTAATTTGTTTTAATCATTTCTAAGTGAGGCAACATGGCAAAGGGTGCAAAAAACTGACAAAAGAGAATTAAAATGGGGGGAAAATGAACAAGGGGGGGAAAAAAAATAAAATATGTAATTCCCTCCTTAGAGGCATTTCCTACAAATCTCTTCAGACCTGTGAAATGCCAATTTAACTCTTGTTTTCCGTGAAGTTTTCTTGGTTTTGCTTGGGGTTTTTTTGTTGTTGTTTCTTTTTCCCTTGCAAACTGAAGATACCTGAGCTATATTTTTTTTTCCCCAAGTTTGTCTTCACCTGTGACCAGACAGCAAAGACCAAGAGTCATGAGCAAAAACCCTCTATATTCAGACTTCCTGAGCTTGAGACAATGCATCTTTCCTGCATCTGACTGCAAAATAATCCTAATTTCCAATGCGTGCAACTGGGTCCATAGAAGAAATTTAAAATACACGTGTGTGAGCCTGGGAATATTTTAATGCTAAAAGAGCCACCTCCCAATGAAAAAATTCTCACTTCCAATGAAAGTTATATTTGCAGTTGCAGAAAAAACTAGTAAACATTAGATTACTACTCCCTAGCAATAACCAGCAACAAATACAAGTAATGAATATATTTGATGACACTGCTGCTGCTGCATTCATCCTGGGAGTGCTAGAATGTCCATATGAATTTTGCAGTCACGTCCTCATGTAAAGAAGTAATTTATGGGCTGGAAAAGAACATGAAAGGGTTTAATAAGATCTGGAACCAGTTTAAACTTCATTGGAAGAAACTGCAAGTATTTAGTAGAGCTAAATCTATCACTTTGTGGACAGACATATGCTTTGGGCATTATGGGGGATTCAGAAGGAGCTTTAATTTTGCCTATACACACATTTTTCTATGTGGTACAGAGGGCTTAATTTTGTTGATGAAGCAACAGTGTTTAAATATATCATTTGGGAATGAAGATGTGAACACATCCAATTTCTTTTTAGGGAGAGGAATTAATTCAAATGTTGTGTTTTCTATAGCCTTGTTGTTGGTGACTCATACATTCCCTGACAACTACATGCAAAGAAAATGCCTTTGGAGGCTCTTGTGGGCTCTCATTTTCTCACTCCCACCACTTTGGACAAGCAGTGCAAAGGGGATTTGGCTCCACTTGAGCCATGAACTGTCACAACAACAGTTTTTGTGCTCTAAAAAGAATGAAAGCTTTCCAAAGTGACTACTACTGCTTTGTTCTGTTTCCTCTGGTTTACCTCCTGCATCATTCACTCCCTGAATTCCTGTTGCAGGATGGAATCCCCACCTCCCTGCTGCATATAATCCCTATTCACCGGGGGTTTCTGGGGATGGAAAGCACAATACAAAAGCTCACTTGCAGAAGGAACACCACACTTAATAAAATAGGTTTCTCTGCTATTTAAGCAAACCATCAGTAGCTCCTTGCATAAACACTTGAGAAATAACAAGAAAGATTTTTCCCCACACCACACGCTCTCTCTGAGCACAGCTTTACCCTGTTCTTACTGATAACGTGCATCAATAACCTGCTGCTGCTGCACCATGAGGAACTGGAATCCTTGTTTCACTGGGAATCCAGTGACATTCCTCTGTTTCACTGAAACCCCTGCAGCACAAAGCTCTTCTGAAGCACTAGAAGGTGAGGAGCTGGCGTCAGGCATGTACACCAGCCACTGAAACACAGCAGGAGTCAGAACACAGTGAGGAGCCACAGGGAATTAACCAGAGATGACATGAAATGCTTGTGCTACTGCTCTGGCTTCAAACATGCCATTTTTGTAAGTGCTCCTGTTTTCCCCAGAGCCAGCTTGGGTATCCCTGCAGGGGTTTTCCACTGGAGTTATCTGAGAGCAAATGTGGATGTCTCTGATGCCCTCCTGAGTGATTTCACATTGAGCACTGGTGTAGCTGCAGAGTGCTGTCCCTGCAGCCAGGGAGTTACTCTCCACTCAGGGGAAGATCAGTCTGTGGACACAAAGGCTTTCTCAAAAGCCTTCCCTCCCTGCTCCCATGTCTAAACAGCCTCTGCAGGGGATGGTGGTGTGGAGCAGCAGTGGCCTTCTACCAACCCATTTTCTTCACTATCATTTCGCTGGCTGGCAAATATCAAACCACTCAGCTCATGTCTCTGTTACTTTAGGAACACGACTGTGACTTTCAGGCTGCCTTCCAGGATTTTCACTAGATAGTAAATAGTGAAGGTCAATAAAGCCAGATGTTAAATGAGGCTTAAGGGTTTTCTCTTCATTGGGGTGAGTTGTTATTTTTAAACATGTTCCATTATCTCCATCACCTCCTGGGGGGTATACGCTGGGAAAGAAGAGGATCTCTAGCAAAGTCCTGCCACTGGTTTTGTTTTCCTTATTGTCTATTCCGTATGAATGTAATTCCTGATCATAGTATTTCTTGAAGTGATTCCATTCATTTATGAACATCCCTAGTGATGGGTCCAAAGGACCAAAAAGATTTCTTCTTCCCCTTGGCTACAACAGAAAGAGGTGACAGGGGAAATCTACAGCTAATGACATTTGCAGAAAATTAGATTTTAGAGATGTACAAGATGATTTTTTTTCCCCCACTAGTTGCAGAAAAAATGGCATTTTAGCCACAAAAAAAGTAAAGTTTTAACAACGGCAGCAAATTTTACAGATAAACAGAAATTTGGACTCCACAGCCAGTCCTGTTTCCTCATAGCTGTGCTTAGCAGGGAGGGAGGGGATTTCACTTCCCCAGCCCTGCTGCTGTTGAAGATTTGCTTCATCCTGTCACCAACTCATGGGGGAAGGCCTTCGAACAGCAGCAGGCTCGGCCATCAGCCTGGACACTGGGGAGTCAGCTTAGTTCAAGCTTTCCACAAGGCAGATGGCTCCATCCCTCTCTGCAGTTTGCTACCTGCTTTAATAGGATCTAACACCAACTTTTTACTAACATTTAAAAGCTAAAGCAAAGCAATTTTATAAAGAGCAACAATTTTGCAACAGTGAAATAAGGTCCTGATGATTCCCTTTCTGAGCCAGAGGAATTTGGGTGCTACTTACTTCAGTCATCTCACAAAATCTCAGCATCAAATATAACAGCTTGCATCACTTTTTAAAGAGGTAAATTAGGGCATTCCACCCTTCCAAGTGTACCATCCTCAAAGATGTAACAGGTGCCTATGAAAACCTCTGCAAGGATCCTTCAGATGACCCTACCTGACTGTTTTAAATTAAAACTCATTATTCATAGTTACGAGAAGGGAAAAGAAAGTTATCCCACTGTGTTACAATCTCTATTTAAGAATTTAACATGTGGCAGTTCATGGCAGGAAATTGATGCTTCTCCTCAGTAGGAATTGTGGGAGCAATGAGTGGAATACTGCACACTTTGGGAGCTCAAGATCTACAAGTTCCACCAGGTGACAGAAAATAGGAAGGGGAAATCAAGGTGAATCAGTGTTCAGAGAGCTGAAGCTACAATACACACTACAGGGACTGCATGATGGGAACCACTTATAGATATATCATACCCATCTATAAAACATTTTAGTGTTTTGTCTTTGCCTCTGACACTTCAGTGAATTTCTATTAAGGTTTTGTGCCTAATATGGTAGCTATGAATTACAACAATGAACCACGGGTCCTACCCTATCATATTACTTTGGTCTGACATCAGGGGGGTTTTTTGCCCATTGCCACATCCATGGCAAATATATTTTGTGTTTTTACTTGAGCTGGCAAGCAAGTAAAGACTCCACTGACATCCTATGGTTAATTGCTTCCAGGTTAGTGAAAGGCTTGTTCACTCAGCTGTAACAGCTTTTCCTGGTGATGCTGTAGCTCAGCTCTGAGATGAACAGGAAAATACACAAACAAGCAAAGTGATAGAGAGGTTAAAAGCCAGAGCTGAAGTTATGGATGGATGCATACAGAGGCAGGTGTGCACCTTTCAGGCTTTTAAAAGTTTTTTTACTGTGACCTAGCTTCTACTACACAATTATTTTAAAGATGGTAGTAACTACAGGCTGCAATTTAAAAATTGGAGCTTTCAAGTAAGTGGAATCCAGCACCCATAGGTACCCATAGCAAAAGAAAATGCAGGAGGTTTACGAATTTGTCTGGTGTCTCCATGAAGGTTTAGAATCCTGGGTTAAGGTGCATCCTTGCAGAATGGAACCATTGCTATCCATATCAAAGCAACTCCCAGTACAACCTGGATAAGCCTGCATCAACACAAGCTGCTCTCTGATGGCAGACTCATACTAAGACTTTTTTTACCCCCAGATAGTCAACTTTACAGATTTCTTTCAAATATCCATAAAGAAAACCCTAAACAAGATGAAATGGTGGACCCCCCCAAAAATCTAGTATGGCAAGAACCAAATTTGCACTAAGTAGATATAATAAAATCAGCAACTCTCAGCAAGTGAGATGTACAACAGCAACAAAAGCCCACTCCAGTACTGAGAACCCAGAGTCAATGGGTCACCAGTACATGGTCTGTGACTGCAGAGCATCTTCAGCTGAGCCTTTTCCAGCTAAACCACAAATCCATTGATTCCAGGGGAAGCTGAAGATGGCATTAAAAGCAGACAAATAGGAGAATAAAAGAGATAAGGAGGGACAAGGCAATATATGAAAAGGGAAATAAAAGCACTCTGATAGCACAACTAGAACCCGTTTCCAGGTAGCTTATTTTGTAATTTTTCTTTCCCACCTGGATTCCTATCTCCAGCACACAGATAAAGCTTATCTTGCCTCCAGCATCCCCAGAGAACGACCTGTTACTTAGGGAGAGCAGGCTACAACAACTCATTTGAAATCCTGCTCTCATTTATGGCACAAGAAAGCATCTTTACTCTCTCCATCCTTCTCAGTTTGAGAACGATTCAGCCAAGTGTAAGTAACCCAGCAAGCTCTGCAGTAAGGTCCACAGGGTATTGCTGGATTTCCATCACTAAATGGCCAAACACTATCCAAACATTAACACAATTAATTGTGTGCAACTGGACCCTCCTTTTCAAACAGCTTTTTGCAAGCACAGAGAGACCATGTGAATAGCCCCGAGTGTCTCCACACGTTTGGCTGCACCACTATAAGAGAAGAATTAAAACACCTGAAAAAGCCTGTGACAAATAGTTAATCTCTTCTTTTATTCTCCACAGCAGCCACACAAATCTTTTGGCACACATCGCTTAAAACTTGCCTAAATTCTTCTGCACAGTCTGTATCTATCCCTCCTTGTATGACAGCTTTGAGAAATTAGACAAGGAAAATCCTTTTAATGTACTGAAGGATCCCATGCGTCCAAATAGTCAAGACCCTGTGCACTGAAATTAGGAAGAATTGTCTTTAAAATGGGAGTGCCTCGAGTTTAAGGTGAGGAAAGAAAGAGCAAAAGAGAAATTCACCCAGTGCAATCTTGTGACAATGAATAAATACGTGTCGTGGTTGAGAAGCTGAACAAAAGAGTAAAAGCACAGTAAAATGTTTGTGTGCAGTCTGGAAGAAAAAGCAGTTTCATAAAAAACCCTGCAAACTTCTATACAGGAAAACTTGCTTCCCTTTGACAATCATTAAAGGACACAGAACTGCTTTAGTGGTTTCATTTTTTTCTTTAGTGGATCCTTACTTTGTTTCAGAGCAGCCAAGAAATTTGCTGTGAGCAGAACCGGCACCCTGAACACCAGACACAATCCCAGGGCACAAAAGCATCACTAGGACAATTTCACTTGCAGCTGAACTTGATCCTCCTTTCCTTACAAGAGAAGCCAGGCCCATGGGACCAGATGCCTTCTGTTTGCCCACGAACACTGCTCTGATCCATATGATATTTATTACAGCTTGCCTGTACATGGTGCTGCATGGTACTCTGTACGCAGACAGGGAATACATGAAATTAGACTTCCAGATTGCTGTCTGTCACAGAGGAAGAAACTGTTTGTCATCACTGAGTGGCAATAATTTGCCTTTGCCCTCCTAATGCCTTTTTGCTACTTGTCGTACATGTTGGTCAGAGCAAACGTGTCAGTGTCCCTTGGTTAAAGAGTGATTCTTCCCCCCGCTGTTTGCAAGGCACTATTTAAAATTGCAAGGAATGATAGACATTATTTTGAAGGAAATACACAGAGAAATACAAAGGCTTCCATGTCTGCACTTTCATTGCTTCCACACCATAACAACAAAAAAGAAAAGCCAACTCCTTTTGCCTTCAAACTAGACAGGTAAATGCATACAACTGCAGCCCATAAGTGCCTTAATCATACAATAACAACTGCTCAATATGTTTCAGCCTCAGAAATCATCATTTTTTCACCTAGTCAAAACCACAACCACTTGTGCATTTATCGTGCACTTGAGCGAGTGTTCCAGCACCTACCTTTGCTTTGGCTGTCCAAAAAAATATAAAAATCTATATTTAGCCATCACAAACACACTAGTCTTAATCTTCTTGGCATAAATGTAGAAGCTGTCATCTCCTGAGAATCAGCTGGGGTTTTGTCTCAATGTTTTTTCGAGTGATAAAGCAAAACTGCGGCGTCTTATCTGGCACTGAACTAACAGAGTGCCAGCCACACGGGGGACAGACTTTAAACACTCATTAATGTTTCAGAAAAGGGTCATGAAACGCAGGCAGAGAACTCTGCCTGAGGTTAATTTATGTTTTCACAACTTGATAGTTTGTTTTCATGTCCTGGCTGTGAGAACAGATCTGGTGTTTCAGTTTGAAGGCAGAGTGCTGGAGTACAACTCAACCACTCGGGCAAGATGCAGCACTGAGGACTTCAAGTCCCCAATTAGTTACCACTGCCCCTGAAATAAGGAACTAAAATGGCAATGTTTTCATGTCCCTTCACATGAAGTACTCATTTCCTTCTCCTCCCAGAGGTTCTCTATTTCTTTGATGCTTTTCTTTTAAGCAATCTCAGCTTCAGAAGAATGGAATCCTTTTAAGTACGTCACCACAGAACCATGACACGATAATTTATATGGAACATTAAGCAATACTGAAGTTATAATGGGAACTTCTCTCCACTTCTTTTGTCACCTGTTCTGTGAAGCTGGAAGACAGTCATTTTAAAAACCTGTAAAGGTAAATACTTTTCCACTCTGAAGCATAAGCAGCTCATGAGATCTTATGGAATGAGTATCACTGAGGCCAAAAATCAGTACAACTTTTTAAGAGGGTATTTCAATAAAGAGAACTTCTAGAAATGCTATAAAAAGACTCTTAAAGTAAAGTTTTGGAAGGGATTTATTGTATCGCAAGATCTGGTAGCCACAACAGAAGCAGCAGAAAGAAATATTTCCTGGGAAAGCAATTATCACAGTGTTTCTCCTATCTTCCTCTAAAGTACTCAGCACTGGCCACTGGCAGAGAAAGATATTAAATTAGATTGATTTCTATTCTGCTTTAGTACAGCAATTTCTTCATTTCATCTCCCTTCACCCCTTCCAGTACCGTGGATTTAACTCAAAAAATATCTGACTTCCAACAGCTAAATCTAACATTTAGCTCCAATATTGGTAGAACACTAATGAACTTAGAGTTCCAAATTAAAACTAATAAATCAGATATTAAGAATGACAAGTACTATGAGCATATTTTCCCTTTTCTGATTAATGGCTTGTGTGGACACTGAATTTGTCTGTGTTATTTTCTGGGAACTCGAATTTTCTCTTTCCTAGCCCCATATTTCTGGCAAAAGTGTTTGCACAGCAGTGTGATAAATTGGGCTGGGGCACAGAGTTTATTGCTGCTTTATTTCCCATCCTGATCATCTTGCTCACTGGGGCCATGGCCATGTATTGGCAGCACTGGGACATCTGCCACCGACAAAGGTGGGGACAGGGAAGGACAGGACTGTCCCTTTCCACAGCAGCTTCTGTGGTGGTGGAACACCAAGTAAGATGTTCCCTGCATGGTTAATAAACACTTGGTGGCTTCCACAGGCATTGATGTGCAGCCACAGCAGCTGTTGCCCCACAGATGCACATGGTACCACACAAGTTATACAGCAGAAGAACTTGTTTCCCTTCACATCCTACACGTTCTCTCCTGAGCCTGAAGGAAAGAGCTTGAAATCTCAGGTAAAAACACCATCACTCTTCCAGTTTTGACCCCGGGGTTGTATTTCCCAAGATGGGGCTTTGAAAACAGTTTTTTAAACCAAAAAAAAAAAAAGAAGAAAAAAAATTCCACTTGGGCT
>VYZX01027718.1:0-122266 GCA_013401335.1 Brachypteracias leptosomus | reverse complement strand
GATGGGTACACCATGGTTTTGTTCCTCCAGCCTTTGGGGAATGTGTAATAACCAGTAAGACCAGTAGGATCCTGCCCAGCCCCACACCTCTGGTCTAAAGTTAAACCCAGATTGGTTATGGCTGCATCAGCAAGCAGAAACAAAACCCTCACCTCAAACAGCTGCTGTTGAGAGCCCAACATCCATATTGCACATTTTTGGGGGACATGAGAAGGGAGAAATCATGACATTCACCCTCCTGATGTGGAACCTTCTCTGCGTGGCCTCCAGATACCCCCTGGTGATCCAGCTCCATCTTAATCAGCTTTGGAAATAAAAATTTAAAAAATGGCACCACTCTATTACATTTACAACAATGTTTGTGTAATTTCCTCTCATATTAAAAATCCTATTAAAACACAAATTGTGCAATAAAAATTCTACAAGCTATTTTTATTTTTAATGCCAACTGCTAATCATCCACTGTTATTGCAACCTAGAAAATGGAATTGTTCTGCTCTGAAATTGATGCAAACAGATTGGCTTCTTTTCTGATGAGGAAATATGAAAGCTGGGGGGTGCAAATTCTGCATCTTTGATGCATCCAGGAGGACAGAATATCAGTTTTATTTGTGCTGTTTATACACCTCCTCAACCCATCGTCTTCTATATTCTCAAGCAGAAGTCAGCCTGAATTACTTTATTGATAAACTGGAAATGCACGTTGAGGACTGGTTCTTTTGTACAGCTGGGAGAACAGGGAAACTCCTTTTGATAGGATGGGGAACACAAAAATGAGAGGAAAACAACCCAAACCACATCTCCTACACTTAACTCTTCACGAAAGGAAGAAGGGCTTGCAAAAATCTTCTGCTGTTCCTCACTTCAAGTTCTTTAATTTCTTCCCTTTCCCTTTTAATGGCATGTCAGTAGTGGATTAAATGTATATTTACAAGCCCGGGGGACTCTCTCAGAAAACAGGAGAACAAACTGAGTACCTGCTAAGCCTGCCTATTGACTGCCAGGCAAACTCAGACACATTAGCCAGATGTCATGTTGAGGCTAAGGGGTCCTTCTGTGACCTGAGCCAACCCAATAGCAGGAAAAAAATCATTTTGCCAATAAAAGCGCTTTGTTTACCTTCAGTTTTTAAAAGGAAACCTGAAGGGTTTCCTTTTTTTTTCCCCCTCCCCTTATAGAAATGCACTTTTCAACCTTCCTACTACCAGAAAGTTTTCCATATCCCAACTTGGCAAGGTAAAATTACTTCTTTTGCACTAAGTGGATGCAAGAGCTTTCAATTTACAGGGATGGATTTATCTAAAAATTGCTCATAAATTTCCCCATAGGGGAGAAAAATCTCCAAACATTTTTTAATATGAAACCCCTTATGTTTATTTCTTTTGAGAAGCAGAGGAAAGGGTTGTTTGACTACATCAGTGGGGCAATTACAAAGTGTGATGGGCATATAGAGTGAGGTCCCCCTTGCTGGAAGTATTCTAGATTTGGCTTGACAGGACCCTGAATAACCTCATCTAAGGCTTTGTTTGAAGAGAAGCCTGGACCAGATAATATCTTCTCACCTAGGCTTTTCTTGTACATAGCAAGAGTTGCAATCTCAATGACTCTGATTAATAGATAGTGGCTAATTTTGTACTCATGTAGAACCTAACTCAAGGTATTTCAGATCAAGGAAAGCAATAAAAAAACCCTGGAATAAATGGGACATAGTTCTCTGAGGAAATCTCACTTTTGGGATCCATCTCTGCACCGATCTAGGTGTATAATTAAAAAAACTATCCTTCTTTAAAAATATTTGTCAAAACCTCCAATCAAGGCTAGAGTACCCTTTTTATTGTAAATTAAGCATTAAGATCTATGGATTAAGTTGTTCATAGCTTATTTTACGGGGCAAATGACTTGTGTTACTTCATGTTTACTATTACTCCAAAGTAACAAGGCCAGATTATGGCTATAAATCTATTCCTGGACTCATGCCAGCAAGTGTGCTGTGAACCCTCTCCACCTCCCAGGAAATAACACTGCCTCCAAGACATTGAAAGCAAATAATTTCTCATCTAACAGCCTGTTTGTTGTACACTGCAATGGCTGCTACCTAGTGAAGGATTTTGATTGAGTTTCTTGTGCAGCACTGTCTATATTTTCTGAAATTTCTGGAGGAGCTGCTCGGGTTCTGCCATGCCTTAATATTCACAGGTAGGTCTTAGATAGTGAGATAAATTCAAATCCCAACTATCAAATTTACAACTTGCATCAATCCTCAAAAAAAACCAACCAGAAAAGTCCTACATCAATGTGATTATTGGAAAGGAAGAGGAAGAACACTAAAGAGAGAAAAATACATCTTTGTTCTCACTGAAGGTTAAGCTTAATATTGAACTTGAACCATCATGAGAACATCTGTATCAGAGCACTAACAAGAGCTGAGGAAAAGTTGGTTTCAGCAAGAATACACAAGGCAAAAAAGGGAGGGTGCTTACAAGGCTATAAATACCTGCAGTTTGGAGAGTTCACTGCAAAGTTTTAATAATTACAGCATAGGAACGTAATGGGAAAAGTGTCTTTCCCCAAGCAGATGGTAAAATAATGTATTCTATACAGTTAGCACATTCAGAGGCTCTCTGGGAATTAGTTCAAACAAACTTGGAAAACAAGACTGTAAGCACAGCCAGGGAGGGCAGTTCTGACACTGCCCTCATTTGGGGGAAAGCACTGACTGGGGACGAGATCTGGGTCACTGCTACCCACTGCAGGGACCACAGAAAGAAATTAAAAACCCAGGGAGAACTTTACCTCCCATCCACAACATACCCACCAAGAGGCAGAGACAGGCAATGTTCATACCCAGCAACACAACTGGAGTCACTATTTTGTTCTACATGGGATCTTCCCCCCTCTGTGGTGAGGGGATGTTATAAAAAGTTCAAGTAGAGGTATAAATATGCTGATTGGCATTTGAAATCCATTTGGAGGGGTCCTGCAAGACTAAGATGCAAAAAGGGATTAACCTTGTCATAAACATTTTTCCCCATACATATTTATATAGCATATGAAAAGCTGCCTCAAAGCTGCTCTGCTCCGTGTAGGCAAAAATGAATTTGCCTGCATGAAGATGAGAGGAAAATAATTTCACATCAGTCTTTGACTACATCAGCCACTTCCAGCATCATGGCAATTATTCATTCACAAACTCAATTCCTCCTCTGGCTTTTCCTCCTTAGGAAGGAGGGGGGTCTACTAGAATCTGAGGAGAGTCGTGTTTTCTGTACCATGCTCAAGCACCGATAAGAAACCAGGTTACTCAACTTATTTCACAGCTAAAGGACCAGAGGCAGAACTTCTCAGCACTGTAATTCACCCTGAATGGGCCATTATTGAGGAGAACAAGAAGTTCTGAATGAAGACCAAGATGTCCTCAAGAAGTGCAGAGTTGATGGAGAGAAGGAAGGAATGGCTTTGCCTCTTTGCTGGCTTTTTTCCTTCACAATTTAAATTTCAAATATTCCACAAGCTCAACTTCCAGCCTTCTAACAGGTTGTATTTCTAGATCAACTTCCACCTGTTGTCCTTTTGCAGGTCTCTGCCACTTACCGCAGCAAATGCTCTTTCAACACAGCAGCAGCTTCTATCCCCCTGGCAGCCCAGCCTTGGTTTTGCTGCTTGTTTTGAAAGCACAATCCATATTTGTATTTATCAGCCTGAGTACAAACAACTCTGCAAGCTCAGCTCCACCTTTCTCTCTCATCTCCTCCAAATCCAGAGATGCAAACACTTTCTTTTTTCCTCCTCTCTTTTATGGAAGCTTGACCTTGTCACCAAGAATATCCCCATATAATCTTATGCTCAAAATCTTTTTTCTCACCACGTTTCTTTAACAAGCCATTTGAACTGTGTACACAGCACATGAGATATTGTCCCCCACTTCCACAACTGTTGTGGCTGCAGCCAACCAAGCATCTGTGCAATAACTGTCTAGATCAACAATTAGTTGGACTTTCTTTTCTGAAAGAAAACTCAGAAATAGGAGCAATCCTGCTCCAGGGCAAGTTTTATGCTTCCTGAAGTAGGATGCCATGACTTACAAACTAGGCTTTTTTTTTCCCCTCCCGTGACAGGTGTTGCACAGTTGTTGGGGTTCTTTGTGATTTGTCCAAGCCTGAAGTCAGAATTAGGTTGTCACTTAACAACAAAAAAATATTCAAAACCAGAACCAAAATACAGCTGATGAAGATGTGGCTTCATCTAACAACTTTTTAGCACATGAAGAAAGGTGGCTCTCCTCTCTCCTTTCTTTCCTGATTTAAGATTTTCCTCAAAAGCTCCAAACCCAAGGAAGTATTTCCTTTTGTCTACTCTGGAAGTTTTAATACAATTACACAGACCCAGGCAGCCATACAATCCACAGTAAACTGCTTCAGTGGGTGTATAAGTCCCAAATTAGCTTGTAGATCACTGAAGATTCATGGAGAACAGGTAACTAAATTATGCCCAGGCTTGTTGATACCTCAAGTTAAAAAAGTAAACTAAATTTACTTTTTCTCCTCCTCCTTTCATTCCTCAACTCCAACCTCCTCAGCCCCCATCTCACTTTGCAAGCCCCAGTAACACAGCAGCACGTTATCTTTGTTTGAGAGGAGATGTGCTCAGCAGGGCTTTCAGCTCTGCTTTTTTTTATCCCTGAGATGGTAAAAGGTAGATTGATTTGCCCTGGTCCTTTGGCCAGCCCCTGGCTCCCCATTTGCTAGCTCACAGCTTTGATGAAGGACATGAACTGCATGGCTGCCAGACTTTTACAGCTTCATCTGCAGCATTGACCATGTGCCTTCCCCAGCCTGAGCCTCTTCACTGCACTGTCAGCCCCTGCCAGGGGAGGTGAAGGTTATTTTATGGCCCTTGCCCTCCACACTGTCAGGAACCTCCCTTGGTTTGCCATGCAGGCTCCTGCCAGACCTTTCCCAGGGATTCCTGATGACTTCCCCTCCTGTTCACACTTTGCCATCTGCTGCCCCAACACCACTGTCATGAGACGTGGGTCTCGGGCTGAGATGGAGCGAGAAGGTCCTTTCATGCCTTCAGTCTCTCCTTTATTTGCCTCTGAAGCCACAACTTTGGCACATTCTGGAGCCTTTCAGAGGATGGCACAGAAAACAGCTCCTGTGTCTTCAGTGGATGCTGCCCAAGCTGCAGTGTCATGACCAGGACACAAAAAAAGGAGGAAAGAACAGGAGATAATCCCCCTATAAATCAGAACTAGCTTTACAGTGGTGACTGCTGTAGATAGTGGAGGGTAGCAGGGCTTGTATCAGATGAGAACTGGATTACAAGGAGCTGCTAGGACCAGTGAGATGGATAAAGTCAGAGTTACTGAGGAATCTAGAAGGTTTCCACAGGTGAAAAAAATAAAGCACCAAAGACAACCCCAAAAGTGCCTGCAGAGGTGGGAGAGCCAAGGGGAGAAGCTGCTGCTCATGGCCAGGGGCAAACGCTGGCTCTACCCTGATGAGGTGACACAAGGTACCCCCACCCCCTTTTTACAGCTTAATGTCTTATTCGGAGCTGTTTCACAGAGGCCTCACCAGCTCTTTGGTGTCATAATTAAACTGAGTGTGACAGATCCCTCCCCACATCTTGACTAAGCTGCTTTTCTCTGCAAAACAATTCGTGAGTGCTCAGCAGAAATGAACTGCAGGTCCCCAAGAAACTCCCTCAAGGGCTTAAAATTCTTTTGAAACTAAAGATGGCCTCCAGATCCTAAGGAGCATATTAAGCAAAAATGTACTTACACTCCTTAATTGTGTCATCCAGTCTTTAAGGGCTTGGGAGAATACTGGATTTCTCCAGTAGTTAAGTCTGCATCCCTACTGCTCCTTTGAAAGTGCTTATTAACTGATTTCTCCCCAAACTGCTCTCAGAGCCACAGTTTGTGTCACATGCTGCTCAGACAAATCTGACACGTGAATAGAAAGGTATCAATCATGTAGAAAGTGGAACATTTTAACCTCCAAATAGCGTGCGTGCTTGTTATGCCTGAAAATATGTATTTTAGAGCTGGATCAGAGGAACTGGGGCATCACGTGCTGCATTTCCTATGCCCATTCTGTTTAATTCAATAGAAAAAGTATGTCTGAATTTCATATTTTGGGTGTTATTCAAAGGAAAGGTGAAAAACACTGAGCACTTAACCACTCTCTGAAATAGTTTAAATAAAAGGATTGTCAAACACATGAACAAAGTCTTTCCTGACATCCCATCCTTCCTGCTTTCAAGTCCATTCTGCTTCTTTCCTCACCTGCTGCTTGGGTTGTGCATTTATCATGCCAGATTTCCATCTCAACTGGTTTATTTCACAACTGTTATAAAGCTACACAGCAACTGGGAAGAGTTGAGTGGTGTCTGAGCTCAGATTGCAGCTGCCTTTCAGTAAGATTTGAACAATTGTTGTGTAAAAATACAAGCTACCAAGAGAGCACCTTTAGTGCTGACACTTGCAAATGCCACAGAACAAGTTGTGGTTTTAATTATAATTCTGTAGCTATAATTTAATTTATAATTAGAACGGCTTTTTCAATACCCCTTCAACTGAAATAAAACCATCTTCATGGCTTTTCTGTGCTCCCTGCAACAAGCCCCAGCACATGAACCTGGGAAACCTGTGGAAGACAGCCCAGCATCTTCTGGGTCCTTCACAGCACTGCTCAGAGCAAGTGTTCAGAGTAAGGGGCAGGCAGTGAATATTCTCCTCTTCTCTGAAAAGAGAAGATTCCTATTCTTATTTTAAGAGGAAACCTGAAGAAGAAGACTGTTTTACTCTTGGCCCTTCCTGACAATGCTACAGAAGCACACGAGAAGCCCCAGGATCTGCCCAAGGTGGCAAAAGATGAGAGAAATGGGTCCACTTGTGCTGAAAACAGCAAGAAAACACTGAAGTCTGCAGGATCTCTCAGCCTTTTCTCCCTGGTGGACCTTCAGCCAGCCCAAGGACCACGACACAGCTTCAGGGGACCCCAGGGCTACTCCAGTCTTCTGCTACCTTCTGCCTAGACCCTCCTGGACACCACTGCTGCTCTAAGTTGCTGCAGTCCCTGTAAGTCTCAGGTTTTCCAGGTGAAGGATCAAGCCAAGATCTGATATAAGCCAGAGCAATTAACAAGTCTTACATCACAAGGGAATTTTGACCTTACCCTTGGTTGCTTTATATGGAACACATTATTTTTCAGAGGTGCCTAAAAGCTGGATGGTTTCTGTGGCCAAACTGTGCTCAGGTGTTTACTACGTGGCCTTTGGTTGTATGCAGGTGAGTCTCCACTCTGCTGGCTACACTGGCACCAAGAATCACCCAGCATTAGCTGCCCCCACCAGAAAGCTACAAAAACTTTATTATTGTTCAGTTCCCTCACTCTACAGAATGAGATTTAAGCTTTTGCTGTGAATTCATTACTAGGGGAAGGATATATAACACCTTCCCCTTTTAAAATAATTGCTAGCACAATAACTGTCATTGCTGGGAATGGCAGGAACAGGAGTGACAGGCAAAGGGGATTTGCACCTGGAAAGTCTCTCTTGAACATCTTTGAGCTCCTTTCCTTACAAGAGGGGGGAAAAAGAATAATGAAAAAAAAAAGTAGCTCTATGTGCATGCACTGCTTAAATCACAATGCTGAAGATCTTCTCATACAAGGATTCTTATATAAAGAACTCTGATACTGGTCACTTAGTCATCAGAAAATCTAAAATGTTGTTTCCACTGAGAGGAACTAAGTTTTCCCCACTGCCTTCAGCTTGTTATGGATTTCTTTGGGATCACAGAGAGCCTCACCATTCAATACACTTATACTTCTCATTCTACTTTTTACTCATTTTCAGAGAAGCCATGAACAACAGTGTTAAGTATTCAGGTATTTTAACTTTCCTTCAAAGCCAGAGAGAAGCAGAGAAAATTAAAAACTAAATACAAGAGAGGTCTGAGATTATCACCTGAAGAATTGATATTTTTAAATCCTGCTGCTTGCACACTTTAGGAACTATTTCAGAACAAAAACCAGCTTATACTACTTTGGTCTGAAGTTTTCACACAGAAATAAAAGGGCGAGTCCTTGCAGTTGCTAATAAGTCCTTAAGCTCATACATAAACATGTAGCTAATTCCTGGAGTCCTATGTAAAGACAGGATAGTTTGCAGCTGTGAATTCTGAATGCTTTTTTAAAAACACCCAGTGTTTGCTGAGCCCAAACCCTACATTGACTTGTTATGCTCTACTAGGGTGAATACCTGGCTGCTTAATTCATTACTACACTCCATGCAGTTTCATTACAGCAACAACAATTTCACATCCTGTAGTGGCAATTCTGAAGAGAGAAATTAAATTATACATTTGTTTGAGTTCAAGCTAAGAAAACTATCTATATATATACCAAAAAATCTCTTTGAATAATAGGTTTGCAGGTATATGCTTTTTTTCACAGCTATTAAAACAGGTCAACTTCAGTAAGGAAGGAGAGGGGAGGAGAAAAATCATGTACTCTAGAGACTGAACCTGATAGGCAAAGATCCATCCAAGGGCAATTGTATGAACAAGAGTGATTAAGGAAGTGGAGCCATAGTGGAAAGACTCAACCCAATTACTGATTGATCACCTCAGAGCTGAGATTGATCACCTTAGGTAAGAGACTTAGAGCTGTGCTGAAAAGGTACAAAATAACCAGAAGAGATCATGAACTTTCATCCTTCTCAGGGCAGATATTTAAAAAAAAAAAAGAGACTCCATTGAAAGTCAGGGAGAAAAATAAATAATCCTTCAGGTTTCTTGTAACCCACAGAATGAGATAAAGCTCCAATTGTGCAGTTGGAGCTTTTCTCCAATCGCACAGAAATTACCAAGGGCACATCACAGGGAGGCAAAATATTATGATGCAACCTGGTAGGATTTCTAATGCAAACCCATAAACAAAGCCACCTTTTTAACAATTGATCAGGCAATAACAGCAGCAAGTATGCTCATGGTAACACTTCCCTGGCATCCTGCTAGGATGGTTACAGTGATCTTCAAGCTCTTCCAAATCACCCTCCAAATGAGGCCAGATACCCTGGCAGGTTAACAGGACATCTCTGCCCTCAGCTGCTCCTGCCAAACAGCCCATCCACAGATATTAACAGCTAAAAACAGAGCTATTAGATTAAATTGCATATTTACCACAAACATTAAACATCTTGCCCTTAGTAACAGGTTTTTTCCCCTTTTAAAGACAATTAGTTTGTAAACTATTTATGGGAACCCGGAGACTAAAGTCAAAGAGGTTGTTGAGCTGCTTGTGGGCTCCTCTTTGCCTGGGTTTTGTTGAGAGTTTGATTAGGGACAATGACTCAAGTTACAGCAATAGGACATTTCCCTTCCCTGGCTACCTCTAGGGATTTTTAAGGGCAGGAGGCAGCATTATGCTGTCTTATTGGACCTCCTTTGAAACACAAAAGAAATGATAGGTGAGGAAAAATCTAGACAGACTCCCACACCCCCCTGCCTGTTTTTAGACCTTAGATCTCCAAGACAATACTAAAGAAGAACTGAGGATGACTCAAACACCTGCCCAAGTACTGCTCTATGTGGTAGCTGTTGTGCCTGATGTGGGCAGCACTTCAGAAAAAGAAGAGTAGTGCTCTGGTGTCCACTAATACAGAGAGGTGATGCTCTTATTTCAGAAGCACTTGCATCTTCTTGCCCATCACAGGGCAGAACATCACCAACAGAAGCCATTTTGCCCTCAAACTTAAAAATACATCTAAATTTGTCCCAGGCCATTTATTTGCAACAGCTGAAAGCAAAGCTAGGTGGGAAAAGAGTGTGAATGAGCCTCTGGGAAAGTCCTGGATGATGCTCCTTGTCTGCTCGAAAGAAATTCTCATCAGGTGCAAGTTTACTTCCCCAAAAGTCAAGCTGAAAGCTTATCAGATTGGCAACGGATTACCTGACTTACAGCCATGTAAGTCATTCAGTGACTCTGTGTTGAAATAAGATAAGACTGGGAGTAATTAGATACTTATTTAACAGACAAACCAGCAGAATCCTGCACGGAACACAGACCTTCCACCATCTGCTGCAGGCCCTTTAAAGGTCGTGGGGATCACCTGAAGTGCACTTGTGCCTGGTAAGCTTAATTAAGAGCTCAGGGTAGAGTTTTACAGGGAAACAAATCACTAATCCTCCAGTCAAAAGCAGGCAAATACATGTGTTTAGCTTAATGCTCTGCAAAGCTATTCTTCACCCGAGGATTGTGCCTTATTAGGAGTGTGCAGAAGCTTGGAGGGGCTCAGCAGAAGATGCTGCTGTATTATCTCAGCCTTCAGATGGTAAAAATAAAATAAAGTCAGTGCTGCAAGGCCTCAGTTAATATTTCTGCAAATCTCTTTAAGAAAAAAAAAGAGGTTGCTTGTTTCTAATAGCACTTCCTTGAATCCTGTAAAGTCTGGGCTTGCTGATGCTGTATCAAAAGAAAGCACGTTCCCATTCTGCTTTTAATGCCACCTTAGCATCTTTTGCTAATTCCATTGCCTCTGACCTCCAGCAGCCCCTCCTTCCTACACCAAAGAGCACGAGCTATCAAACCACACCAATAAATGCCTGCCTTCCATCTTTGTAGGAAGGCACAGAAATATTTCCCAGCTTTGGGAAGTGGAGGCAAATTCTTGCATTCAAAACAGAAGTAAGTCTTTGGCCAAGCCTGAAGAAAAGTCTGTTTAGCCAGCAGCAGATTTTGGACAAGACAGCTCAGGACCAGACCCAGTCCAACCACAGGGTAGCTCAGGAGGCACACTGGCTGTGGACTGTGTGCTCTGCACCTCCAAAACCTCAGTGCAGCCAATCTGCTGGGCCTCAGCCCTCCTCAAGCATCATTAATATGTCTCTGTTCAAGGATGTCTTTGTCTCATGATGCACAAGGAGAAAAAAACCCCAAACAACAGGAATCTGTGCTTTGTGGAGCCAGCAGCACAGCTCCCAGTGGTGGCAATGGTGAAAGACATCTGAGAACTGATAATACTGATGTTCTGGCAGATGTTTTGATCCCACCTCACACAGACAATATCATCATCTATCATTATCATCTGGTAATTCCTTCTCCTCTTTTTCCATTTGTCTCTCCACTGGCATTGCCAACTGGAGGTAACTTTAGGTTCTGCTGGTGCCAGTGAAGCTTTTCTGGAGTCCCCCCCTGCAATACACCTGAGGAAGGAATTATTTACCAGCTTTTGCAGTGCAGGTGGAGCTCAGGCCTTCATATACTGTGTGAAATATGAACGTGTTTGATATATTGTGTTATGATCACTTCAGTCACCAACAGAAACAAACAAAAAATAACATCCACTTACAACAAAGTGATTTATTCTTCCTAACAGCTCCATCTCTGTAAAATTACTCAGCTGGCTCAGATATCATTTGGCAGAATCAATAACATATATATTGCATGCAGCTGGGCAGAGTAACACACCTCAACATGAAAAACCCACACATGTGCCTCAAGCAGGA
This sequence comes from Brachypteracias leptosomus, assembly GCA_013401335.1. Lineage (NCBI taxonomy): Eukaryota > Metazoa > Chordata > Aves > Coraciiformes > Brachypteraciidae > Brachypteracias > Brachypteracias leptosomus. Next base: position 110,751 of record VYZX01027718.1, on the reverse strand, counting down.
GGGAAAACCAGTTAAAACACCCTGGAATCACTTTTCTGCTTTGTTCCATCATAACAAAGCTTTTTCAGCTTCTCTCCTTATAAAGTGTCACAAGCATTCAAGTTCCTTTCTTAAAATTACTTTTAAGAATCTCACTTGAAGTTACAGTGGTAATATTAAAATCTAAGCCATGACAAATGTCAAAGCAAGCAAGAGGGATCAGTGCAACGTTTTCAGTGGAGATGAACATCCTTAATCAATTTAAATCTAACATCATTCCCTTAGATCTTTCTGGCCTTTAGAGCAAACATGAACTTGTTTGTGATTGAGCCTGATACAGCTCGAGATCTGTCAGGACAACAGGAAGAGCAAACAAAGAGACACAGTTTTGCTGTTGAAGGAGTTGAGTGCTTTGTACCCAAAAGCCAACTCTGACTCAAAGGGCAAAGCCCCTGAATGCAGAGCAGACAAGTGCAAACCCTGACTGCAAGAGCTGAGTGTCACACCATCTACAGTTCACCAGCCTCACTACTCAGTACACTATCTGACAACTGCTGCCTCCCTTGTGAGCATCCCCAAGACAAATCATGGCAACGCTACCCATTTACTGCAGAGCTGTTCTCAAGGCAGACTGACCCCTTTCCCACAGGACACTAACACCCCAATTTTGGCCTTTAACACCTCCATCCAGTAGCCCTGAAGAACCCTGACACACTGCACCAGAGCTGGGGGGTTGTGCTGTGCCTTGGTTTTATTTTACCCTTCAGTTGTGTAACCTGGCAAGTGTTGCCTCCACAAACAGTAATCAGCACTTCAATAATGTGGGGAGAAGATCATCAGAACCATTTCCTTTCACTGTATATCCTAAGATATACCTTTAAAATAAGACCTTTCTGACTTGGTCCAGTTTCCCCACACCACAGAGCAGCATTACCAGCCAAAGCAGTAATTCTGGACATTATCCCTTACATTCACTGCGTTAGATAAATGTGAACTTACCTATAATTTTACTGGGTTTTAAGAGACACTTGTAAAAGCTTTTGTGCACAGGCTTGGAGACTGTAATATTGCTTATTGTTTTAGATATTATTTTATTAATGGAAATATTCAGGCTCCTAAATTCCAGAGGATTCAGGACAGGTTAAGTATGACACACACCATCAGGCTTTTTTAAGCCTGCTTTCAGAGCCAGGCATTTCTCTTTACAGCCTGTCTTTATGCCATGGTGTTCCAGAAGATGCACTGACTCATGCTTTATAATAAAGATACAAGCTGTAAATATAGGGTAAATGAGGAACCAAAAATACGAATCCTTTTGTCAAAACACAACTCAAACTGAGGAGACAAAATTAAATCCCTTGGGTTAGATTAAGCATGAAACCCATATGAGGAAAGGCATGCCAGAATTCTCTTTAAAGTCAATAATATTTAAGATTTATATATGAGCATATAACCCTTGTTCAGCCAACAAAACCAGACTCAGGACAGCCTAAGTGAGCTGACACCTGTGAAGCTGGCACCAAAACTCTGCATTTAGTAAAAAGTGGTTTAGCTTTGTGAGAAGGGGAACAGAACACACACAGGTGTAGGTTAGGAACAGGTTTGGGGCCTATTAAGACTCCTTCCCCCTTCTCTAAAAACCTCCAAATGTTCAAGTTATTGCCTTAAAGTAAAAATACTGATAGGTAGGAAGCAGAGGGAAACGGCTCAGCATCTGTAGGGTATTTTGGGATGTCCCCCACCCTCCTTCAGGTTCTTCCCTAGTGCTGCTGAGAAGTAGAGGTGGTCAAATGCTTCATACACCAACATCAAGAAGCTTATTTTACTTCTATTACTTCAGTAAAACTGAGAAAAGCTTCCAAAACTTTAGGAACATCTTCAGCTCACCAAGCTCTACCCTTGCTGGAAGCCAGCTCTTCCAAAAGCTTTTGAGGTTCTCTCAAATACCTTGAGAACGAGCCATAAAGAGACTCTGTTCATACAAAAGGACTTTCATCTCCCAAGCAATGACATGCTGGTGTTCAAAGCCAATTACAGTTCACATTAAACAGAAACAAGTTTTACTAGAGAAAACAACTAAAAACCCATCACTAATTAAAGCTGCCTGAGCCCTGCTCAGCTCTCAAAGTCAAGGCCATGTGTCTGAAGGGGAGATGAAATGACAGCCCCTGCACCTAGGGCTGGATGGATGGTCATGAGCTGAGATGCTACCAGGCCAGCAAAGGTACCACAAGGGTGTCCAGACAACCAAAGGAAGGCAGCAGCTAACTCCAAGTCCAGCCAAGCTTGAAAGAGGTGCCTTTCCCCCCCCTCTAACAAATGATGGAAAGAGGGCCCAATAACAGCACTCGGAATTGTTCGGGCATCTCTCTGCTCCCTCCAGTTATATGGCACTCCTCAGAGCTCATCCTTTCCACCCCTGCATGCACAAGTGGCCACAGACAGCTATGAAGGGACAGATCAGTGCTGCTGCAAAACAGCCATGACACCAAAATGCTGCAGGTCAGAGGAACCGAAGGATTTTTCCTTGGGTTATTTTAAGGATATTGAAATACCAGCACAGTGCAAGGTATCAGCTCTACCTATTAGCTGTCAGGCTGTTTAACCTATGTAGTCTTGCAGAAGATCACAGAGATTCAAGCAGAGCACTGAAGTTTTGATTTGAGACAAACTGAAGAATTCGTGACCTCTCGACAACTTCTGGAGAAATTTGGTGTGCACTTGTTCCAGAGAAGAGGTACCTTTGAGGGCAGGCTCACCCAGGTTCCTACTGCCACTGAGAGCTGCTAACAAACACCAGAAGGATAGAGGTGAAGGAAAGGTTGGTTGTTCTGCTCTTCTCCCCACGTGGCTCTCAAAAGAAAGGAGAAACATGGAAGGAAAGTATTAAAGTGCTGGCCTCTGCCTCCACTTCGGAAGCTGTAAGTGCAGGTGGCTGAAGGGACACCAAATAGGCAGGAGGAGAGGAAACCCCAACATGGTTATGAGCCCACTGAGCAACCACTCTAGTAACATGTGACCAAAAGGTCCATACAGCACTTAAACAGCTACAAGAGGAACGTCTAAATAATGATGTTTTAATGAACAGGAACAGCTGCTCAGAACACGCAGAGTCCCTTTCTAAGGGCACAGAGCAGTGCCCACAGAACCTGTAACAGATCTGACCTGCCAGAGCACTGAGCAGTCCTCCACCTGTGCCAAACATTTGTGGCAATCTCTTTTCTATACCTAGTAAGTCCATCTCAGCGTTTATAGCTTGTACTTTCCCAAAACATCCTCTGAAACAGAGATAAGGTGTAAAGGCTTTGAACGGAAAGAGGATAGATGAGATGAAGTTCTTCACTCTGAAAGAGGCTGCCCAGATGGATTCTGGATGCTCCATTCCTGGAGATGTTCAAGGCCAGGTTGGATGGGGCTTGTGGAAGGTGTCTCTGCCATGGCAGGAAAGTTGGAACTAGATGATCTTTAAGGTCCTTCCAACTCAACCTATGATTTCATGATCAAGGATGGATTTCTAATCTGGCTGTATGTAAAAATAAATCCCATAATTGCAGCCCTCCAAGCTGACAGGTATTTTTTCCACCTCTGTTGCCTTCGTGGATGCTAACAATACAATTTTTGCTTACAAAGAACACCTGCAACAAATTATAGCTCTTCCACCCCTCCTTTATTAATTACAATTAAAACATTCCTACAAAAGTGTTCCTTGCACAAATAAAGCAATTTATCATTTTTGCCTGCTTAGAAATTCAGATTCCAACCCCTTTGTTCCAGCAGGCACCATTTAGTCAAGGAAAACAACAACAAAAAATGGGCAAACACGAGCAGGTCAGTCTCCACAGAGACTCAGCTGCAATGATAAATGGAGCCCACACATTTCACACTTGGACTACTTAGAAAACAAAATTACCTGCTGGCACTTGTTTCTTTTCCAGCCCCGCTGTTCATAACACACAAAAACCCAGTGCAAGTCCCCCCAAACTCCTGACAGCACCACATGCATTATGCACTGAGTTATTTGCTCCACAAAGCCTTCATGAGGAGCTTTTTCAGCTCCTGCCATGGCCCAGGCCAGCAGCAAAACTGAGATGTCAACCACGAGAAGGTCCCAGCCCCAGAGGAGCTACTCCAGCTCTGCCAAGTCCCATTCATCTGCAGTGGCAGGGACTCATTTTCCCCGTTGTCACTCCTGTGAGCTGAAATGCCACTCCTTAGCAGGATGGCAAAGCAAGCAACATTCCTCCTCAGCATCTCCCATCCAACAAAGGTCTGGCTTGGGAGGAAGGGCACAACATCAGGAAGGAAAATCCAGACAGAATGAGGGCAAAGAGTAGGAAAAAGCTGGTGGTAGAGAAAGGAAAAATGCACAGAAGCCAATAAACCACCAAGACTGGGAAAGGGGGATGGCTGAGACCAGCTGTGGTTGAGATCCCAATGGTTGGGGATTCCTTAGTGTTCATATTCCTTCCCTACATATCTTTGGAAAAAATGCAATCTCCTCACTGATGCTTTTAAAAGGAGCTTAACAAATAACACTGTCTGAGGAAGGTGGAAATATCTGAGAATTCAAACAAAAATCTTATGGAACTGGTGATCTTTTATGGATGCAAAGTGGTACTTAACCCTCCACACCATCATTTAACAGGACACAACAGGACCTCCTTCTCCAAGCTGGTGCCAAGAGCAGACCACCACCACACCAGACTGCTCAGGACCCTCCTGGCTCATCCTCCAGCACCTCAGACCTCTGCCCACCACCTTCTGGAGCCCACCTAGAGCACTCAGCACCACAAAACAACTTTTACGGGGCTTCTGCTGCCTCCATAAATCCCTCTTTCACAGTTTATTGTGCAAGACATCAGCCCCAGAAAACGCCAGTTCTGGTTTATGATACAGAAAGAAAAAAGTCTGTAATGATCTGCCTAATGATAGTGTCTCATGAGGAATTTTATATTACAACAATAAAGTGCCTGTTTGTTTTAACCTCCTATTACTCCCTGGGGACTCATTCCTGGTGCACTGCACAGAATTCACACGTACCCTGTGATGGTTTCAGATGTTACCCCCAAATTATTATTAAACAGATTTTTTTAAAGTATTTTATAAAGTATTTTTCCCATGATACTGTGCAGGCAGGAGGAGAGAGATCTTTTACACTAAAATATCAATATTGCAATGTTGCCCCTTCCCCTCCAGATGCATCACTAGATCTTGGGGGGAAAAGCAAAAGAAAAACAACAAAAAAGAGAAATGATAAAGGACCAAGACAATAGTACCATAGACTAACAACCCACAGCTACTCAGGCCTGAAATGTAGAAACCACTATGAGGTAAATAAGGCAAGAAGAAATCTGAAGGTACCTAAGTGGCTCCCAGGCTTTAAAAATGGAAATACAATTGTCAAACAGATAAAAGCACAAGGTCACACCAGACTCAACTAAACCTAAGCAGGAAAGTGGCTATGTGGGCTCTCAAGACAGCTGTAAAAAATTCACAATCCAGTAGCACAGACTCAGGTAAAAATGCCTGGAAAGTCACACACAGGAACGAACAGGAGTGGAGTGCTCTTAGTCCTCATCAGCTCTAGCCAAAGCACCTTCCAGGGGAAAATGAGAAGTTCAAGTAGTCAATGGTGGCTTCACAGAAACTTCAGTTCAAAGCCTGGATTGAAGCCTGTTATTCAAACCAAAGAAACCTCCTCTTTGTAGTCAATAAAGATTTTTCAAGGGGTTCACTCTCAACATGCACAAATGATCCTTAGACAGCCACGTGAGCAAAGTAGTAAATGAGTGGACTATTAAGTGAAATTGTATTATTGGCTAGAAGGTAAGAGAACAGGCCAGGAATTGAGGCACAGGCAAGGATTATAAAAGTGACACTGCAAACCAGCATGAAAGATCCTTACAGCACAACACAGACACCAGCACCACGTCCCACTTTTAGTATCAGTTAGGCCTTTATGATTATGAGCTTGTTTGCTTGCTCTGCTGTTGAGCAATAAAGGCATTTGTTGGCTTTTTGTTTTTAAAAGTCACATTAAGATCCAAATTAAGGCCAGATACTGAAGCTGCCTCGTGTTCATTTCTCAGAAAAAGTTACTTTTAAGTTCTGCTTTCTGGTATAAAAAAGATGCAGAGTCAAACCCTGCAGAAAATTACCAACACTAACTGCTGCCAATTGCATTATTTCTCCGAATAAAACAAGGGGTAAGAATTTGTAGCTAATACGAGTTCTCTTACACTAAATGACATGGCAAACAAGCAGCTTAGTTCAGAAAGAGCTTGTGTGCACCTTGATGGGCACTGACCAGGAAAAACCTGAACCACCACCAAGATTTCCTGATGAATTCACCTAATTTCTCCTGGAACTGTTCTGCTCCTGAATGTTTTAAACAATTATAATTTTGCAGCACTTCCACTTGTTCTTCTCTACTCCAACAAAACAAAAGGCAGAAGAAAATTTCATCTGAGATTTTAATCTGGGTTTTTCATGGCATATTTAAGATATTGGTACCTCTTTTATTTAAACAATTACTGGTGTGTTTGGCTCTCTAGAAACCCATTTCTCAAGTAACAGGGGCAGTGTGGGAAATCATGATGGACACTCATTCCGGTTTGAAATAATGACACCAAGAGAGAAGCTCCCCAGGACTGAAGAGCTGCTTGCAACAGCTTGAATTATTACACATCAAAGGTGCAGCCAAAATTAACCTCCAATACAATCCTCGTTTATCTAATGAAAAGTCCTCTGTATCTCACTCACACATAAGTACATTTAGCTATTCTGCATGTTCTTCTAGTGAGAACTTTGACATAAGGACTGAAAGTTTCAAGCTTGTGCAAGCAGCAATTTATTCCCTGTCTGCCATGAATAGCTCCTTGCTAGGTGCAAAAAAGGACTTTGGTTTATGACAAAGACTCAGTGAAGTCAGCAGCTAAAGAAATGACCGTGTTCTGCATTGTTACACCACATAATTATATAAATTTATATCCTCAAAGTTTGCTTTAGAGCATTTTATTTTACAATATTAAAGTGGCTTTTGACCAAGACTGCAATTCTCCCCTTCCTGGCCACAGCACTATTGATAACTCTTTTCTCATCTAGTTTAAATACGCAGAAATGTCAGCAACAGGGAGATGAGGTCATGTGCAGAGCCCAAATTAAGCCCTTCCAAAGGAAAATTATCAACTGCAGCTGCCTTTCCCCCCCTCCCTTTCTCTAATCTCCTCCATATAGAGCTTAACCTAAACCCCTCCTACTCCTTCCTCTAAACTTCAGCAAAAATCCAGATAGCAGCTCGAGCCTCAGTTAAAATGTTAATGGAAAATACCCATCTAGATTATCTCAGTGGTGAGAAAGGAAATTTTCCTGTTTGGCCCATGGAGGAGCATTCTGGGAAATATCTGTCACCTCAAGCTCCAAAGGGACACACAAATACATGTGAGTTGAAGCAACACTAATTCATTTTAAGCCTGCTCCTGAAATGGGGCTCATCAAGCAGCAGGGAGGGGTGCACAGAAGAAATCCAAGCTTTAGAGGCCACCAAGCTGGAGGACAGAGTGAACAGCAATGCTTTGGTGCTCTGCATGCTGAAGAGGCAAGTACGTGTCACAAACTTTACACATCTGGCCAGACTGGATGTCCTGCCTTTCAGCAGCTACTTATTCAAGTGACAGAAGCCTCCAGATGTCTATGGCAGGGGTGCCTGGAGGAAAGCACCTCAGCTCTGTCACCCCCCACAACCTCATGGGCCTCCAGCACCAACTGAGCCTGGCTTAGCAGCACATCTGGGTGAGACAAATCATCAGTAACTGCTCTCAGATACAGCCTGTGGACTAAAGCAGCTCATTGTTTGCTTTTTGCCTGCTGAAATTAACTGCCTGGCAACAGCTTCTGAGCTACCCCAACACCCACTTTTGCCTTTGAGAGTTGGCTGCTGGTAAAGGAGTCCAGCACCAACCACACAAATTCCTAGGACAGAACCAACCCCCTTGATTATTCCCATTCACTGAAATACTCGTGTCTATAATTCTGCTGTGTTTGCCCACACAAACCCATACAGAGCACAACCTGTTTGTATTAAAAGTACTCAGACAATTACCCAAAAATGTTGTTTAGGTAGTAACAAGAAGACTCTTTCTTTTACTCTTTTAACACAGCAGGAAAGCCCAAATCTTTTCATTATTTGCTAAAATCCAGTTCACAGCTGGGAAAACAAACAACCCAAGCCCAAGGTCCTCCTCATGGCTGCAAAAAGAGCCCAGATCCTACCCAAGCATCTGACTCCCCACATCTCCAGACCTTCTCCTAAAGTAACACCTTAAAAAAATCAATTATAGTAAAGATGAAATAGTTTCTGCTTGTAGCACTTAAAGGTTAGTAAGGACAGAAAAAGAGTAGGGAATAACTGGTGTTCTCCTTCTCTGCAGTGCTTGGTTTGACTACAATATGCAATAAAAAGTAATTGCTCAGATTAACACCTCTTCAACACCTTCTCAAAAGTGTGTAATTAAAAAAAATGAGGGTGAACTATGGGAGAGGTTTTTTTCTCAAAATTTAATATGTATGTGTTAGCAAACTGGAGACCCCAGGATTGGGAATATCCCCTGGAGCATCATGAAGCCTCAGCTAAGTATGAATTAAAAGAGGCAGTGTTGAAACACTGGCTTTTAGCTTTTGTCTGTTACATTTGTTTTCATAATCTGTTTTCATCTACCTACATCTTCATGTACACACACAAATAAATATCCCAATATTGAACTTATTTATCTCTAATTCTTCTTATCCAAAAAGCAAATATTTGTCACCAGATCCTCAAATTTACAAAGTATCTTCACTGTGTTATCTTCAGTGGAATTTTATTAGTTTATAGCAACTGTCTGATGGATTTAATTATTTTACCTCTAAAACTGCCAGCTCCTGTCCCTCACAAACCCAAGCTCATCCCAAACCCCCAAAACTAAGGCTCTAGTTTTGCAGCCACTTTTCCTGATGTCTCAGGAGGAAAACCAAGGGTGAACACCTTTAATTTAAAATTGTGGTCACAGTCAGCAAAGGTAATAGACTTAAGTAAATCTGAGGATTAATTGGGGATTAGCTGCTAATCTGAGGCTCACATTAACAAAGACGCAGGGGCCACATCTCATATTTAAACTTCCCTTACCCTTGTGGGTCAGACACATCTCGATCCTGCTTCCAACCTGCATAAAGACCTTTTTTGAAATATTCTGGCACCTGCACTTATAGGAAGAACTGAACCTTCAACACACAAACTTTCTGTCTCCATTTGATGGATATTCTGCCTCCATTTGGCTGGGGTTAAACCATGACACTGCTGAACGTGTTTGTTTAGATTTGTGGCTCTTTTCTGCTTTAGTAATGGGTTTCAAGCCAATCACAGGGGTTTTTGATTACTGAAAATCTTTTTGAATACTCTGAGGTTCCTCTTGCAAGCAGCCCATTTCACAGGAATGCCTGTATGTGAAAAATGATTTTTTTTAGCGTAGCAGAGAACTCTTCTTCCTCAAAAGGAAGCCACAAAAAAGTCTTGAAAAATCTCTCTTTTTCGTTTCTACCACCGAGCTCAATTAATTCCTATTGATTATACAGACCACTGGTTATTTATGCAAAGAATATTGATAAAATACGTAGCTGCATAAGAAATAACCTGATAGCCAAGGTGAGGGAGACTTGCCAGAGCAGCAAACCTTCAAAGAATTCACTGAGAGAAGCAGGTCCTGTTATATATGGCTCATATCTATATAGGAATCTCCAGCTAATTTCAGCTTCACTATTTATTGAATAAATAGGTCTTTAAACTTAAACAGCTACTGGTATGTTGTTATATTTAAGAAAGCCAAACCCGGGTGAGTCCCTGCAGTGAGGGGGAAGCTCCCCCAGATGCAGTGCTGGCCATGAGCTCCAGCTTGACCCCTGGATGAGATCTTTGGCAATCCTATTAAGGGTACACCTTGAGATGTCAGGATTAATCCATGTGAGTCCTTCAGGAAATCCCTGGGTACTCACTTCCAATGCCTTGCTAATTAACTCCTCAATGTCATTTGGCTTCACTCAGCAACAGCATTTAGGCCAGGCTGGAAATAACCCTGTCCTCCTCTTGTAGATGAGGACACAGGACAATTAGGGATTATTCCTGCTTATTTTAGAGCTAATTCTCTGTTTTTCCTTTGATTATTATTTAGATTTGGGTACTTTGTTGCACAGTTATGTACACAAAAATACCAATACTTTTACATATTTTTTTTCTTCGTTAAAGTCTCTAGGGTTTTGCCATTGATTTAAGATGGAACTTGAGATTTTACGCAGATATTTGGGGAGAGGGAACATCTTTTGGGATAATCTACACAAGGTTTCTTAGATACTTACCAACAGCTTAAAGTACTTGTTTGTACATAGCTTGCATACAGTATAAAATATGTATGTAATTAAATATACATTGTAAGTCTCAACATCTCAAACCCATCCATTCAGTTACTCCCATTTTATTGCACTTAAAAGTCAAGCTGGACTTTCAAGTCTGCTAGATCAGAGTGAAATCTTTTAATGATGTGAATCTCTTGGATTCCAATCCCTCAGGAGGTGAACCACTTACCTCCTAAAATTTATTCAGATTTAAAACACTACGTGCAGAGCTTTAACTGCCACCATACCCAGGACTAGAGACTACTCACAGAAAATGAAATTAGGGGATATAAATAGGGAAAAACCCAAGTGCTGTGCGTGGGACCCTGAGTTTTAAATAGCAACCTGGTGGAAATTCACAGCGTGTATCTATGTGCATACATTTCTGTGATATACAGAAATAGCTCTATGTATATACGTATACTGACATGCAAATGCATAAATATAGACAGACTTAGTCTGAATATTTACATATATTTAATCTATACATATATATTCACAAAGTGTCTGTAAATACTCAACCCAAATACATGTATTTATGCACTTGTGAGTGTTTGTAAGGGGAGAGAAAGACTTGGGGGACCCCGAGTAGCAGAGATTAGTCAAATGTGTTTACTTCTGACAGGAACCAGAGGAGAGCAAACACAGGGTATGAGAATTGCTATTTACTCAACCAGAGGAGCTGGTTGTGGTTTAATCCTCCTGGTAGGAGCTGTGAGGAGGAAAATAAGGTAGTTTAGGGGAGTGCTGAGCAGAGCTGGGAGGGGTTGTGGTCTCCTTCCAGAGGGATACATTCCTCTCCATCCCACTACAAGTTAGTTCTTACATCCTGATTTATTAGTGAGCCTGAAGACTGAAAAGAAAAATATTTTGCAGTGAACAAAAGAGGGCAAACCCCCAAAGAAACAGATTTATTACACACACTCCCATTTTAGATAGAGCAACAGGTTTTCTAGCATGTGTCCTTTCTGAGGTGCACACCCTGGTTTCATTACAGATCTTGCCTGTTGAGCAGACAACGCCAGTCTAAGTGTTTGAGGTTTGGCAGCTTACAAACCAGTTCCTTCTGCTAGACAGCCAACTGCCCCACCAACTGGGACACAGATTAGAGCAGATTACTGCACTTCTAATTAGCTGATCCTGACAAGCAAGCCTTGAGGAGGGAAAGGAATCAATCAGGAGCTGCCAAACTTGGTCAGCCAAGTACCGAGTGAATTTCAGACACTGTCCTCAGGCAGAACTTGATCTCCTGGGCTCTGCTGCCTCATGAGTGACCCACCTTCGAGCCAAAGGTTCTTCTGGAGCAACTATTTCCAAACATCTGACAAGGTCTGTTAAAGCAGAACCTCACTAGAGAGGAAGGAGGAGCTGGGTGCATCCCCCCAGTGATATGGTAGAACAACAAATGCCTCACATGTTACATGTGTGGGAAACATACATGTGAGGATGCTCCTCTGTACAGAGGAATGTTTTGGCTGACAGCTTCAGGAGAAATTTCTTAACCTGTTCAAGGGGCTGGAGAGCTTCAGAACTGAGTCACTGTTTGCTTTTCTATCTCATTGGCTTTGTAACAAGATAATTCCAGCGACCCAGAGCATCCTGTCCTATAAAGCAAGATTTATGGCATGCTGTCTCAGAACCTAATTCTCTCCTGCCTTCACCTCACCCAGCCATTTGCTCTGTGAACTACCCATACAACAGCCCCACACCAGGATGGGCCCTCACTGCCCCAGCCAAGGGAAGTCAAGGTGAGCAGCTCAGCTGAATCCTGGTCAGAAACCCCAGCAGAAGACATGGGGCAAGTTTCCACTGTCTCTCCCAGTGACAGAGGTTGAATTTGGGGAAGTTTTGTTGAGCTTGTATGGGCACAACATTTTCCAAGAAGTCAGCCGTGAGCTGACAGACCACAGTAATGAAGTAAATGGATGCCTTGGTATCATCCTCATGCAGATACCTGGGTGGAAAGGGCCTGGCCAAGTCCTTGCAGCTTCTCAGGTGGCTTGGTTCTGCCAGAAAAGGATATTTAGTCTAACAAAATACTCATTGATGTTCAATGCTCATTACATGTTTTGTCCCGAGGACTGGAGGGCCCAGTCACACTCCAGTAAATCCCAGAATGACATTGCTCAGTCCTTTACAGGACCAGACCATCCCTTTAAATGATTTGATTTAAATATATTTAACTGTTTAAATCTATTTAGTATTTTCAGCTTTAAAATATATTTTGCTGTAAAAGACAGAAAACATCCAAAATATAATATTAAGATATGGTGGCTTTAACATTCCATTTGGTCAACTTTAAATCCATTTCCTCACACTGCTCTGTGGTTATAGATATGCTTTTCTTTTACCCTGTTCCTCAAAAGAAAGATTCTCACCTAGGAAATAAAAAAGCCCCATTCTGTGATACCTAAACCCACTGCAGGTGCCTTCAGTGGATGCTGAGAAGCCCAGGGCTGCACGTGGGGGTCCTGCTGGGGCTGCTCCTTCTCTCTCTGCCTTTCATTGATTAGGTGGCTGCAGCAGCAGAACTTCTTTGTCACTTCCCTGGGATCTGTGTGGACGGCTGCAAAGTGTATCATAGATCAATTCTGCTCACAGGGCTGCTGCAACACAGTCAGGGAGCAGGAAAGCACACATGCTATCAGGGAGCACAATGGAAGGAGGAAAAAAAACCACCAGTCTTCAACATGAAGAAATACCTGAGCTGCAGCCAAGTTTTATCAGATAGATGCCACGAGGCCACGTTCTTTGCTTTGCTCTGCATCATTTTTTAATGCTGTGTCAGTTCAGGCTCCACCACCATGAGGACACATGCTAAAGCAAGGATCCCTCCTCAGCAGCTGGAACATAAAGGATCCTAGCTCAGCCTTCAAAGATCATTTTCTAATTTCATCCTAGTTCAGGCTATCCCCAAACTTGTAGGTTTATACTGAGTTTATACTTCCAGGGTTTACAACTGCATCTTCCACCTTTGTGCTGCTTCTATCTCACACCTTTTGTGCTTCTTCATATTGTAGCCCTCTTTTTTTCCACTCAATATTTACGTGTTGGTAGCTGCCAAAATTATTCCTACCATGCTAGTTTACATATTACAGCTGGAATAAAATCATACTTGTGCAAACCCTACTTGGGGCAGTAGCACAAGACATCCTACTATTAATTTTTGAGGCACTTGTACCTGTCCCAGCTGGTATCCTGCTGCCCAGAGTGCCCTGATCCTGCCCAACCATCCTCACCCCCCTTAACCCCACCAGATATGAGGATGGGGAGGAAAGAAAAGCAGAAACCTCCACAAATGGATGATGTTCCCTGAGAGTCATTGCCAACCATCACTTGTCTGTACCAAAACAAGTAAGTAATGCTAAACAAAGTCTATTCTACTTCAGAGAAACTCTTGATTTAACCCCCACTAAATTCCCTCCAGTTGAGAGAAGGAAGCTGCAGTCATTAGTGTAATTTGTGGGAAATTGCTCACTAACATCCTCTGGGGTCAACACAGCTTTACAGTTTGTTTTCCTGATGAATATTAATACCCTGTGCTCCCCAGTTTCCAGTTGCTTATTTTTTGATTCTGTTCTCTATTAGAAAGGTTGGTTTTCAAAGGGAGCTTGGTGCTTTTTCTCTGCTCCCTTTGTTGCAAAGTTTAAGGGTTTGGAGGGAATGCCTTTGAGAGTCATTAGTCTTAATTTAAGACAAATATGAAAGCTAATTAAAAGTTTAGTTCATTGCCAGATAAAACAAAACTTTACACTTATTCACTCAGGAAAATAATGAGCAGGACTAGTTACCAGCTAATAAGCAAAGAGGGTGATAAAACACACAACCCAACTTTTCATCCCTGTGCTCAGAAATTGTGCATTTCTGGGTTTGTTTTGATCTTCATCTTTGTTTATTAGCTGGTATCTCCTGATGGCCATTTCCACACCTCCCTACTTCACCACCAAGTCCAAACATACTCCTCAAAGTGGCTAGAAACCAACAGGAGCTCCAACAATTAATGAAGCAAAAAAGGAGATGAGGCTTCTGAACCTTCCCCTCCTGAAGCAGCCAAAGAAAGAATTTGGGGGTTTTTAGCCACTGTTTGACTTTCCCCTGCACTGTTCACCTCAGCAACTGATTTCTCCATCTCTCCTGCCCCAGTAGAGTGGATTCCAGCAGTATCTGCTCTTCTCCAAACACTCCTCCCTATCTCACCTCACTGCTAAGGTGTGATGATAAGAGTATGAATGGTGAATGCAGCAATTATCATTCAACAGAGAGGTTTCAAGGTTCTAAATGCTACTTAAATTCACAGAGGAAAACTTTCTTTCATGCTGGTGGAGAGAAAAGCCATTGAAATAAAGTGGAATTGGTTTTTATAGAACGATGTCTCTTGAATTGATATTGAGGTTTGAATCTCACTATTTCTGTTATTACAACTTGATATTAAAATCCCTTAAAGCTAAAGAGGTCTCTTCTTTAATTATTTCAACTAAAAAGGGGTGTTCCATATATGATCCTATACCTGATGGTGGCCAATGGACAGAGCCATGAAGAATTACAGACACACGGGCTACAGAATTCCCTAAGTATGGAGCTCAAACCATCACCTGGATTATCAAGGGATTTTACTAAGCTACAGATAGGAATTAATTTCTTCAAACACACAATTCTTTCTGAACTGATAATGAGTTAGGAGCTACTTCTCCCCTCTCTGAACCCACACCACACCATGAAGGGCCTTCTCAACGGTGCCTTTCAATGGAACCACGAGATCTGCAGGTGACTGAGCAGTCACTGAACATTTATCACATCCCACGAAGCCAGCAGAACTTGTTAAACCTTATGACTAGTGCTGTACACTGAGAACTCTTGCAGGGCTTGCAGATGTTTAACAAACACAATTTGGTTATCACTTCATAGAGAAAATAACCCAACACTTTCTAAAACCTTTGCTTGCCCAGAGTCCTGGATGAAAGCAATGCCTTGACCCCATGAGAGACAAATCCAAGCTGTATTTTTACAGCTTGACTGGCAGGTACCCCAGAGACCACCAGGTTTTCATCCACAGGGCTGTTTCAGAGAGAGAAGGTGAACATCAGCTAATTCCCAACCTAAATATGTACACAGGAGAGTCTCTTTGCTGCACAATGATTCTCAAAACATCCACTGATGTTCATATTTGGAGACTAATTTTTTTTAGTGAGGAGAAAACCCACCTTCTATCATAACAAGCAATAGAGAGAAGCTTCAAGCCAATTAGAGCAAACGGACCACAGTGAGTCAACATTCAATAGCTCATGATTTAGAAAAGAATTCACCTTGAAACAGTCAATATGTGCATTACACATGGATGTTTAACAAAATCCCTCACCCAGGGTTTAATTAACTGTGCAAACAATTAACGGTGCTCAAAGACAGAGAGTTCTCTACACAGCTAAAGTGCAAATGGTGTGTTCTCCAGAAGTGGGAATGGCCCCACAGATTGTGAGGGGACCCTCCCAGGTGTCCAGGGACTCCTGCTCTTTATTGATCTGCAAAAGCTCTCCAGAGGAATGAAGGCACGAGGAGGTGTGACAGCAATCAGTGCTCAGTGAGAGCAGCTCTGGATGCATGCTGACCAACAATCACAGTGTCCCATCCATTCTATGGAAGGCAAATGAGGTGCAAATTAAAGACGTGAGTCTTCTCTGCATCACACTAACCTAACAGCTCTGTGGCCACCTCTGGAAGAAGTGGGGCATCTGTTTCATTCTTTGAGAACTACAATATGGACTTTTGTTCTCTAATTCTCTTTTGGAAACCCATATTTTGGTGCCATTCAGTCCCTGTACTCAGCTTCCCAAGCAGAGGAGCAGGGTGGGGAAGGTGAAGGCTTCCCAAGAGCCAGTGGATCCCCATGAACCTTCCGGGTTCCCCTTGAAGGCAGCTTAGGAAAGAGCTCTGCTGCTTTGCCTTATTCTCTTGAAGCCATAAAGCTGATCTTCAATTTTTATTGTCATTCCAGAGTCCTTAATTATTTGCCCGTGGAGGTAGGTAGAATGAATTTAAGGCCAGCGTCAGCTTTAGGGGACCTTGTGGGCCACAGTCACTTTAGCCAGCAGGACCTGGGGCTCAGAGGTTAAAAGCCTTGTCCTCACACCCCTCTGAAAAGCTGCTGTGCTGAAGCTTGTCACTTGAAGGGCTGGCCTGGCTGCCACAGCAGAGGGGCCTTTTGATTTCATTACACTCCTCTGGCTATTTATATCCCTGCTTAGGCTGGAGGAGCAGAACTCCTGCTGGGAAATGGCAGGTGGGGCTGGGAAGGCTGTAATAAGAGTAGCCCAGCAGGCAGGGATGGTTCTCTGACAAGGTAAATGCTGCCTATCAGGGGGCTCAAACACTGCTGGGGAAGAGCACAGAGAAGGTAGGAACTGTAAATAACAGATATTCTCAGTCACTGTAAAGCCCAGGTAGCTGCCTTCAGAGGAAGGGCAACCGACAAGAAGAAGCCTGGTTCTGTCTCCTTAACCTTTGCCAAGTGGTTTGTATGAGTCTAAACTGCACCTTTCTATCTCCTGGGGACACAGCAAGTGCTGACAGGGCACTGGGCAGGGCAGGAATGGAAGGAGGAGTTTCCAAAGCCAGTCTCTGGGACATGCACTATTTTCTTTGCTCCTGAAGGAATTTTTGAGAGTGTTTCCTGCTGGAAATCACTTTCCTGTCATAAACTCACTCCTGCAGAAATACACTTCTCATTCCCACACAAATATACTTGTGAACCTGCTTGCAAGCACCTGTGGCAGCTGAATTAGAGGTGGATGACCTTTGAATTTATCTTGGGAAAGCACATAAAGAGGGATGCTGAGCCAAGGGGATCCTGAGCCACTGAGTGCTGGGGTGTCCTGCCCCTGTCTATTTTAGAATGCATTCAGAAAAGACCAGATCATCTCTGAAAAGAAGTCTCTCCTACTACAAGTCTGGTGTACATGAGCTTATATGCACCTTTTCTATGTCCAGAACAGAACCCTGTTTATTTAACATCACAGTTCATTAACTGCCTTCCACTTCTTTATCATTCACTTTATCAAGTGAATTTGTGACTGGGTTTTGTTTAACTCAGGGTGAGCAGCAGAATGACACGTGAGCTGAAAAAGTCATGGCTGGTAACAAGAGAACTGCCCCTCTAGGTGCATCAGTACCAGCAGGTGGGTGGGTAAGAGCATGGCAGATCCAACATCCAGCTTTGCAGCTCATAGTTTGCAATCTGAGCTATTCAGCTGTGACAATACTTTAAAAATATTAACAACCCACGGCAGTTTCTTTCAGTTCCTGAAGCTGAATGACAATGTTACAAAAAACCCCACAAACTCCACAGAATATCCAGGAGCTACCACTCAGTTTATAAATTTAATAAGAGAGCATTTTGTTGGAATCCATGAGCTTCATGGCAGCTGCTGCTGAGCGTGTCCTAGCAAAGCTCAGCCTAAGTGGGCTGGCTTTAGGCTGCTCCCCAGTTGAGCCCTGTGGTGCTTGCCCACTTGCTCAGTCATCTCACACCTCCTGGTGTACACTCTATTTCTGACAACTGCTCCCAGTGCTATTCATACCAAACGAGGCTTTAAATAACTGGGCAAAAAATAAACCCAACCCAATTCCTTGCTGACCTCCCTGCTAACAAATGGAAGCCTCCCACTTGTGTCACATCCCTGGCAGAAATCTGGAGAGTTCTGTGACACTCCTCTGCACCCCCAAGGTGCTGGCAGAGCTACTCCTACATAGGATGCTTGAGATGCTCATCACAAGAATTAGTCCTATAAATTCTCATAAAATTCTAGCAGTCCTGATCTTTTATTAAAAAAAAAAAGCTAGGATAGATCACAGATATTGAGATCCAGCCTAAGGCATGGTTTAGGGAGGTGGTTTTCTTTGCCAAGCTACATTATCTGAACAGATTCTCATATATACACACAACTACATCAGAGTCTTGCTTGCTTTGTACAGACTTTTAGGCTATGATATATGAAGTAGATTAACTGGTCTCCATATGAGCATTCTATCTTACAAAAAAATATTCAAATTTCCTTTCCGCATTTCCAAAGGAAAGAAAGACTGAGGGGGGGAGGAGAGAGGAAGGACTGAATGTACCGAACAGCTTCATATGGAAAACTTCTCATTTCCTGAGTTTGGGGAGCACAGAGTTCAAGCTCAGAGCCTGATTGCTGTTATTACCCTCAGCTCAGGTCACTCCAGCATTACTTGGTGCTGGTGTGACTTGCCATGATGCCTCAGAGGTGATGAGGATGAGGACTCCATGCATCTCAGAAGAGCAGCTGAGCAGAGCAGCCCTGGCCACCTGCTCAACCACCAACTGTTCACACTTCTTTTTTCTTTTCCCCCCTTTTTTTTCCCAGCACATATGCCAAAGGATATCAAAACATATTTATCAGAGCACTAAAGTAATAAACTAGAACAAGGTGTCGCTTTAAACAGGGGATGTGCTGGAAGGATCCATTAAAAAGGCTGGAGAAACACTCCTGAGTTTGTCCTTGAAGGGTAAGTCAGTCCCTCCAGGATTATTTTCCATCTCAACATCTAACCAGGCTGTCTCCTTTCCATCTGCTGCCCCACCTCAGAACTCAGAGCCTCCAAGCACCCCCAAGCCAACCTAAGTGCCCATCCCTCTGCTCTAAAGGGAAGCAGACCCACAGACTGGAGATAGCAGAAATGAAATTTCCTATTCTGTGGAAATTATTTCCTCCCTGCTATTTTTACCCTTTTAATTCAGGATGGAAAAACCAGAAAACGCAATTTCTGACCTGACAGAAATTCCAGGTTTTGCCTACTTGGAGTAATTCAGAGCATGTTGCAGTGTATTTTCTGCACAGGACACATCAGCACATTGGGCATTTTAAAAACATATTGATTTTTTGATTAAAATGGAGATGATTTCAAAGGAAGACCCAAGCATTCTATTTAAAAAACTGTCTTTCATTTGGGTTTAATCAATTTCTGCTACAGCTATCCTAATAAGACCTTCATTAATTTAAATTTGGCTTGAGAGACAAGGCAGAATGCTCTCAACAAGAGATCCCAATTGTTTGTTGTGTTAAAAGCAAAACCATTATAAACTCTGCAGCTAATACTCATCAGGAAATAATTAAATTTATACAGCAGGTTAAGGTTTTCAGAAATGTTGTGTTTGGTTATCTGCTTTTTTCAGCACTTCAGTTTAAGGACTAATTTTTGGAACAGATGAAATCACTGGGCACTCTAGTCCTTTTCTTCTCCCTCTTTTTAACCCTTTTTTCACTTTCAAGGTGAAATCCTTCCTTTTATTCAAGACATCTTCAGACACCCACCACTTGTAGGACAAGAGATCAAGCTAAATAAAAGCCACATGTTTCATGTAGTGCAACCTTCCTGTCTTGATACCTCATCAAAGACTTACAGGGGTGGGGAAAACATTCTCTCAAGTTTTCAGCAGGGAAATGTAACTTCTTGTAAGGGCTTCGAACAAAACCAGCGTGTGGCAGAACCAGGTAAACTTCTTGGGTTTGTGAGTGGAGGAGGAGGGACCCCCCTGCAGCACTGCCTGCCACAGGCCACCACTAATCCCCAAATTGTCTCACCTTGGACCAATGAAACCTTCAGGAGATGGTTCAGCCTGAAGCTCAGCAATTTCCTGGTTTTAAATGCTAAGTACAGAGAACACAGCCTGAGGCTATCCATGCTGTAACTCCAGCTGATGCCAGACCAGTGAGAGCTTCAATTATTTCTTTTTGGAGGTGTGAAATTCTCCAGGTTAGTTAAAAATCTCTTCTTTCTGGGTCAAAGTGCAATTTGTCTGCCCCATCCAGCCACAATATTTTGTAGAGCCACCTTCTTAATGGGCATGGTCAGCACCAGCATTCACATGGAGCCTGGGACAAGTTTTTGAAGCACAGTATCTTTTTTTCCCTTCTTTTTTTTCTCCTCCCCACATGGGTGTAAATGAAAGTGCCCTTGCAGCTACATGTCATTATCCCCCAGCTTCCTCCAGCCTCTCAAGCTGCTCCTGTGGCTGCTTCCTAATCTGCTTTGGAGTTGAGAGTTCATTGTAATCAAGTCAAAGTAAATTGGGTTAGCAAAGACCTATTTATTAGATCCCTGAGTAAATCTGTTTGGTTTTGAACCGGGCAGCCAACGAGCTCAGTGAGAGGACACCAGGTACAATATTTAGCAGAGGAGAAAAAAAAAAATGGCAGGCAGCTGAAAGAGGATGAAGGACCACAAACCCCAGCCCTTTTATAGGAGAAGGTGGGACCTCTCTCAGGGCTGGATGTTCTCAGCTCTCCCACAACAACTCTTTCCCTCCTCTTTCATGAAATCAGGGAGGTGTTTGCAGGCAGGTGATAGTTGTTCTCTTCCTTTCATCCTCACACCACTTTCTGTTGGTATAAATATGCTTTCTCATACCTATTATCAAAGTGTTTCTAGATATGTAATTAAAAAGAGGCCAAGAGGAAGTAAAGAGAAGATGCTCCAACAATTTTAGATCTCCTCACAGAAACCCAGTGTTTGCAATCCCTCAATGCCACCTCTGCTGATGTGCTGGAGTAGAACAGGACACTAAACTTGGGCACAAGCCTGTGCACGAGCCACAGCAGCAGCCCAGCTGTTGCCTTTTCATGAAAAATCATCCAATTATTTACTTGAAATGGTGCAAACTCGGGTTTCTCTGGCATTCATCTGTCACACTGTCTGTCACACCAAACTGCCCAGCATTAAAATCCACATCCCTTTAGCAGCTCAGCAAAGTGGTGCTGGCCAGGGCTCCTGCTCTGATGGATGATGCCAGTGACAGCTGCCAGGAAACACAGCTAAATTGCTCAGCAGATACCTTCAAGGAGCACACAGCAATCCCTATTACCTTAAAAGAGCTGATATATATTTTTCTGTTCATCAGTTTGTACTTGGATGCTTTATTCTTTAATACAAACCTTCTAAATCCAATTTCTCTGGAGTTACTTATTCAGACATCAGTGGTATGATGAATAAAAGCAGCCCTGGAATTGACAGCAGCTAGATTAAAACGCCAAGCCCAGCCATCAGAAGGCATAAATTGCTATAGATCTATTGACAGGAGGGTGCCAGGGGTTTGGTCACTCTTGTTTATAATGCTATTATTTCATTATCACCTCTCTCCTGACAGAACAGCACACCTCCTAAACTTGGCTGCTGGAGGAAGGCCAGAGGGTTTTTAAAACTGATTTTGGATGGTTCTTTTTCTTCTCTTTTTTTTTTTTGGCTAGCCAACTGAAGGTACTTGATTTGTTGTTAATTTTTAAAGCAGACCCAGCTTACATAGAGCTTAAACTGATCTATGAGTCCTCCTGCCAACCAGGTCCCTGATCCAGAGATGACCCATCACAATAAGTGGATTTGGGAAGCAGCTTCCAGTTCCCTGGGGACCTGTAGTTTCATTTAACTTTGGTCCAAATCAGACCAATGCTTATTTTTACCCTAATCAGCTAATTTTGCAGTGAATTACTCTGACCAGATTCTTTTCCAATAAGAGCTGCTCTATCAAAAACTT
The DNA here is from genome assembly GCA_013401335.1 of Brachypteracias leptosomus. Classification (NCBI taxonomy): domain Eukaryota; kingdom Metazoa; phylum Chordata; class Aves; order Coraciiformes; family Brachypteraciidae; genus Brachypteracias; species Brachypteracias leptosomus. The sequence continues at coordinate 88,811 of VYZX01027718.1, read as the reverse complement.
TTCTAACCAGCTTTAATAGGAAACCATAAAATCATACAATAAAACAAAACAATAAGTGTTTCTTAAAATTTGTGATTATCATCAACAACCTTCAGCTCTAAAGTCCTGCCAGTCCAAACAAGGAAGAAAACAGGTTGAAAAAAGTGGAAGCACTGGGGTGAAAGAGCTGAGGTCAAACTAGGTCAGCAGGAGCAGCCCAAAGAGAGCAGAGGCCTCCTGGCTCCCAGCCTAGGGCCAGACCCCAATCAGCACCATCTCTAATTAGCAGTGTGGATTTCCACTTAGTCCTGTCACTGATATTTACCTACTTAAAGCTGTGACCACAGCTGAAGAGTCACATTGAGGCTCCCAGGTTATTTCCCAATTAGCATAGCACACACACACCCAGGACAAGGCTGCCTCAGCAATATATTTAATTCAGCCCTGGCAGGCAGGGCACAGGCATTTTAAACACCCCAAAGCTGTTTATTTAGTCCTTGTTAATTACTGTAGCACTGAAGAAGCTTGTCCAGACATTTGTTTCCTGGTCCTGCCACATCCCTAGCAGGTTCTGCTCTTTGCTGATAAATAAATTTGCTGTCGATTAATTGTTGTGTGTTTTTCTTTGTTGTTGGGTCAATGAATAAACCAGAAGTAATATCATCCATCAGTGCAGTGGAGGTATCAAAAATTACTCCTCATCTCTTAGTTTTGCACCTCCATACTTAGGTTGAAATAAGGCTTCTGACAAAAGCTGTGAAATTTCACGCAGATGACATATAACTGTATCTGTTGGGTTTTTTTTTCCTCCCAGATAAAATATTAAATAACAAATCTGTTAAACAGCCACAGAGCAATCGGGATATGAAGTGAGACAAAAATACTGGTAGTATTTAAAAAACTTTACAGGCTGTAACTTGGAAATAACATTTAACCATTCATTTTCTGAGAAAATAAGAGAAAATTTCTAAAAATAAATTTCACAAGCAAGATATTGAAAGAAACAAATGGTTCAAGGGAAGCTGAGAGGACAGGTTTGGTGAAGGATTTTTAGAGCCACAGGCCCATAATTTCACAGGTAAATGTAGGTAGTTACCACATGTAATCACAGTTCCACTTGTGGTCTGCAAAATGTATCTTACATCACCTATTCATAAAAATTATAAATATTAAAGTGTCTACAATATTAAAACAAGCTTCTAAAAATATAATCGTGTAGCTTGACTTTGTGTTTGAACATGAATTTGTGGGATATTTTAGCTCACCTTTTGTTTTCTAGATAAGCCCAAGAACTCAGCCTTGAGACAAGCTGAGGCATTTCCTGCAGTATATTTAATTACTTTTCCCAAATTACAAGGTAGGGTAAAACACAAAGCTAAAAAAAACTTCCTTAGTCTTAATTATTTTGTTGGTAATCAAATACTACTGAAAACATTTGGGCTTAAATTTGGATTCTGCTCCAATTAGTTGGTGGTTAAACAGCCCTGGCAAGAAAAGTTGCAGTTTTTCGTTTGATAATGAGCTTTTGCCAGTTGTGTGGTAGGAAGAGGCAATAGATATCTAAAAGTAACAGAAAATACACTTGAATATTTGAAACAGCTGAGAACTAAGGCCCAGCGTGGTAGGTTCTAAACACCCACTACCACCTCCTGCTGTTTATTTTTATGTGGACTATCTTGAAGTTTTCTCTTGTAAAACCTTCTTAAATTCAAAATTATGGTAGACTGGAATAACCTTGAGACCAATCTCAGTACTAGTATTGCTCATGCAGATTTTCAGCTCTCCAGGATCTAGACCAGCCCCTTGGCCCAAAGTCAGATCATCTATTCCCAAATCTTTCCTGACAGGTGTTTGGTTGGAAACCTGCAATAAGGGAGACTTCACAGCACCCCCAGGCAAGCAGTTACTGCAAACCAGCTGCCAACAAGCTCAGAGGTACCCGAGGTAAGTCCAAAATCTGCCTAGAAGCCTCAGACATGTGCTTTGGGGGAAGCACAATCTGCTTTAGCACTTGGAGAACACTGCTTATCTTATATATACAATATGTATAGATTTCCTGAATAAGTTTTTAATGGAATTTAAGTTTTCCATGGAAGCAAAGGAGTAAAGAGACACAACTGAGCACTTACTTGTAGGTGACTCCCTGTGGGTATGAGAACATCACAGGAACAGCAGAGGTTGTTGTCATGTGGATCCAGCAGTGAAGGAAGCTGATGGCGTGGACGAGTCGAGAGCCAGATGAGTGATTACTCTGTAATGAATGGGAAATTATTTAATCAATTATATGGCAAGAGTAAGAAAATCAGAATAGACTGTGAGCAGTTAAACTGGTGGTGGGCAGCTCGTATCTGATGAGATTAACAGAAAGAGAACCACAGAGAACTCCTTATAGGACGCTTGGAAGTGAAGAAGTAGTACCAGAAAAATCTTCCCCTCATTTTTCTGGAAGATTAGAGGGGAAATAGGGAGGAGCACAGCTGTCAAGGGTAGGCAAGAGAAAACTTTAAGTGACATAGGTACAAAAAAAAAAAAGGTGAAAATTTCATCTATGTACTTTGACATAAAGTCATGGTTTAATTACATTATTCAGGAAAAAACAGTCTGCAAAAGGTAGATATAAGTAGCATGCTGGAAATACAAATGGGTTATCACTTGAAGACTTATGATAGTGATGTTTGGGTAATAAATTGTCCTAAAAATCTTACAAACTGACCTGTGAAGTTCAGGCTTTCTGTAGAACAGCTACCTGAGCAGTTGCCAACACCTTCACACCATGAAACAGAACATAACATTGTCCTCAGCCCTATGTCCTGAGGTTCCTGCCATGGCCTGCAGTCAGTGCAGAGGTACAACACTGAGTCGGGTTCCTCTCTGGGTGGGGGCTCTGTGGAACTGGGTCCTCCTAAAAGGAGTCCTTTGAACAACTTAATCCAGCTCAATTAGGCTTGATAACCTTTTACCAGAGTTTTTTGGCAGCAGGACCTTTACAGAGGTATCCTGGTGAAACCTGTAGTCATTTTAGCCCCTAGATAAATGACCTTCAGTGTCTTCACTGTCCAAACAACTTGTGGATTTTTTTCAAAGCACAACTCTCTGTACTTTGGCTTCACATTGTCCAGGAGGTTGAGAGAGGACATATAAACATGGGCCAATCCTTGTCACCTCCCGAGTCATTTAACAAACTGCAGGCTCAGCACTGCCAGCATCCCACTTTGTGCATAATTAACATCAGCAGAGGTTAATTACAGCTGCCCATAAAGCTTCATTACTATCAAGCAGAGGGTAAAAGTGATTTGAGCAGTTTAATTATTAAAAAAAATTGTATTATACAGCCCATGTGATAATCACTGTACAATAAAGTTTATACCTTGTCTAAAACACGCTCTGAAACCTCTGATCTATTTTGCAAGGGAATTTTATACCATATGCTGGTAAATCAGGCTGTAAATACAATCACTAATAGGAACACAAGCACCTGCACAAATAATGCAGAGGAAGAGCAGGTCAATGATGAACCTTGATCACTAAAAAAGAGAATTTATCAGGACTTGGTTGTGATGATGCAGGAGTTTTCACCCCACAACTGCCTTTCTCCAAGGTGTTTTATCTAGTACACAACTTCTTCCTGCATTCTTCATACAAAGTTAGAGTTCAAGATCTTGGTATTTTTCTTGCCTCTAAATTTTCCAGCAAATGGAAAAATTAGATGTTGCCGTGTTCCTCTCCAAATCTTCTTGAAACCCTCTGTACATGGAGCAGGTAAATGTTACTATGGTAACCCATTAAAGTGTCCTCAACATGAATTTAACAGTTTATCTCTTCAGAGAATGAAAAAAAGTATGGGAAGGAAAAAAAGAGAGGACAGAATCCTTCTTGCAAGTCCTGATCAAGCTTCTTAGCACGTTTAATTTTTACATGGTTTTAATTTTAACCTGAAATTTCTAACCAGTCCATAAAATGACCTGGTTTATCTAGATACAAGGTCCTGTGCCAAGGAGCTCCCACCAAAGGGACTCATTGTGTCTTCCTATAGAAAGACTAAAGTTTAAACCTCATTCTTCACCATAAAGTAGAGTCAAACCCAGACCACCCCACACCCTAGTCCCCAGGACATTCAGAGCAAGCTGAAAGATGCAGGAGCAGCAGGGAATTACCTTCCTATATTAAAAAAGTGAAGTTATTCTAGTGCTGGGCATCATTCCATGGCCCTTCCAATCTGCCACTGCACCTCTCAATGCCAAGAACTCCAAATACCGTATTTTTAGAGTGTTACTGGATCCAGAGAAAATTATTTTGAGGTTCTCTGAGAAAAAGAGGGATAACTTTTCAGAGTTATTCAGTCAGATAGTCTCAAAATACCATTTTTCCTCTGTATTTATTAGTTGTATGTTAATTCATATAGCAGATCTACTCCCCTGTCCTTTTGCTTATTATGTTCCTTTTAACAAAACATTACAAAACCTTATTTCAAAGAATAACTTTCCCCTGTGAGAATGATGCTTCTCCCTGTCACTGAGACAGATTCAATTCTCACTAATAAATTTCACTAAATAAATCACTAATAAATATCACTAAAATCACTAATTCAGCAAATTAAATTTATCATATTAACTAATTATCACTAAGAGAAAAGTCAACCAGTAAAAGTCAAGGAAAAGACCAGTAAAAACCCACACTCCAAGGAAAGTTCTGACAGCAAGAGCTAAAAGTAGTAGTAGAGCACTCCAGGACATTTCCTGGAAATTTTAATATTGCTTCTGGCAAAAGGAAGGAATTCAGATCAGCTGAATAGAGGCAATATTTTTAAAAAGTTTTCTCTTACCAAACACACAAAAGGCCAATTAAACGGGCACTGTGGCCATAAAATTAAAATGAATCTAAATGGAACTGAATTCTCCAGAATCAGTTTTGTTCCACTGCATTTAGCAGTAGGAAATAAAAGAATTATATTTATAATAAAAAAAGGAAATTGAAAACCAACCTAAACTTCCATCAGTAGTTTCAGAAAATCAACCTTTTGTTTCCATCATTAAATAGCAAACATTTCATGGGAGGTTTTGTGGAACAACCAAAGTAATTTGGAATCCAAGTAGCACAAAACTCACACATGACCTGCCACAAACACATAACAACTTGCTTTTCAGTGATGTCTCTAAATGAGCAATATTTTATTTAAAATACTGTGCAATGGCTCATGAAATTAGGAAATAGACAACATAACTAGAACCATGTGAGGTTCTCCAGGAGTTTGGTGAACACAAGTCACTTCTAGAGTCGGAGAATGGTTTAAGAGCTGCTCCCCCTCCAGTCTCCTCCATGCCCTCCAGGGCAGGGGCCAAGTGACCCATGAACTTTTTAATTTCTGAGAATTAAGCTTTTAGGCCTCAGCAAAATCAACCTTATGAAGTGATGAAAGAACAAGGCTGTACAGCTCTTTGTGCCTCCTCACAGCCCCACAGGAGGTCACTGAGATCACACCCTAGGGCCTCAGCATCAGCTCCTTTCATTTACATGTCACCTCATTTTCTCTTGTCCATCTTAGTACTTAATCACCATAACTGCCTCATGATGAGTTTGGACACCTACTATGAAGGCAGGAGAGTGGCTACTACAGGCCTAAAAATCTCAGATGTTTCCACTGTGACATAGTGTGAAATTAGGGTGGGAACCCTCAGGTTTGCAGCAGAGAACCTCAAGCTACCAGGTGGTTTATCTATCAGAATTTTTAAAAAATTCTGGGTTTTTTACCCCGGGTTCCTGGATGTGCTTGTTTGTCATCCCACATTATTTCTACCCATCCAGTGTGATGCTCAGAGTTGTCTCCTGGAAGAAATTAAGGCGTGTGGTCTGAGCCATCTTCCTGGGGAAAGGGCAGAATTAAATAAAAAGTGATTCAAACCTTTTAATAGCCTTTAATTGGCAACTGGCTGCTTCAGGAGTAAACAACCACTAAATAATATTGATGAAAAGTCTCTCCAGAGATGAATACATTGTCTGGGAAGCAAGTGTGTGGGCAAATATCTCAATGGCTCCAACGTGCCTGAGTAATTCCTGAAGCTGGTCTCTTAAATGGAGCTGGGCTGGTTTCCAGACAGGAGCAGATCCAGCCTCTGGCTCCTTGGGATGAAGCCCTCAGAGCAGAGCTGGGATCCCTGCTCCTCCTGCCACTTCCCATTCCTTCAAATCCTGACACTTTATGGTACAACACTGCTTGTGTTGCTGTTGCTTTAATCCCTTAGATAGCACTGGATTTACAGAGTGGGAGAATCACTAAACTCCTGTATAGGGGTTTGTTCCATCAGTCCAGACCGGGAGACCACTTCTCCAAAGCTTCAGAGAGGTGGAATAAACCTTTGCAGGACTCACTCAGGAGCTGCCCTTCAAATATTTGCAGGAATTAGTCACAGATAAACTTCATTTAATTTTGAAGAGCTCACACTCGTGCTTACAATTATAGCATCTTGGCAGTGTTAAGACCAAAAAACTTTTCGCTATTTTTCTGTTTATGTACAGGGAAAGTCAAATACAACTATTATTCGCCTAATGATACTTGAATGCTAAAGGAGTTGTGCCTTCAAATTTGTCATTGTTAAAGACAAATCTGGTTTGAAAATCTTATCTTTTAAGACAGAGCTGGGAGAATGTGATTTTACCTATGTGTTTTTTTTTCCACCTAAGCCAACATATTATTATTTGAGTAAACACACAGATAACAAATACAACTTCAAAATACCTACTAATATTGCTGGTAGTACTTTTGACAGATTATTTTAAATATAAAGGAAATAATTCACTCAAATCCTCTATAAGCACTAATTTCAGTAGGCCTTTTTCTTGACAAAATTACCAGCAAATAGGAGCAAAAGAACAGAAACATGTTTAGTCCAGATTTTTAAAGGTGTGTATCCTTCAAAAGTTTGGCAGGACTCCAAGGACTTAGATCCTACTATTACAATTGACTTTGATATTTGGGGGTCTGCACACCACAGACTTTGAGGAAGAGATAACACACTGTCAACAGGCACATGATATTAGAGTATTTCCTTTCTCACAGAGGTGTGACTCCTTCCATTGCAGTAAGACAGCACCCAGCTGGGATGCAAAATCATCTTTTCTTCCCTTTATTTCCAAGATTGGAATTAATCCCTGCATTAGATCCTGACAGAATTTATTTGGAGGATTAAGTTTGCTCAGAGCCTTTGTTCATGGGAAATGCAGCATGTGATACAGAGATGACTCTGAGCATTATCAGAAGCTAATAAAAGGAAAGATAATAAGGACCAAATCAGTAGAACCCAAATTTCAAAGGTAAAATTCCCTCTGCCTGCAAGTTCTCTTTCCTTGTATCTCCCCTTCACTTCTGGACTCGCCCTCCTCTCCTCACTGTGTTATTTTCTGGAGTCGATGACAACCTGATAACCCCCTTTGCTAAGGAGGCAGAAGAACTAATTGCTTTTTGTTCACCACCTTGGCTGACGGGTGAGAACCTAAAACCCAATTTATCCCGTAATTGCTACGTTCATGAAAAACAGCATCAAAGCCTCCATGCATTTTCCTGTTGTCTCCTGGGGAGGCTCATGTCTAATTCTTATGCTGATAGGGCTCATAATAGAGTCCTCTGCCTCTTCTATTCGCTCTGGCAATTACAAGGTTTCTTATTCCATTGTGCATATTCCTCTGAACTGAGATTAGCTGAACTGAGCTGCCTTTGAAAACCTGCCTACCCATCAAGAGCAGCAGCCCTAATGCATTCTGTAGCCACGCAAAATCAATGAACAGCCCAATTTTCTGCTTCCTGCAATGATCAATAGGGCTCACATAATGGCTGGAAAATTTTTAATCATGACAGCCCAGCATCTAGCGGGCATAAATCTTCCCTGCATTAGAACCTCTCCATTTCCCACCAGTGCAAATTTGCAGGTATTGAATAATATTTATGTAGCAGATACATTATGAGGAGCAATACAATTAGAAGTTCACACTTCAGTGATGATAGGTTGAGATCCCGAGGCCCCTTCCCTACACAATGTGCTGGCTCCCAGACTCCACAGGAAAAAAATCCCTTTTTTTTATACCTCCTGAAAGGTTGATTTTTGCTGAGACATCCCTGGATCAGCTCAGGAGAACCTGTACTCAGGTGGACCCCAGCTAATCATAAGTACATTGCAATGAGCAGCTCCTGTCTCTCACAGAGCTCCTGCTCCCAGGGCTGTCCTGGCTCAGCTCAAGGAGATGCAAACATCTCTCCCTGGACCTTTCCTCCTTCTAAAAACCTCAAGGGAAGAGGAGAAGCAACAGGCAGAGCCCACATTGGCAGTGTGACCTGAGGCACACTTGCCTTTCACAGCATACATCAATTACCACAGGTATTTAAGAGAGAGAAAAGGATAATTCTTCTTTTCTGCCATGACTTTAGAAAAAAAAATACAGTACTGCTCAATTTCCCCCAACTCTAAAGTACACCACATGAGTACTGCAAAATGAAATTCAAGACTAGTATAAAAACCAAGGTGCAGTATATTATTATTCAGTGAATTTTACACAGAAAACTTGAGCATCTTAAAATGCAGTCAGTCATCAAACTGGTTAATTTGTAGGTTGGACCAGCTTGAGCAAAACATCTTTTCAACTAGAAGGACTAAAAGTAGTTCTGAAAATTGTTTTATATGTTTTTCATAAGACTGAGAAGTTACACTTGGGTTATTTGGGCTTTTTAAAAATGTTTTTAGTCCTGAGGGCAGCAGTCTGTATTTATAACTGATAATTCAGAACTAGCTCTTGGTAGATAATATGGGAAAGAACTTGATTGAGCCATGGCTACAGAGTGGGTACAGCTCATAATAATACATTATATAAGAAGTAAGCAAGGTTAATACAATCTAAATTAAAGGGCTTAAATTCTGCCAGTTATTATGCTGTGTGGATATAGCACTAATAGCACTTGGAAAGTCCTATGTCCTCTGTAACAACATTAATTTCAACTTCACATTCTGTTACTATTTAACTCACTGAATTATTCACGTGTGCATGAACACATAAATACACACAGAAATACAGATAGAGTTGCCTGGGCTGTGAACATCTGAAAAATGAGACAAGCCTGTCTTCCCCCTCTTTAATTTGCTGTCTAAGTTTTGTAATGCACTAGTTCCTTTTCAACATCAAGGGGAAAAAAGAGAACATTAAACATTATCTATTTATAATTTTCAGATTGCAGCAATAAGTCTTTGAATCCAAATTAAATTGTTTTCCAGGAAACTTTTTTATTAAGAATCTGGTTCTGGTTTTCAAGAAACATTTTTATTGAAGAGGTTTTTTTAAAGGAAAATTGATTTTTATCAATAAAAACCTATGAGACTATGCTGAGTGCTAAGAAATATATAATTACCTTCTCTTCCTTTCTGCCTTTGACAGAAGCTAAGCTGTACCTTCAGTAGTTCCCAGGTAAGTAATGGGTTTCTGTTGCATTGATATTACCACAGGGGTTATTTTGTTATCAGTGATAATTTCTGACATTTAATAGAAACTCTGTTCATCCTCATTGAGCATCTGATTCACTAATAATCTGGAAGAAAATCTATTCCTCCTGATTGTGCATTTGTAAAGTAATTGCAGCTGTACTTAGTGTTAAAGCTCCACATTTCCCTGATTATAGTGTCACACACTGGTGCCAATTCCCTTTTTCTCTGCTCCATCTCAGCAGAGGAAGGTTGGGCTTCCCCTTGCCTTGGGAGCTCTGGAGAAGTGGGGAGCTAGGAGGCAGATCCACAGCTACATCTGGGTACCTTTTGGTGCATAATACAACGATATTTACAGTTGAAAACCAGAGCAGCTTGGTTAGACATTGGTTACAGAAATTACTAAACTAGAGACACTGTGATTCCAATTTTAAGGCCTCTTTTGGGGAGGAAGGTGACCTTGGAAGGTCCCTTCCAACCCAAACCATCCTATGATTCTATGATTGCTGTGATGAGTGAAAAACCATCCAAAGTGAGCGGAAAAACCATCTAAAATCTCCAGAGTGCTGCTGACACGGGCAGCCCTTGTCTGGCTGTTGCTTCAGGGCTTTTAAACATTGATCCAATGTATTTTGAATCAAGCAGGCAATGAAATAATTTGGAGAAATTTGGAAAGCAGAGCCAGGGGGTGATTGTTCAGCTCTGGCATTTCACATTGCCATTCACTAGCAAAGCATCTATAAATAGCCTTTGAGGAACATAAACCCTTTAGTATAATGGGATTCGTGTTTAATATGGGCAATGAGTTCCCCTCCCTTAGGATCACAATTAAAATGCTTAAATTCAGCTGCTTCTTGGGAAGATCCTATGATGCAGAGCACAATATTTAAACAGATCCCAGTGCCTGGCAGCAAATGGCTCTGGAAGGGGAGACAACACAGCTGGTGGTTATTGCTACATATGCTGATCAAACTGGGTCTAAGACCTAGAAGATCCCTATAGAAGATTTTCACTTCCTGAGGTACCTTAGGCTTTGTCACAGTGCACAATTCCTTCCTCAAGCTTTATTTTTCTCAAAGTATCTTAAATCCCTTGTAGTCCACACAAGCAGTTTTTCCTTCTGCCAACACATGCCAATTGTATTAAACACTTTTGCAAACTGTTGTGAAATGCCTTAATACTCTTCCTGAATAAATGCATAGAAAATGCAATGGTTCCAAGAACAAGAAATCAGCTATTAAAGCTACATACATACTCAAAGCAAAATATTTATAGTATTACACTATTTCAATTGTTCTCCAGTCTTCATTAACAACAAAATCACACTGTTGCAATTAAAAACCTAAAGGTCACACAAGCTAGCTGATCATTCAGTTAAGAAAATTCTGCATGAATATGAGAATTCTGCACAAATCCTGAGAAGATCAGAATCGTTGTGAGTCGTGGTTGTAACCTCTGAGGACCACGAGTTGTAGCTGAAAGAGACAAGCACAGGAGCACCTGTCCCTGCCAAACACCTCTCCATTCAAGCCTTGTGCTTGAAATTGACTATTTACTAAACCTCTAAACAGCTTGTTTACTACCAAAATGATACAATGTAAAATTGTAACCACTGATTCCATTTTTAGGCTATTTTACAAGTAATTTAGGTTTCTTCAATGAACCTTTGTGAAGAGACAGTCATGATCTTGTCAAATTACTACAGGATCAGTTGGATATTTTGCTACTTGAAGAAATGTTATTTTGGGAGCCATTAGACCTAAAAAAAGGTGTGTTTTTAAAATAAATGCAATTATAACTTTATATGCTAAAGAAGATAAATATGCTAAATACTCTAAAGACACAAAATAAGATAGCAAGGAATTTGCACGCGTATACAATTAAATATATTACTGGAATGTAATTTGGACTTTTTTCAAGCTATGTCTACAAAAAATGATATTTTTTGACAAGATCCACATTAGAGACCGTGCCTGTCGTTGGTCATTTAATAACCTAAAATTTAGCAACCTGAAGAAGAAAAATGGAGCTATACAGAGGAGGAATAACAACAGGCTATGGAAAAAATGCCAAAGTTGTACTACATGGAAGTTTCTATGTATTTACAGGGCAGGGGTGTTCCAAGTGAGGCAGAACCACCCTTCCAATGAATGAATATTACAGAATTTAATCAGTATTTTTAAAAACGTTTAGTTTTTCAGTCAGATCTAGTCCTGCAGACTCATAGCAATAGGACCCTAGATCACATTCAAAACACTCAAAACTAGAAAATACAGCAAGTGTCATTTTCGGCAGCCACTGAGCCTGTTTTCTTCACATCATTCACATTTCAATGTCTCCTAGTTCCAATCAGCCTGAAAGCTGTCCTGTTATTTGGGTATCACACCCAATGCTGCATTTTCCCCTCACACCCTGAGTTTAGACCCTGACTGGCTCTGTTTCAGCTGATGAATACCAAGCAGGTGAAGTGTAATTGACTCTGACATCTGAGCTGTTTTCTGGCTCAGAGAGGTGTAAATGTTGCCCACTGACCTGAATTCAGGCTTCCTGGGAGCCAGCCCCAGCCCCACAGGAACGGGCAGGACACAAGTGCGGTGATCTAAGCAAAGGGGAGGCTGGATTAGGAAGTGAGCTGCAAGTGCTGTGCTTACTGAAGGGTCCCTGGAAAGGAAAGGAGAGAACAATAGCTGAATCCAGATCATTTTGAGCTATGCTCTTTGTCCTGCAGCACTTCTAGGTCTTGTGTTCAAATGCACATTCAGGACCTGGCTGTTTTTTTCCTGCTAATCTCTCTCCTAGGCAGCTTCACAAGATGTTGGTGTTAAGCTCACAACAGATCCCATCTTCCTTTAACTGGGATATTATAGATTTTCAAGAAAGGAGTTGTAGGAGGGAAAGAGATTGGGGGGTAAATTGGTTAAAGAGGACCAGGAATTTAGGCTTCAAAAATAGGTGCTTTTTCAAGAGCCCATCACTGACATCCTAAGCAACCTTAGACAAGACAATGCCCCGTGTACACTGCAGTTCAGCCATGGGAACATAAGTGTTTCTATAACTCAAACCAGGACAATAAATAAGAGACAAAGTGCCAGTCCCATCAGCCATGCACTGCCTTCCATGGTATGGACTTTTAAGCCTCAACCTTCCCTCCCTGTGTGTCTCTTCCTCATCTGTGGAGACCAGTGAGAATCACCATCAAAAGCTTTTACAGACCTGAGACTCTAACTGCAGCAGGACACTGGTTTTGAATCAAGGCTTTATATTGTAGAAATGAAAATTGAGATTACTACGCTCTGCAGAGGAGCATGGAACTGGAGATGGGAAAGCAGTAAATAGGCAGGAGGAATATGCTGCTTTATTTCCCTGCTTCCTGAGGGCTGCTCCTCTCTTCCCCTCCACTCCATCAGTACATAAATTATGTCTGTGGTTCCTCACACCCAGTGAATACCAAATCTCCTGCCTCCCCCTTCTCAGGAAGATCAGGAGTTGGGGGAACAATAAGAGCTGCATTCTTCGGCTATAATAGCAACATTTAGAGGTATTTGTCTTTTCCCTTTTCTGACAGATCCATTACTAGTTCATTAGCCTTTAGTGGGTAGAGACATTCGGTAAACAAATGAAAGTAACTCCATTTAAGAGCTAGTGAGCTAATACAGCTCTCCTGCTTCCCCTGCTAATTACAGGGAGTGTTGCAAGTGCACACTGAAACAGATCCTGCTCCTGCTGCAATTCCGGAGGTTTTAAGATGAGACATTCTAAAAGCCGAGGCACAAAATTGCCTTTCTTTGTCAGGGTGGCAGCAGCTACAAAGATGGGAAATGGAAAACCAGTCTGGGAGAATTTGTGCAGCTTGATCTTGCCATAGTTGAGCAAGTGTGAAGAATAATGTACTTTAATGTCAAAAAATCATTATATTCCTCTCTCTCTGTATTTCCCAGTTAAGGCAACAGACTGCTTTATGCATTAAAAAAGTATAGGAGCTTAAAGGCCAATCTTTTTAATTTTTAAACATGAAAAAAATTAAGAAAGAAAGGAGTGGCATATGAAAAGATTAGCCTTGGTATTTGTGATATAAGCTATTCTGGAATTTAGTAAGTCAGTATGAAATAACATTCACCATACCAAGCAACATGCTAGAGCATTACTTGTCTTTTCCCTCCACATCCTTTTCTCCACCCCACATTCATGTTCTGTAGAGAAACCAGGGAGATGATCATCTTACTTGGACAGTAAATTCTTTGGGATAGGCACATATTAAATAAATTTAAGTTCATCAACACAATGGGACTTTACCTTGGCTGGAACGAGGTTGAAAATGAACTTTACCTCCTACAGCTACTGTAGATGTCCACAGAAACATAATTCCCGTAATAGGAAGGTAATTGGGCTATCAAAACTAATCCTTTATCACTAAAGACAGTCACATCCTATTCCTTAGGAGTTTTCTTAGGAATAGGAAGCTTTTGTGCCCCGTCTGGACACTTAAATCCCTGAGAATCAGTCTGGCTTAACAGGGAGGCAAAGGTTTCTATTCCATTTTTCCCCTAAGTCACTGAAAGAAGGCTCCTTCCCACCCAGAGCTTATCTAGAACCCACTCAAAATTAAGTGGCAAGAACTAGCAAGCATTATTTTAACACAACTGTTTGTTGGGGGTGAAAATGATGATTGAACACGAGGAGCCTCAGCATTTCCACCTCTTCCAGAAGGCTGAGTTCTGCTGCTGGAGCAGAGGCTGGCTGTGCTTGGACAAGGCATGATGGACATGTCAGCTGCACACATTTGGGGAAGATATGTTATTGCAGGGGCCTCTTGTAAAGACGCTTTTAAGAAGCTGTTGCCTCTTTCTCTAATTGATCAGAGGAAGTGCATCCCTTTGAGCAGCAGTGAGAGCCTGGATCAATGACAGGCTAGTTTAATGCAGCTCTTAACAACAACCTGCAGAGATTAGGAGGCTGTCAGAAAGATAACACCGGAGATTTATAGATTGTTTTCTGAAGCCATTCCCAGCTCTCAGGGGTGCTTCTCTATATGTTTCTCTATGCTCAGATATGTATTATGTACTCCCCTTATAGATCCAAACTGTAGTTCTCATTTAGGAAGAAAATAGCATTACACCTTTATGTGTTGCTCAACTTCTAACAGCCCAATTGAGGGGTGTCTGGAAGGGAGGTATCTGGGAGCAAAGTCAGTTAAGTAGTTAGAATGGCTCAGGGATAAAGGAGGAAAATGTGAGTTATAGCTGCACTTCCTCCTGACACTTGAGTAGAGCATAAATGGGCCTAATAAAGCTACTGTAATGCCAGGGAATCGATGGAGCAGCATTATCAACAAATGAGTCCCCTGGGTGCTGAGCTGGGGCTCAGGTGCTGCAGTGGTGGAGCTGGAAGGTCCAGCTCCTGAAATGCAGCCGAGGTCCTCAGGGAAGGGCTCTGCTCCATCAGAGCCAGGAGAGTGCCTCTTTTCTCACTTCTGTGGCTTCAGGAGGAGTCAGAGTGATGTGGGCCAAATAGCAGGGAAAATACAAGATCCCTGCTGACACAAGAAGGGAGCAGCACTATTGATTTCCATCGAATTGGGCTCCCTTGCACCAGCTGAGGATCTGGTCCCCTTCCCTCCAGCTGAAGGAGCCAGCAGTTCTGTCAGCATCCCACTGAACTTCCCACAGCCTCTCTGAGAGCTACACAGCACCCTTTCAGTGGAATTTATATTTATGGGATTGTCCTATTGCACCTTTAAAGGCATTGCAATTTTTACTCTCACATGAATCAGGCAGGGCTATCCATTGTAATTATTCCCAGAGACCATGTCACTTGTTAATACTCAGAACAGAGTAAAAATGAATTACCTCAATGGTCACT
Source organism: Brachypteracias leptosomus (assembly GCA_013401335.1). Taxonomy (NCBI): domain Eukaryota; kingdom Metazoa; phylum Chordata; class Aves; order Coraciiformes; family Brachypteraciidae; genus Brachypteracias; species Brachypteracias leptosomus. The sequence continues at coordinate 73,515 of VYZX01027718.1, read as the reverse complement.
GTTTGGACATAGAGCACACCCCGGGCAAAGGAGAAGAGAAATTCAGGCTGTGCAGGGAAAGGTTACTCCCTCAAAAGCACATAAATTGTGAAGATAAAACCAGCTAACCACTCCTTTAAGGAGTATCAGAAGACTTTCCTGTGACTTTTGCTTTGTTTTATTACTGTAAGTCAGGGATGGAGAGACCTTAAAGACAGAAGCATAATGTATGGCACGGTCCCAGCCCACAGATTAATCTCTACTTCTTCTCCAGCTCTGCAGAGGACTTGACATCATTTTCATAAAGAGATGACAAGGACAAAGATGGACAAAGACAATTAACTCAGTTCCTCATGAGCTCCGTGCACTGTGCAAGGTGATGACTCGAAACCAAGCCCCAGAAGCTGAAGATATATAGCACTGAAAGTGGGTTGATGGGATATATAGATACATAGTGAAGCAATAAACCACAGTGGCCAGCAGCAAAAACAAAGATCTCTTTTCAGTGGGTAAAGGTAGAGGTTGTGTTCATGGCCTGTGTGTTATCAGCTTCAGTTTTACATTTATTTCTTCAGGAAAAAATACTTCTAAGTCAGCTATGGCAAGCAATGAGGTGGTTAATAATATTCTGTGATTCTCTTCATTGCCAATTTGGGTACTGCTTTTTTGTCAGTGTGCCTAGTATGAAAAGCAGGATGTCTCTCACCACTTAGAGACATCAAAAGGACCATTTTAAAAGTACTAAAACCCCTAAAGAATTGCTGGAAACGTCTACATGAAATTCAGAGTCCATTTCAATTAGACTAGAGAAGAAGGGAGAAAAAAATGCACTCAGAATTGTGAATAACACAGGAAAACCTTACTGCATGTGTGCAACCAGGCACACAAAGATCTAGTAGATGTTGAACACCAGCCCCTCACAGCTTGAGCTCCAACAACAAAGAAGTAGGAGAGAAGATGCTACATGAATAAGTACAAAACCCATAGTACAGAGGCAACAGACACCATCAAACAAAACACTGGGAAGATGCTCGAGAAGAGGGAATGGAACCTGGCCAATAAAAACCCAACAAGGCCTGTTTCCTGGGTTAAAAAGTTGCATTTCAACAGGCAGGAGTAGTTAGTAGAGCTCAACATAAACCATTAAGCCTTTGATAAAATCCATGTGGCTGACAGATCGGAAATATTTTTTTTTTCCCCAAGCCTTAAAGTTATATATTGAAAGAAAGATTAGGGAAGATAGTGTCAGTAGAAATTCTCTCAGCTGCTGAGAGAAATGCAGCAGAAAAAAGTCTACAGCTACAGTATATTCATGTCTATTTGGGGTGAAAGAATTCTCCAAGAATGATTGTCAGAGCATCTGCCCAGGACGAGGCTCTTCAGAACAGAATCAAAGCAGCAAGGAGCACCCTGTTAGAAATTTAAGTGAGGATTTCAATATTAAATGCAGTTTTATTTCAAGACTGAAGGACGATTACTTCTAAAGTGTTAGAGAAGATGGGGAATGAATGAGATTAAATAATCCACAGGTTGAGGGTGTTTAAATACTGAACTCAAATGAACAGTAACATCGAGAGGTTGTTAAGGCTCACTATATGAAATTAAAAATACAGACTTGCATAACCTGAAGGAGTTCATGGTGGTTCCACAAAAGATCTCTAGCTTAGAGCAGTAAGTATACACAGAAAAAAAAGTACTTTTAATGCATCAGTTAACTGAAATTGCCTTACTAGTGGATACTATCAACAAGCAACTTCATCATACTCATCAAGGAGATTTTAAGTGGCATATTACACCTATCAATAACACCTGACAACCAACCAATATTTATGATTTAGTGTAAAACTCTTTGCAAATCAGTATAGATACATTATCCCTCATCCATCAAAGTTGGTCTGTCTTTCCTCGCTGTGTCCCACTCTGGTGGGCAGCTCCTTGGACACTTGCTCATCTGCCTCTGCTGTGACAGCCCACGATTAACTACTTGATCCTACACCCCCTTTGCATGTTTACTGCAGGATTTTGGGGACAAAATGCAGTAATATTTTCTTTCAGAATGTCCTTGACACAGAGAAAACAGTATAAAAGTTGCAAACAACTGATATACTCAGGAACAAACAGGATTTTCTCACTAAGATTTTTATTTTCATAATAAAGAAGAAAATCTGGTTCCTGTGACTCCACTTGAATGAACATCCATGCCACAAAAAGAGCCCTGGAGGCATCTCCTAAGACTTGATGCTCCCCTCCCAAGCTAGCTGCAGGATCAGGCCTGTATTTCCATCAAACCCTGAAAATAAAGCCATGGTTGGCTTTCTATTAGCTTGTGTGACTCAACTGGGCTGCCCAGAAGTGCTTCTAACAGACAGTCAGCTCAGATGCCACTCCACAATAATAAATATATTTGGCCATTTGAGGGCAGTGTTAAATTGTGCATCACAACATCTCTGCTTTGCTCTTAGGACCATACACACCTCTTGCACCTCATCAAAGGGCTTCTGCTTCGCATCTCAAACCTCTTTTTTAATATCATAAAAAGACAACAACCTGTTAGAAATAAGCACAACATGAATCTATGTGGAAGAAGGTGTTGTCTGTAGGCACCTTGGTGGTTTGGATGACTTGAGGTTCCTACTGTGACGTTCTGGATCATTTCACCGAATAAAAAGACCTCTTTTGTAGACAAAGAAACCCTCATGAAAAGAAATAGTGATCTTGAATCTTCCTTCTCCCCATCTCCTGTAGCAAGAATTCCAGTAGGAGGACCTGCATTTCACTCTTGCACAGCTCAAAGATGCCCAACATCCAGAACTCTGGACTACTTACTAGCTCTGAACACATCATGCTACATAATAAACCAGCAACTTCTCACTTCTAGGCAGTCTCTGTAACTAGATTTACAGCTCCAACCACCACTCAGTTGAGGGAATCATTCAGAATGACCAGTTCAGTTGCATGTTTCACCTTTTGTTTGGTTTAGCACATTTACAACAGGCCGGGTGTGGGTTTTTCAGGTGTATTCATTACACAGAATTACTAAATGAAGCCACTCAAAGTGAGTCAAACACAGCCCACATAACCTCAGAGAGAAATCACATTCACAGCCCACATTTCCATTGGTCTCACTCTGCATGAGGACTCCCAGGACTTTCCCAGCACACAGGTGAACACAGCAGCAAGGACAAGCCTTACCCCACCTTGTTTTTCACTTGTAATTAACCCAAACACTGAAACTGTTCTACAAACATCCTAAAGTTGAAGGGGGTCCCCACTTTGAGCAACTTCTTCCAACATTCTTACACCTCTGTAAATAAGTAACATTAAATCCACCAGTCTTTAGCTACAGAAAGTTAGGAATAGCAAAAATAGACCTGACTTTCCAGTTTGGCCAATGAATGCAATGAAAAAGAGCCTAATAACACAAAGATATCTCTAAATTGCATGATTTTGAGTTGACTAAATCTGTGGTGGAGTGTACTTAGTTGGCTATCAGACTCCCACACAGTTACTCTCTCACTCCTCCTGACCCAGGGAGAGAAAATAGAATTAAAAATGCTCCTGAGTGAAGACAGAGACAAGGACATTTCATTACCATTTACCATCGGACAAAACATACTCAAGGAAAATTCATTTAGCTTATTACCAATTAAAACAGAGTTGGATAACGACAAACAAAAATAAGATATAAAAACACTTCCCCCATCCCTCCCTTTCCCAACTCTTCTCCCTCCCCAAGTGGTGCAGGAACATTGAGGTGAGGGTCAGACACAACAGTACCTCTCTGAGCTGCTTCCTCCTCAGTTTTCTCTTGCTCCAGCACAAGTCCTCTCCACAAGACACAGTTTCTTGAGGTTTCACCCTCTTGCTGCATCACAGAGTCCTCCACAAACTAAGAGAAAAACCTCTACTCAAGCTCTTCCTCAGACCTTAGTACTCCCACTACCAGCTGGGGCTTTTGCCCTTACTTAAATAGTTTTCTGCTGATGGGCTACACCCGTGGCTGAGGTCCTGGGGAGACTGGACTCACCTGGGGTGGGGTGGGGCAGGCCTGGAGTGGTCCCCAGCAGCCCCTCAAGAAGGAAACTTTGCAAATACCAATCCATTTCAGTGACACAGGCACCAAACAGATCCGTTTCTACACTTCTGCAAAAGCAAGGCAATAAATTCTGCTAGAGGAGATAACTGGAGGAACAAGCTCAAATGAGGAAACAACCCAAAATCACTTTGCTCACCCCACTGCCTGTGACCAGGACCCTCTGAAATAGCCCAGGCCAATATCAGCAGTCATCACACTCACCTGACAATAATTAAAACCCTCATTAAAAGATGGCAAAAGAAGCCAGGCCAGGAAAATGGTGGAGAGTAGGGCAAGGTTATGGTTCTCAAAACATTCCCTTACATGGTGAGCTGCCTGCTGAGGAGCTAGTTTGAAAACATCTGCAGAGAGTCAAACTTTTCTTACCTATTTTCTATATTTGTTTCTTTGAAAAAGACCCCAAGTCAGCAACTCTTCCATATTCCCACACCTGCCAACCTGACTGTGGATGATTCAGAGGCAATATGAACTGCACCTCATTTTAGAGGATAAATCATCAATACTACTTAGGTACAAAATGCTGAATCAAAAATTCAAGTGTTTTATGCCCTCTGTGAATCCTGACTTCATCTAGTTTACTGCAGCTCCCACAGATAAACAGCAGTGTGGATGGAAGTAAATGTGTGACCTTATCCTCATTTAATCTTTGTCTAATTGTAAGTAAATAAGTTGAGGCAGAATCTCAGAGCAGGAGTATTTTAGACACGTGCTCTTATTTATTTAATTGTCAAGGAGTGGGATAGCTCAGTAGCAGCACTGCTGATAAATATACAATATTTTTCTAAGGTTAAGTCTAGATGTAGATTCTTGCTTTAAAAAAATATTTCTTTAGTGAGAAGATGGTTTTCTAACTTAATATTCTTAGTAGCTTATGTTTATTGACTTAAGCAACAACTCCTCACTAACATGAAACATGGATAGGGAGACTCTAGTAATCATTTTTCCTCTTTTTTAGGTTTTTACTAAAATAAATCTCTGGAACTATCCTATTCCTGAATATTTGCCACCTCTGACTGTCTTAAGTGTCCTATAAAATCCAGCTGGAATGCTCCTTCTCCTGGACAGGCTGCCTTTGGTTTTTTTAGAGCTTCCTTTTTCCTGGGGCATCAGATGTAAACAGGTAGCACAGTGACCCTGAGCAGTTGTGGTGAACATCTGAAGACACTGCAGTCATATTAGCAGCCCCTAAATTATTCAGAGCACTTTCTGCTAAAATGGTGCTGCAGGACAATGAAAGCAAAGAGCAATTCCCAGCAGACTTGATTTTTTTTTTCCTGTTGCTGTCTGTAATTATTTCTATCAGATAAGTTATTTGCTATGCAAGCTTACCTTCAAAGGCATGTTTGTTAAAAAGAGAAAGGGGAAGAAATCCTTTGTAGGGCCTACAGATGATTAAATGGCTTTAACAAAGCATAATGAATAATAATGGCAGAGACCTGTCAATTGGAATTTTAGGCGTTTTGGCTTGTGAATTAGAAGAGCAAATGATATCAAAATGATGACATGTAGCAAACAAGTGGCTATTTGCCAATGCTGCCTATTGGTGAATGTTACAGCTGAGCTGCTCTAGTTTGCATGTTTCTGTAAATAACATTTCTTCTGTAGTTTAAATGTACTTAAAGGACAGGGAAAATCAGTGTAGAACTACTGCTTTATTAACAGCTGTCTGAGAGAGGAATATTGATCCTCCTCTTGGACAGCCCAATAAAAGGACTGGGGTTTTTTGGCTTTTCTTCTCTAAAAAAGACTTCGGTTGGAAATAAGCAGACAAGGCTGTAGTGTCCAGACAAAAGCATACCTGAGTTCCAGCACTGCTGTAAGGAAAGGTGACCCAGGGAGGGGGATCTGGGTTTCTGTGAGGGATGGGTGGCCAATATTGTCATGCTTTGTATGCAGGAAGCTGGCTATCTGCATACAATTCCATTGATGAAATACAATATAAAAAGAAAATAGAAAAGAAGTATTGTTGTCAGTTATCTGATAACCATTGACTTGATATAGAGAATGCATTGAGCCCATCAGTGATTTAAGCTATTATATTGTAAACACTGTTTTCTGGCAGATGTCTGTTGGCATGAAAGCTTTATTTCATTCCAGAAAGGAGTTTTGGGGAGGGCTGCTGTGGTTTTTGCTTGGGTTTTCTTTCTTTTTCCCCTAATGTATTCTATATGCAGACGCCTAGAGTAATACAGCCTTTTTAAATGCTACACTGTGCTACTGTGCCTTCATTTTTTTCATCTCACTAGGTGAAATGAATTTGAGAGGGGAAGAGTTTAAGGTGTACTTAAGTTTTCATCGCTATCCACTTCAAAATTAAACCAAACTAATACAAACACTTAGATATACTACTAGAGTAGGCAAGAGATGAAGAAAAGACAATAATGTCAAAACCCCTTTGTTTTCCATCCAATTTTGCTTGACAAATACCTTTTTCTCTGTTGGGGAAGGCCCAGGGCAGGGAATGGCTCAGCATCCATCACTTTATCACCCTGACCACATTCGTTAGCAATGTCACCTTTTATTTAAGCCCAGAGTTTGCTCTAAGAAATCTATTTTTTTGACAATATGCTATGTGGCCCAGGCAATTTTTAACATCTATTACTCTTGTGTATTGTGTTTGAAATGGATAGTGCTGAATGTGTTACACTCCTGCTATCAGATACTGCTTGTGGGAGATAGAAATGCAGTGAAGGGCACTGACATCACTGGAGAGAAAACAGAAATCTGATGGCTTTCTACTGAGGGACAGCTGATCAAAAGGGAGGTTAAATAAGCAGAATAGAGTGGATACTATTTTTTTCCCCACTGGAAAAATGTGTACCAAAGTATTTCAGAGCTCTCCACCAGAGCAGGGTTCTGCTATTAGTGCTGTGAACTGTTTTAACAGGATGCTGGGTGGGAGAAGAGAGAACAGAAAAGAGGAGAAAAACAAAAGGGAAGGAGGCAGTGGGATATTGTAGTGGATCTTTTAAAGAAACTTAGATTTTTTATTTTAAGGCTTACATATTCCTTTTGAATACAAATATTTAGCTCTGTATAGAGAGCTTTCCATTAATAACAAAAAGCAGTGGAGCAACAGAGTCTGTGTGGGAATTCTGCCCTGTCTTTTAATGAACTTGGAGCAGATTCCCTGAGTTGAAGCAATAATCCCATCCTGATGGAGCTTGTTTCCTGGTGAGGAAAATCAGCACCATTTCAGCCTGTGCATCAGCTGCTGCAGAAGCCAGATCCATCAGTCGAGATGGATCTGCACAGACCTCCATCTAGAAGTAAAGTCTCCAAAGCTGTGTTAAAACACTGCCTGAATAACCTGGTTTTAGCAGCAAATGAGCTCCTCTCTTTAATTAGGAGACACTGGGTTGAGGACAGTGTGTCCTGCTGGGACTCCATCTCCTCCTGCCTCACCCTGCAGCCTCTCCAGCACCTCACCCTGCTGGGCTGCTCCTCTCAGAAATAACCACCTCCCCTTCCTCCAGTCTTTTCTTTTTTGAAAGAACAAAAGAGAACAAACCAGGTGGGAACCATCATTCCCACAGCCTGATTAATGCTTGTACAGGCTGCTTAGGAGATAAGCACTATTTTATTAAATTCTCACACTCCACTAATACCAGAAGATTTCCTGAGTTAAGCACTGGTCTGTGCAGGTGGAGTATTTACTGAATGCCTCAAAAATTCTCTTTTTTTCCCCCTAAAATCTGATTAGATTCTTCGGTGGTTTTAATGGGAAAACTTTTTAAGATGGAGAAAGGCGGGGGAGACTAAATCCCTCGAAATACAGCTTTAAATACCAGTTTAACCCCATATTCAACGTCTGGGTTTGATTTCTCACTATATAATGAGGCACCACTATGATAGACATCATTCAGTGCTACGAGACAGGGAAAAGAAAAGTAGGACTCAAAGTGATGATTTTAATTCCCTCTTGTCAACAGCTCTGTTCTAAGGCAAATGCCTTCTGAAATGTGCCTGCAAACCCTGTTTTCATGTTTCTGAGGTGTATAAAATGCAGCAGTACACAACGTGCATCCCTGCTGCTCTATACAAATGTTAACAGCATGTTGAGACACGAGCTCGACAGCCCATTTGAGCATTTACTCCTGCCTGTCCCACTGCAGCCAAACACTTCAGCACACGCCTCAAGGTACAGACATGCTCAAGTGCCTTTCTGATTAATGATGGACTGCAGCCCAAGTGTCTAATTTCAGGGCTAGCATTGTGTCTTATTACTAGATTGGAAGAATTACTCCTTCCAGTGCTATCCAGGGAGATTAACATCACATTTCTCTCCCTTTTCTCCAGGGATGGGCTGGAGGAGCTCTGAAATTCTACATTCCTCCACAGGCAGCCAGAATGACCTCCCAAAAAGGAAGGTTTACAAACTGTTACTTCATCATTTGGATGAATGAATCCTAAAAATCAGTGCTCAGGAAATGAAAAGGAGGAGGGAATTGTTGAAGTGCTTTACCATCTTGTCAAAATGTCACTTCTCTGCAGGAATGGCATGTGTTCCTTTTAAAAAGAGAGAAATGCAGAAAAACACATGACAATCAGCCCCAAGCTGGAAAAAAAATGAGGGAAGGAAAGGATAAGAGCATTGTTCTTCTTGTGAATCCCCCTTTGAGTCTCCAGAGGGTGAAACCAGCAAGGTCAAGGGCTGAGGCTGAAGAGAAATGCAGCTCCTCATTGCCAAGGCACCGGAGACAATGGCAGCCTTAATTGTCAGATTACTGTCTAATCAATGATTTCTCTGATTAGTGACCCACTGACAATACAACTAAATCAATGTGTTTATTTCCAAACATTAGTCCTGAGGCTCTAAAAAAGTGAAAATGAGGAAAAACTGAGGACATGAAGTAACTCGAATCCCCTGCATACCAATTGAAGCTGCCATTTGGCTGCTTATTTATGGGGTTTGAAAGGTTTATTTGACAACAGAAGGGCTAATAAAAGGAACCCAAGTCATGTTTAATTACATCAGTTTTATTATCTTAATTAATCAGTGCACTGGCATGTGCTCTAATGTAATGTTGTATTTTTGCATAACTGAGTATAAAGGATTTCTTTATTTCTCCTTATGTAATTTTTGGCCCACGTTTGCTGTTGTACTCCCCTTGCTGAGCTCACACTCACAGGCATCTTCACAGAATCCCTGTTTAGGTGGAGAACAAAAATGCTCTGAAAGCTCAACAGAATAACAAAAAGACAACACAGTCCGTACTCTAATTAATTTTAGATGAAAAGGGAAAATTAGAAAGGCAATAAAGGAAGTAAAGCCCCGAGGTATCTGGACAGGAACTGGGAAAAGATTGTGTAAGTGGAATTGATGATAAAAGTCCACGTACCACTGCTTGATTACAACCAGAGATTATTGTGAGGGAAAAAAAAAGCAAGTTATGACTTAATCTATGCTGGGAGTAGATAGATATGCAGTACCCTCCTGATAGCTGAGATGAATGTGGAAGGGGGCAAACTGATTTCAATTTTAATTTACATTTCAAATGCAAACTGGTTTAATTATGTCTAATTGAAATGATTTATTGCCTTAAGTGGCAAGGAAAAAGGCCTGCGCAGAAATGTGATTTCTTAATCTGTGTACTGCATGTTGCTGCTGCTCTCTGCTTGTTTATTGTGCTGGATGAAGAAAGGGGAGGTAGGGCTGTGTCCTGCCTTGGCACATCTGAAGAGAAAGACTTTCCTTAGCAGAGGATCAATAATGTCAAAAGGCGAACTGACACCCTTCTTTAAAAATAAACACAGCTTAAGTTCCCAGACTAGAAGTAGGAGTGCAGGCTTGATATATGTACAGCTTAACAAGATTATTCAGTAAATAAACTCTTTTTTAACTGATAAAACTTCATTTTGGAGCCCATTTCAAAGCCAAAAGCTGGTGTTGCCTAAACATCTTGAGCATTGAACTTTGCTCTATTGCTTCTTACTGTGCACCTGCCTATAAAATATAGATTATTTCTGTAAGAATATCCATTGACTTTAGTATAGATGAATTTGCTCGTTGAAACGTGCTTCAAAAGAGCTACTAAAAATATATTAAGCCATAACAGCTTTTCTGTGTGTTTTTCATCTTCTCTAATAGGGATAATTCCTTTTTGGAGTGGGTTAAGAAAAGCTGAAGAGGAATTATTTTCTAGCAGACTCTGTAAAAGTTTTTCTAAAGGAATAGAAGTGAAAAGGGAGTAGCTTCCTATGGCATATGGAGGTGACCTGAGGGAAAGCAGCCTGCCAGGAACCTCTCCTGACGTCTAACTATTCATTTAAATCCCCATGTTTGACTTGATGCTTGCAGACAAGCAAAGGCTGATGTCAAAGTTCTGAAGGCCAAATTAAGACCAAGTTTTTTCCAGGTTTCCTTGAAGAGGAAAGCATTTCAGGCTATCTTTCAGCTCCTGTAACTCAAGTCTCCTTGACAGCCTATTATTTGTTCAGTCATTACAGTCTCCTGATTCTCTCTGAAAAAGTTATCAAACACCCCTCTGGGACTACAGCCAGAGAATCATTCATCTTTATCCAGAGGGCCAAATCCTGGTAAGAATGCACAGCCAGAGTAAATGGACTGTTTGGTCAGAAAACAGACCTAAATGGAGATCTCTGCTGCACCTTGGCACAGCTGGTGTAAATGCAGGCCAGAGGAACCACAGGATACAGGGAGAAATAGAATACAGAGCTCAGCAGAGCAGGTTTCTCCCCAAGCTAATGCTCCTGTGCAAATAGCCACAGGATTCATTAGAGAGAGGTGTGCTTTAATTCTCCCTTTATTGACTCTCTATTATCTATTCCTCCATCCAAAGGAAGGTGGTATTTCTTAATTTTTCATCTTATTTGCAGCTGCAGTAATTTATCCTTGTTGGATAGTGGATGCAGCATAGTTGGTCACAGTTCCAACACCTTTTTAATATGCTTACTACTCATTACTTCTGATATGCTGATTGGTTTCTATTTTACTGCAATTACTTGCTCAGCTTTTCAGTTTTTTAGTCATCTGAGACCCCATCTTTTCCATGTCTAAAGCAGAAAGTTTCCAACTGCCCTTTATTCTGCAGTATATCCAGCCCTGTTAAGGTCTATTGGATCAGACACCACCATGAGATCCCCTTATCAATTTCTGAAGAATTCAGTGTAGCTCCTGGAGATGAACTGGTGACTTTTGATATCCACCCTACAGATAGATTTAGTGACTACATGTGCCTTGCCAGGTATACCAATACACTCAGTATTACACAAATACACCTCTTGCTGTGATTCTACCTAAATTTAAGCAGCAGAGTTGTAAAATCAAGCTCTTCTGTCTATTTCTGCATCCTATTTGCTCTACTACTTAATCTCAACTGCAGTCCAGTCATGACAAAGCTGGTCTATTACTGGTTTCTTTATTTATGTCCATATATAAATGCATTTATATGTGTGTATGAACACACCTCACAGACCAAGGAACAACTGATGATGGCAAGTCCCTTAAGGCAACTAATGAGGGTGAAGGAGGAGAAAGAAGAAAGAAAAATCAAAGTGTGCAGGGATTTATTTTGGATTTTTACTTGGATCCTTGTTTTACAAGCTCCCCTAATAACATGGAAACATCCCCTGTGATTCACACAGAATTCTCTTGATTACTGGCTACTTTGTGAACGAGATTATGTAATGAGCTTTAATTTCCTGGAACTAATTCAGTCTTTGTGATCCAGAAGTCATTTTGGAACAATGCAACAGGTGATGTTAATGAATACCTGAAGCATCTTCTATCTCTCTAAAATCCATCTAACTCGAGAGATCTATTTTTCTCTTTTTGTCTTTCCTGACACTTCATCCCTAAAGTACTTTGCACAACAAGGTAACACACTTACAGAAATAAAATAGCAGGGGATGGAGATAAATTGAAATGCAGACTAAACAATGGATGAAATGTATTTTTTTCTTTCTGTGCCACATTCCAAATCACTGGCAAATATTGGAACTTTGTCAAGGAAGTTTCTTTACCCATGCTTGGATTTCAAGCAGAGGGGGCACTTCAGCTGAGAGCACGTGTCCATTGGTATTTTGGCAGCTTCTGCTTCTTGGCACATAAGTAAAAATTCCCACCAAAAGCAGGAATGCAAAAAAATCCAGTGGTTGATTCCCTTTCCTAAGTTCTTTCTGGGGCTCTGTCATCTTTATGTAGTAAAAAAATGCTCTACTCTTCTCTGTATAAAATCAGCTATTTCATGTTTTCTAGGTCAATTCAGATGTTTGTATTGATTGCATCTGTGACCCTGCAACAATGACAGCATTTGCAGAAATCAAAGTGGAACATGTGCAAATCAAAGTAATCTCTTTAAGCCAAGTGCTTCCAAAGAAAAAGGTAAGTAAGAAATGGAAGAGCACATTTTTCTATGCAGCTCATTGGTATCTATTTGAATTAGACTGATGTGGCAAAAATCTAGACAGAATGTGAAAAAAGATATTATAGTCCTTATTAATATTTCATATTTTAATGTGTAGCTAAAGTCACAAATGAAGAACACAAAATAATTCTCTCATTTGGCTCTCACAGCTTGTAGTATTGCTATGAAAACTGTATTTGCTGGTTTTAATCAGCAATTCCATCTCCCTCTATGTGCCAGGTAGTTTTAGGAGGAGACATTTCCTGAATCATGGGTATAATGCTGTAAAATCCAAGCCCCTTGCCTTAATAGAGAATAATCACTCAAACCTATTCCTAGAAATAGTCTGACAAAAATCTGTCTTTATGTCATGAGTGTGTCTCCTGTTTGGCTCTGAAGACACTTGGCTGCCTCCACAGCAAACCTGTGGCAATGAAGAATTATTTTCCCTTTACTAAACTACTTTAAAAACCAGAAGAATTTGAAGCCCACTAGAAGTATTTACATTGCAAAGGAGAGGACATTCCACAAAAAATGAGAATGGGAGTGGCAGACAATCTTGTTATCAAAATTGAAGCAAATATTTCTGCTTGCAGAAGCCATAAATAAAATAAATAATATCTGGTTTGGCAAACAGCCAAGGACCCAGCATTGAGAGAGCCACAGGTTATAAGCTCTGACACCATCAGCACCTTGATAAGGCAGGACATAAATCAAGATGTATTCAGATGACAGCATTTTCTGCAAAACAGTACTTTTAATAACCACCCCATAGTTATTGAAGATTATCATATTACTGCATCGAATACAAACAGGTGAAACAACCACTCTCTGAAGATTAAACAAACAAGACTGTGCTAGTTCAAGTTTTTTCCTCTTTATTGCTAAGTTTTTCTGGCAGCTGTAAAGCAGCTCACCTGAATAACTACTACATTTGAGAGAGCTCTGCATACACCAAGTATGCAAGTACTCCCAAAATACACCAAAGTACATCAAAATACACAAAGTACACCAAATACTCCCCAAAATCTAGGCCTAATTATGAATTTTATGCATTTAGAAATTTAGTAGGGCCCAGCTCAGAGAAAATACCTCTTAACAGTAATGAAAAGAGTAACACAAATCCCAAAGTACAGAATCAGTCCTTGCCAACTGTTTTGTATCAGCTGTTAGGTATCTCCTAAGGATAGCACAAAAATCATGGTAATAGATGATCACTTTAGTGACTGCTGGGAAATGAAAGGCACTTTATGGCAAATGCTATAGCTGCTCCAACACACTTTAATCCCTCCTGACCTGACATCCAGCTGGCACTTCAGAGCAAACAAAAGAGGCTTATGGAGGACCTAGGATCAAATTTCTTGCTGTTCTGCATCTTGTATCTTCATTTACTGTTGTGAGGAGAGGAATAAATCAGCTGCTTTTCAGCTCTGATTGTACCATATACCCACTTTACAAGGAGATGAAGGATGAGGCAGGTAGGAAGACAAGGGGGAGGATGCCCATGGGGATTGATGTTTGCACTGCTGTGCATTAAGTTTTTGGAGCACTCAGGATTTTCTCTTTGGACAGAATGATGCTTAAGGAAAACACTTTATGCACAGCGTAAGGGAAACCAATACATTATTTAACAATCCTGTGTTGGCATGTGCTGATTCTTGCTTGAAAAAAATATGCCATACACTGGGAAACTAAATAATTTAGGATGACTATCCTCTTCCCCTATACACATAATATAGAAAATGGGAAATCTGTGTTTCCTGCCCTTGTCAGTAAAAACCAGTAAATCAGCTTCTCAGTGATGTGTAGGGACAACATGGCAGCAAACTAAACAGGGAAGAACACTGAAGGAACAAAGTTTTGCATTGTCATAAGCAGATTAATAGATAGGCAAAACTGACACCACTGGAGTCTTTTCCTGAATTTTTCCATGGGAATTTTTCAATAGGAACCTGAAGTGTTTATGGGAGGAAAAAAATCTTAGCTATACCATTCTGGGTTTCAGAATGTTCAACCTCCCCATATTGCTTATATGTTAGCTGCTACAAACAGCTATTACCATTTGAGCTGCTGCAAATTTAAGTTATTAAATGTCATCCCTGCATTGGTACCCAAACCAAACTGTGACAGACGTGCAAGTGTCACAGAGGATTTGTGTGGCCTATTGGTAATTTGCTTGGAGGTACAGCAGTGTTGTGCTTGTAGCTCTGAGTCACGCTGCCAGCCAGATTGAAAGACACCAGCATGTAAATGCCTTCTACATTTCAGGGGGTGGTTGTGGCTCATAATGTTTATGATTCCATACTCCTTTTAATGGAGGGATAGCATCAGAACTAGCAAAATCTTTCAAGCCACTAGAGCTGTATGTTGATGATATTCATTATGTTTTTCTGGAAGCTGTATGGAGAGTTTAAAGGCTTTTAAATTAACATATCTCTTGCTAAATATGTTAAAGTATAAAAACATGTTTACAATTAAAAATTAGATTAATTTATCTAATAGACAAAACAATATGAATCAGGCTGACAATCCCTGGAATTTTGGGGGGTTTTTTTTTCAGAAAATCATCTTCTTGTCTTCCTAAACAGAATAGGAAGCAAACTTCAAGTGAAGATTCAAATGTGAATAATTGTTATTCTCACGTCAGGGAGGAAATATTCAGATTGTAGTTTGCCTAACTGGCTGGTTGCAGTGTCTGAACTGTGTTCACCTCTTCATCACGGATAGTGGTTAGAGGATCCATGGGGTAATGTCTCCTTAATCACTTGCTTCAAGGTAACAAATATTCCACTTTGCAGCGCGAAACAGAAATGAAATCAAACCTGGAATAGGTGATCTCTGAGGTCACAACTGTCAAACTGAAAAATGTCTGACATATCTGTTGGGTGGCAGCAATGATGGAAGGAGGGTACAGATCTCTTGCCAAGCAGAAAAGATGATGACTAGTGAAACATGGTGATGATTGTCACTCAAATGGTTTGCAGTAATGAGATTCAGCCTGTGCCTTCCTAGAAACAGATGCTGCAAAGCCCCTGTCACAAATGACCTTTAAACACAGTATTTGTTGCAAAACCCCCCAGTATTAACTGTCTCTTCACAGATTCAGAGATATCACACAGTGCTTATGTCCTGCAGAACACTCTGGGAGATGCCAGGTTTTATTTCCTCACATCTTCCCCCACTTAAGGATGGTAGGAAAATAAACAGAATGTAGCATGAAGAAAGTGAAACACTGACGTTTGTCCCACTACCTGGAGAAAAAAGGGCTACTCAGAACATTGTGGGCAGCTAGGTAGCAGGTTTGACTTTAAAGGGGGTTTTTTTGCCATTAGAATCATTCAGCCCAGTAAGTACCAGTGAAAAGCATTTGTTTAACCCTCAAATCCACAGATTCTTTCCTGCTGCCAACAGGATGGATGGAAAATACTGGGATAGAATTGATTTTTTTTTTTTTCCTCTACTAGACTCCATCTAGAATTTCACCATAACTAACACAGGAACAGAGAAAGGCTCTTTCTGCTCATCCTTTTCCTACCCACACACTCTCTTCCCTCTTAGAGAGGGGAAGTTGGCAGAAAATAAGGAGAGAGGAAGTCACATCAAATTCAAAGTTGAGTTTCCAGCCACCCCAAACACTATTACAGGCTAAACTAAGGCCCAAACAGCCTTAATTTTCTGGCTGAAAATTCAGATACAAGTGTAATGTGCTGACTGCTGACATGACATCCCTTGCAGAGATAGTATTTATGCTCATTTTCAACTATATAATGTCCTTTGCTATCTTCCTCTAAGAAAACCTCCCCATAAAATACAATCAAATTTCAGAATTCTTTTCACCTTCTTTCCAATACTTTTCCTCCTTCCTTCATGTGTCCTGAAGAGCATAATGAACTTCTGTGGGTTTGTCTGGAATTAACTGCATATATTGTATTACAGACAATTTCTGCACTGGATAAAGTCCTCTAGCGAGGAGTACTACCATTTTTAATGCACTTTTCTTATCCCAAGGAGTTACTGTTGTGTAAGTAATCACACTGCCTTGCCAGAGCTAATATTCCATAAATTACAAAACTCTTAATTGGACACAAACTACAGGGTTGTATTTGAAAATTAAAATAGTAGCACTGTCAATGAAACAATGCAGGGACAGCCAGATAACTGAATGAAAAAAAAATCCTCCAACAACCCTTTTTAATCCCTCCACCTGCTCTTGCCTGGGTGGTGGCCAAATGGCAAAATGAAACAAGCTTTATGATTTATTATTCTGGATTATTGTATAGAGGCTGTACAAGTAACAGGAAAATTTATTAATGTTTGCAAAGAGCGTAATTTATTATTGATTTTTTTTTCTCAACCTTGTTTAGCTACTGGCAGGTAGAGACTATGAAAATGTAAGAAATATTTATAATATTTATTACTTCAACAGCTACAACTGCAATATTCTTTTGGCATAGTCTTCTGAATTAATTCTTCTGTTTTGTTGTTAATTGGAATGTATGTTCTTGTTGGGAAGCCTCACACATTCTCATTTTATCAGCAGCAGCTCAGACTAATATTAAAAAACTTGAGATACCCTGCACAAAGATCCATGCTTGACAAATTAATCAAAAAGAGATTTCTATTATTAGTGCCCTATATTTTAAAGAGGCATTAGCTAAACAGACTTTGTATTTACATATCTGGAATTTATTTCAGTTGCTACAATTATCAAGAAAGCAGGAAATAATTGAAAAGGAATGTGTGTCAAATTCCTCAGAATAATGCAGTTAGCCAGGATGTCCCAAGATATTGGAAAAAGCAGAGGAAGAAGGAGCAGAATGACCATCTCCACTCGTCAGAGGGTAAATAATCTGCCCGCGGAGAACCAGGCAGGGAGCTGTGATCCAAGAGGTCTTTTCCAACCTTTTGACACCTAAGCCAGCCAATAGAAAATGGCAAAGAGAAGAAAATACTTGTGGGATTTTTTTTTGAATTTTTTTTTTCCCCTCATTTTAATTTTTTTTTTCTTCTTTCTCTTATTTTTTTTTAATTTTTCTCTCTTATTTTTTCTCTCCTATTGTAGCCCTGAATCCCTGATCCTTTCTTTGCACCCAGAAGGACCTCCTAGATTTATGTTCTTGTGTTTCCCTTCTATATATTGTTAATTAGCTTATTGCTTCCTCTTAACTTTGGGGTCTCACTAACGAGGTCAGTTCTGCAGCCCTGGGAACTTGACTCCCCCCTGCCCTGGGAGCTGGCAGGATGTGTCCATTTGCCCTTGGGTTTGTTATTTCACACTTCTCCCTACCATTTGTGGGTATATTCTCATTTTCTTTGCCCCTCAGTCCTCTACTCAGGAAAGAGGTCTATTTGAAGGAGTGCAGAGTGGTGGCCTGGCCAATCCTGCAGCAAACTGTGTGGTGATCCCAGCTAAATAATGCATGAGTGGATGTGTGCTGGCCATAATTCACTGCCAGGGCTAGTTCCTGCTTCATCATGTGTCAGTTCCCTTTCCTGTCAGGATATCAAATGGCTACAAAGTGCAGCGTGCTGCTTTCCTTATCTTGGAGCTAAATGCTCCATTATATCACATTTTAGGCTTTTAAGATTGCATAATGAAGCACACACAATATCTAAAGCAATCTAGAGTTGTATATATGTTAAAGAGTGATACACCATCAGGGCTGAGAGTCCTGCTGCTGCTCTGTCTGGCTGGTAGAAAGCAGCAGGACTTAAATTCCTGGTCATCAGAAGAGCAGATACTTTGCTCTTGGTTTCATACAGGACCTTAGGGGGATTTATACACATCCATAGACACCTAGAGTTGAAGGAACTTGAGTCTTTGCAACTCGGATTCACCACCAGAAACTGTTTTCTGGCTCAAGCCACCATGTGTGCTTGCTCTGAATGCTTTGGGATTAATTTCTTAATCCCTTTCTCTTATAATGTTCTTCCTTAAGTGGGAAAGGCCACACTGAAGATGTAACTCCTTGTTCTCTTGCCTTTCAGCATCAAATCTGAAACTCTACATTCCTAAATGAAAATGACTCATATGGCATCAGCTAAGAACCTACTTTTATGGAACAAGTGGACTAAGAAATGGAGTCACTGTCTGAGATATCTCCCAGAAACATCTATCAGAGATGCCAGGTTTATATCTTATTTTTTAACTAATAATGACATTTGTCTTATATCATTGTTCCTAAAATAAACAACCTAATAATAAGTGTTCCTCCACAGCATGCCACCAACAGATGCTTGAAAGAACAGCAGCGATTCAAATAAAAACAAAACAGAAATCTTAAAAGGTCACATCACTTCCCAATATTTTAGGTGTCAAAATTCAACTGAGCATAAATATTAAAGCTTAAATCTGTCAGCTGCTAGAAAAACTCCCAGAACCTGCAAAAATATCTGAGTTTCTTAAACACTTCTGACTATGCAACGAACTGCAGTACGCATCAAAAAATTGTACTCAAAAATATTATTACATTTGAATTAAGTTTCACCTAGGGTATACAGATTCTTTTTGACTAGAAAACAGGGATTAAAAAGAAGTCTTGTTTAAAAAGTCATTTTTAAGAATATATTGTTCTTTACAGCTGTGTACAGGAACCTGCAGGCACCAGAGCTGGCATCTGAAGCTCCAGTCCCAGATTTGGCCTCAGATACCACTATAATTTCCTACAAAACATTTACCTCTTCTGCCCTGTTGCCTCTAAATCCACAAAACTTTCACCTCATGGTTCACCCTAAACCAACATATCCTTTCTCCTCTCAGCAGGATTAATTAGGTGAGGAGCAGCAGCAGTCTGGGGCCAAGGCCATCCTGCTGCCTCACCCCCTTCCACGCTGGCTTTACCACCTAGTTAATAAAACATTTAAACACCTCAGTTTTATGCCTGTAGGGAGTATGGTTTTAATCACAGGCATAAAGCACTAGTTGGCCAGGACAAAACAGAGACAGAAGAGTGGGTTCATGTGCAGACTGTCTCTCCCAGATGTGCTGGAGGGAAGCAGGGAGCTGGGATTTGTCCTGGGGTAGATTGATACCAATGTCCACTCTGAGCATCTCGGAGTGTTCACATATCTCTGGACAGTGTTCAAGGTGTTAAAACCCAAGGAGCTGCTGTCCCAAAGAAGACCAGTGTTGGGGAAAGGGCAGTGCACTGGGATCTTGGCTCCATTTTCACACACACACAAACACTCTGATAGTTTCCTCCCATTGCCATCACCCCCTTGAAAGCCGTATCTTGTTACACAGTCTTTATTCTCTTTAGATTTTTATTTCTTGTTTGGAAGTAGAGCCCACTCTGTCTCAGAGCAGCAGAGGCTTCCTCTGTGATAAAGTGAACCTCAGCAAACACAAAGCATAGGAGCAGTTGGGATATTTGCTGGGTTTGCACTTGAAAAAACAACCCACGGTCACCAATTCCTGCAAGGGAGGCAGATACAAAGGAGAGCAGAGCACCTCCAGACACCAAGCTCATTTTCAACTCCTTTCCTGTCAGGAGAGGCTGCAGAGCTACAGGATCAAAAAGTGAACCCAAGGATCAGAGGCAGGAGTGACTCCATCTCCCTGCTGCAGCCTCCCAGCACCACCAGCTCTGCTCTGAAACGTGTAGGGGGGAGCTCAGAGCACCAAACCTGCAGCTTTAATGTACACAGATATAATCACAGGCCTTTACTCGAGTGCCATTTGAGCTAACCCATTAGCCTTGCCCAAATTAGCCCAGCTGTTTAGGAGATATTAAAAGTGCTACAAAGCTGAACGTGTTTGTTCTGCTCTATAAGCAGAGCACCTGTCTCAAAGCCCACTGCAGCTGTACTTCCAGGAGAGCACAGCCCATTAGGCAAGCCATGCAGCTCCTTATTTTTATCAGCCAAGCTCTCGTCCTCTTGCACATTTGGATTTTAGAACCATAAACACAAAGAGTCTTCCCCCTCCACACACCTTCCCCAAGTCCTTCAGTGATTGAGAGGAGGAGAGTAATGTTAAAATTTATACAATGCTCAGACTTAGCTTTCAGTTCCTATGGTAAAATACCATCATGAAATATTTCATTAACTTTTATTCCTACTTAACACCATTATTCCCTCTGGAGACTACACTGAAACTTTGGATACTCATGGGATGCAATTTTGATGAGAGATTCTAAAGCATTTGTGGTTTTTTCTTGAATTATTAGAAAATTGAACTGAGGATGACCTTGGATTGGTCAGGGTTTCCAAAAGGTAAAGTCACAGTGCCATCCTAATGGGCATCAAGCAATGGGTTAACTCTTTGAAGGATCACAGGAGACATTTGCATTCCCCCAGGGTGGCAGCAGGAGGATGAGGGGGGGCTCCTGATGTCTCTGAAAGGCCTCCACGTGCCACTATGCAGGGACTAGACCTTCACTCCACCTGTTGATTCTTCTCCAGAACTTTTAAAACATAATATTTCACAGGGAGGGTTACTCTAACCTTCATTTAGTCCCAATCTGTATTTAATTTGCACCCGTGTCCAGCCCTGGAGCCTCCAGTAGAAGAGGGACCTGTTGGAACAGGTGAGAGGAAGGCCATGAAGATGATGCACATGGTGACAGTTGGTGCTCTCTTCTGCTGTCTACCGATTTGTTGATCGATCTATTAAAAAAAGTTTTAATAGGGGCTGCTAGAAATGGCTCCATTATCCTCTTTGTGCTACTGATGGAGTTTTACATTTGGGACTCGATGGGAGAGTAGTTATGAGAGTCATCAATCCTATAACCTTGGGTAGTAATCTCTATTCTCACCACTTCTCCTACCTCCCATCATCTATCACACACATTATCATCAGGGAAGAGGCAGCCACTTTAAAGCAAGGTCTAGAGTAAGTTTTCCTAAGGAAAAGGGCATAGTTTTATTTCCTTGTTTACTGTGCTTTCAGGAAGAGATACCTTAACAAAACCTTTAATTAGCCCCGTTGCTTATTTTTGATATTTGCAACAGTCTCTCCGTTATGCAAATTTCTGCTGAGTGAGCTAGTCTACAAATAATCCAATTACAACACATTATCTATTTATTATGTCAGAATTTAGATTTATTATGCCCTGCCTGGCAACTGCCTCGATACTATGTAAATAGAAACAACAACCAAAACCAAACTCAATCACTCCTGGTTCTTTCAGACAACAGAAAGATCATTAAGTGATAATAAAAGACAGTTACAATATACATGCACGACGCAGATACAATAATCATTAAGAGAATTATTTCTCTATCCAAGAGTGAAAATAACATCACTGACTTATTCCTGGTGTACATAAGCCACAAAAAGGCTCTGGGTTCAACAGGAAAATCAGGTTTCTGTGTCCCAATTTATGTTTTTGGTGACTCTTTGCTACTTTTCCTAGGCCAGAGGATGAAAGGAGGAAATAAAACTTGAATGTTGTAGGTTGCACTTTATTTTTGCTTTTATTTCACAAGCCTTACTAGCACATATTACTGCATGCGGCACAGCAGGAGTGACCTCCAATCCCCCTTCAGAAAGAACACTGTATTCCTTCCTCAAGCATCATTATACACTGAATTTCACTACAATTGATCTATTTGGGCACAGAGCCCCTGACAAATGACAAGCTTAACATTTCTCAGACCACATCCAGCCTTCTTTTAGCTGGATATGCCCCCGACTTGAGGCACAGGGCATTAGCTGCCGAGAGGACAGGCTGCCCTGCCCTCTTCTTGGACACCACATTCACTTTCAAAGTGCCAAATGTTGCTCTGATACCAAAAAGTTGGCTGTAAAAGAACTCTTTAACCCCTGCCTGTGTGTTGGAAAGCAGGCATTCTTTATTGCAGTGCTGGAGGCACAGGGAGAGCTCCTCTGTTTCTATACCCATTGTCCACCATCCTTGACTACCCTGGTAATTCCTTACCTTCCATTTACCAAGCATATCAGCAAACTACTGAATTGTCATTGAAACATGCTCCATACGTTATAAATTCCCCCCTTCTCTTGAAACTATGGACTCCTAAAATCCATAGCTTAATACAGTTCACATTTCTAACGTTACTGGTTATAATAGAGAGAAGATCATATCATACACATGCTAAAACACAACCAGAATCACCATTACTACCAACTCGTCAGTTTAAGGGGCATCTTTCGCCCTCTTTCACAAGCAGTTAGCCTTCTATCTACTTCCCGATACATTTCTCAACGATTGTCTTACACACTTGAGGCAAATTCCTCAGATTATTACAATTATAAATATTAATTCCCCCTAATAACGGGGCCAACCATCCTCATTGAAACACGTTCCGCATGTTTTACCACCTCCCTCCCCATTCTCAAACAAATTAGCGATTAAGAGCGAAAAGCTGGGACAGCTCACCACAGCAGAAGGCACCCAGAAGGAGCTGCAGCCCCACAGAATCTCTCGCCAGGCGGTGACCCCGCTCCGCCACCTTTAAGGCCGCTCCTCCTGAGGCAGGAGGGGGCCGCCATTGCCTCCCCTTTTGGAGGGCCCCGCGCGCGTGCGCGCCAGCCAATCAGAGCAGCTGACCTTGCGGGGCCTGAAAAGCACGTGACGCGGGGCACGTGACGCGAGGCACGTGCCTCTGGCGCCCTTTTCTGATCTCTTACCGCGCGCCGTTTCCCGCCACGGGAGCGTGGGGACCCGGAGACACCCCTCATGGCCCCTACACCGGGAGTGTCTGGGCCTAAAGGCCGAGGATTCCCTTCCCTCTGCCCGGTTCCCCTCAGCCGGAGCCCCTCCGGGAGCGCCTGGCCCTCCCTCAGCCCGTTCCCGCGGCCGGCAGCCCCGGTGAGTGCCGTATGTGGGCCCCGGGGGGGGTTAAACTGGGCCTATCTGCGGAGGGCCCGCGTTGAATTGTTAAGTGTGGGCTGTATTTTGTTGTGGAGGGTCCCTAAAGGGCCTGTCGAGTGCCCTGAGGGCTGGGAGAAGCAGGAGGAGGCACCTCCGGGGCTGCTGAGGAAGGAGGTGCTTGCTCGGGTCGTGCTATTGGGGGCAGTTTAGTTTTCTGGTTGTTTGGGGGTTTTTTTCTCACTGTTGTAGCAATAACCCAGTTGGTTCGGTAGGTCCTATGTGAGTCCAGGTTCTGTGAAAACGTTCAGCTAAAGTCCAGGGGAGGTGTCTAGTTCTTCAAGAATATTGCCAGCTTTTTAATTGTTCTTAACAATACTGTCATTTATGTAAAGTTTGCTGTTAAGCTTCTAATTTTGTACTTAATACCTTATCCGCCATTAAACTAGCAATTATAAAAGTTGGAGTTTATCTCAATTGCTCCCTTTTCATAAGGCTTGTTTTGTTCACTAAAGGGCTACCTTTGTACTCCTCTGTTCAGCCTCTGAACTGATGTCAGGCAGGATGCGTATTTAAGTGATGTAATTTTATGTAAAATGGTAAAAAGCCCCAGTGCCAGTTTTCAGTCAGGTTCCCAGTGTGCCCAGTGCATGCGGTGTTGCCTGGATCTGGTTGCACAGCATCCATCACATGGCCTAAACTCACAGTTATTTCATTTTTGGTGTCCTCTGGGGGTTAGGTCATCCCAGTGCTTACTGGGAAGGTCAGCCCGGGATTACGTTATGTGGCCATCATTAAAATTCCTCTGTTGAGTCAAGTCACAAGAGATGTAAGCAGGAAAGCGAAGTCTTGACAGGCTTAATGGTCATCTGAAGCTACTGTGATTTATGAGTTTGTCCCCTGAAGTAAAAGTTTTAAGTTGATTGGAGTGTTCAATAACAGCCCAAGTGACATGGTCTGTCTCAAATGTACTCGGGTGGCAGTCGGAGCAGGACCTTCCTGAGACCCTGTGTACGTGCTGTCTCCTGAGAGCTGCTGGAGGAGAGCTCTGGACTGGTGCTTTCTGCTCTCAGAAATGAGTGTTGCTTTTATTTGAATTGTTTTATCTTAGCCTACAGAAAGAGTGCAGGAATTATTGTGTTCACGGGTTGCAAATTGACATTTGTGTTGTGAATGTAGCCAAGTGATGCTTCTGGTCTTTGATTGGTTGAGTCCCTAATTAAAAGTTTTCAGGAAATACTTGTGAACGCTGTGTGTGTTGCATTTTCAGCAGAGTATTTGCCACCATTTACATGAGTATTCATTATCTCTGCCTTCAAATAGTTCAGAAATAACTGATTGCTCGGCTAATCAAGTAAAGATAGAATTAATCAGATGGGATGTATATTCACTTATTCACCAGGTGTTTACATCCTTTTGTCAAAATAGATTAAGAAATGCTAGAGATGCCACTTCATATGTGTGTTTCATGTTTAAGTCTTGACTTCAATGTGTCCTTTGCAGCATTGCAAAGCATTGTAGTAAGCTCATTTTCAGAGTTGTTTCCTAAAACTCAGCCTTCCCCAGGCTGATTTTGTGTCATTATTTTTCATGTGCCACAGTAAACAATTTTTATTCCCTGCATTAACATTCTTTGACTATTTTGTTGTCATGCTTTTGCTTGGTAATTGCTTTATTTAATCTTTTCTGGTTAATTGCATGCTGTGGTTCTTTCCCTGTGTTTTCCTTTTTTTTGTTAAACTCCATTTTGTAACTTGCTCTCTGGAAATGCATTGTTCTAAACTGAAAACAAGATTTCACCATGGCAATTCCCTGTCCTTGCTTTGTCTTCTCTGCACCTTAAAAGGTGTTTAAAGCACCTTTGTGTTTTTTTGACGGTATCATTAATTCATGTCTGCATATATTATTCCTTTCTACCTTTCACTATCACATCTTGGATTTTTGTCTTTCAGTTGTTTTCCTCGCGTGGTTTGTTTGCATTCTTTGATGCTCTCTCTTTAATTATTTTCTGGAAATTTTAATCTTGGGTGCTTGTTGTCTCCACTGTTGTGGTGTTGAGTATGTTTAATGTAGTGTCCCCTGTGAACCGCATGAGTGCACTGAGGGGTTTATGGTGGTTATATAATGCTGCTGTGAGAGGTTTGTGCTTTTGGTGGCTACTGGATTTAAGGTTTTGCTTGAAACTATATTTCAGTGGAGTCACAGTGGCAGCTGTAATATAACACCCTGCCCAGGCCATGAAAGTTTAGTCCTGAGCCTGGCTGGGTGCAGAGTTTGAGCTTGGGATTTTACCTTCTGCATGGATGTAAAGCACGGGATGGGTCCCTCTAGGCAGGTCAAGGGACGCACATGAATGACTGTGCCCAAGTGAAGCTGCCCTCCCCTTTTGCAGAGGGATCCTGCAGTATCAGTGCAAAGAAAACTACCCCTGAGCAGCTTTGTCCGTTGCTGAGAGAGCTCTGATGGACAGGAGCTTGGGAAATACTTAGTAATTATGAAAAAATAACAAGCTTTCTGATGGATCTCAATCGTAGCTGGATTCCTCTCTGAATGATAAGGATGACAGGAACCTTAATTATCTCATGGGGTTTGAGTCCTGAATGGAAAGTAGAAATGTGTAATTGTGAAATCTGCTTTTTTGGTTGATGAATTCTGGTTTATATTAATTGAGGAACAGTGCTAAAGATTGGCCATTAGAGTTGTTGTGTGCAACGTAGTGTTAGTCATGAGTAACAGAATCAGCTTCAATGGCAGATGCTGAAGGTCATGTAGCAGTTTCCAGGACTTTTATAAATACTGGTTTATCTGTCAGTCTAAAAATCCTAAAAAAATCTGGAAGCCAGAGTGGTGAAGATTAAGATTAAGACAGCTTCAGGCTTCCACCAAAGAAAGCAGAACCAGTCAACCCATGGCTGTGTGAAGGGAGAAATAAGCAATACAAATATTCCTTATTACAAATTATGACAGTATTTAAGCTAATTCCATTTGATTCTGTACAGCTAAAAGTATTTTTGAGGCTGTCTGACTCAAACACTCGAGTGAAGTCATTCCAGCAGTGATTTGAAACCTCCACTCTGGCATTCTGAATTTGATTAAAGGTTTGAGCTTTTAAAGCTCAAGTGCCTGTTTTCTATAACACAGTAGGGGCCCCATTGTCAGATGGGCTGAGGAACTGGGAATCGACAGCTATCATCAAAATAGCACAAATCTACCCACCAGATCTCCAGAAAGACCACGGGGTGTTATTATTGGAGCACCTAGTGGAGGATAACATGTTATTTATTCCGAGGCATTTTCCTTCCAGCCGTCAGCGCCTCTGTCGAGAGAAGCACGAGGAGTTTCTCCAGGGCATCTGAGTCCTGCTCAGAAAGTTCTTCAGGATTTCTTGTGCAAAGTAACAGCAGAGAGACAATTTTTATTGTCATCTGAGTAGCCTGCATGCAGTATTTTTGAGTATGTGTATGAGATCAAGTAGTGGCATGGGAATAAAATGGTTGTGATGGGACTTACTGCAGTATGAGGTGGGGTCTCCCCAGTTAGTATAGACGAGGAGACATGGGTTTCAGCCTTAGGGAAAAAGGGGGTTTTTTTGGGAAAAGGAAAAAAGGTCTAAATTCCCCAGGATTTCACACCCTCTGCTCAGACAGGTTGAAGGCTAGAAAGTATAATCCAGTTCTCACTCTGTTATTTTACTCTTTAATTTGAGTGAAACAGGGCAATGTAGTGAAGCAGTATTTTCTCCATCCATCACTTGTCTCATACAAGAAAATGGGTGAGAACTTGACCCCTTTTCTTCTCTTTCAAATCAGGCCAAAACAAATTTCCTGACACCTAGAAGCTGAGGAATGGCAATGGGTGCATATTTGGGTACCTGCTCTTTGGAATGGCAATGGGTGGATATTTGGGTACCTGCTCTTTGGTGGCACTCCCGTTTACAGTTCCTTGTTTAAATTCAGTTGCTAACTTCCTTCAGAAACCATGTGGCCAGCAAACAAAATGATTCACAAAGCAATCTTTTTGTGGGTTTTCTTTCTTTGCTTTATAGCCCTCTTCAGCAGTCTTGGTAATTAGGAAATATTTCCTGCTTTGTCAGTTCAGATTTATTTGTTCTCCGCTCGTATCCCCCACATGGCTGGAATACAAATCATTTGCTGGAAAAAATGAGGAGTGATGAAGAGGAGGGTGATTAATGAGCTAATGTTTTATTTTGCCAGATCAAACAAGAGGGTTTTCACTCAGTTTGCCTTCAGATAGTGTTTTGTATTCGCTTTGCAGCACATTTAGAACCCGGTTGTATCAGAAGTGAAAATTCATAATCCTCCAGCAGTTCCTGAAATGTGAATGATTGATTGCATAGAGCCAGAAAACTCTTGAAAAGATAAACTAATTCTGTGATGAACAACGCATTTCATACTCAATTAATTATACAGTACATTTTGTTTCAAAATATTAAATGCCTCGAACAGTCTTCTGCCTGAAAGCATCTGGGCTTTGTAATGAGACAAAAGTCTTGGGTTCAATCAGCTGTCTGTAGCAGGGTTTAGAATGACTTATGTCTGAATTAAAGAGAGGTTTAGGGCAGTGATTTCCTGGCAGGAAATTAATAATGAGCTAAATTAGAACATGCCTAGAGATGATTTAAACAACTTAGCTAGCATTGTCTGTGACAGGCTGTCAATTTTTTTTTCCCCCATTCTACTATTGTCTGGTAAATAATTGAAATCATTAAAATGTTGGTAGCACACGGTGACTCATCTTGCAAAGCCAGGCTCCCTCACACTGGCTTTCCAGCAAATTTTCATGGAAAAGCAAAAAAAGACCCAAAAGGAAGCAGGCAGCCCTGTTTGAACAGAAGATGGCAGTTCTGGAGAGTGTCTCCTTGCAGTGCACAGGGTGTTGGGGCTGAGCAGGGAAAAACACAGGCCTGGTGCTTCTGATGGAGGCAGCTTTTAGTGTTGCTTTGGATCTTGTCAAATAAATCCTAGTATCAGAGCAGATTCGAGTCTTCTTCGCACGACAAAGGGTGAGAAGACTGAACCAGAAGGAAATAGCTCATGTCTGTGGTTCCTTCAGAAATAGTACTGTACTCAAGCACCTTTTACTCCCTTTAAATCAGTGTACACCAAAGATAATTAAAAAGAAACAGGGCTCTAAGGTTCCACGCTCAGAAGTTTCAGCTGGGGGTAGCAAGGAGTGCTTTCCCTAAGCAAGCTGTCTGCCTGGGCAAGTTATTTCTGACCTTGTTCTTATTTCAAGGTAAAACAAACCCAGATTAATTCATCTTAAAAGTTAGTGTCAATTCTCCAACTTTGGGGAATGAATTAAAGAGGGTGAGCAGTTAAGTGATGGCCGGTGACACTGAACTGCCTGGTGTGTGCTGAGACATCTTGCTCAAAGTGACAAAATAATACAAGCTCTTAGAATTCAGGTGCCTCCTGAAAATACAGGACTAATGATATGATTGACAATCATTTTTTAAAAAGCAAACACAGAGTAGTTTCACCAGGGAGGCAGAAAGAAAAGGGAGATTATTCATATCAGCTTCACTGTGGAACTGTAGAGCCCTGCCTTGGAGGTTCCTAAGGCATGAAAATGCTCCATTTTCTGCTCCCAGGTATTGAGTGAACTTGAAACTGGAGCAGCTTCCCATAACATTTGGTCTTCGGAAGCATTCCCCTTGCCCTGCTGTGTCCTTGCAGGTGCTGGAGTGGAAATAACTCCCTGGGGAAAAGCAGGAGTGTGGCAGCAAGAGCGTGCCCAGAGAAGAAAGGTTCCCCACAGCCTCTGCTTGGCAGGTTCTGCTCACAAGCAATTTATTTACAATTGGATTTAAATCCCCAGTGCTGCTTACTTTCTGTACACAAATGAATCTCAGAGGACTTAAAAAAACCCTTTAGCATCCCAAAGGAATACAGAAAATACTGTAATGCTATCACTTCTCACAAAGAAAAATATATTGGCTAAATATATCACCAGTAATACCTGGCAAAAAGTGGGTTTGCTTTCAGGGTGCTCCAGTGGAACAAAATAGATCATGTACAGTGTGGATTTTTCAGGCTTGCTCATGGCAGGTTAGATTGTAGGAGCTAACTTTCCAAGCATCAGCATCTTTGGAAGGATGAGAAAGACAAGTGTGTATTGGGGGAAAGTTACAGGAAGGAGAAAAAAAACCCATTTCAGTGCTGCCACTGTTTGTGGTCCAGACTTGGGTTTAGTTCAGTGGTGTAATAAATGGAGAATAAATTCATGGAGAACTAACAGAACAGTAGATAAAAATAAATGGATCTGCAAACACCAAAGTTCTCCTGTTGGAAAACAGGTGGAAATTGTACTGGGGAAGGAGAGATAGAAACAATATATTGGAGTGTTTACATTGTCTAGTTCACTGATGCTCAGTTCTAAGTAGGCTTGTTGCACTCAGGCTGTTATTTACAGGCACTGTATTTCCAGTTAAGTGAGGTTACTTAAAGTATCACTGACTATTCTGCAGGACGTCTAGAAATACAAACAAATAAATGCTGCTTGTTTGTTTTTTTTCTCTTCTCATGTTAATGCAGAGTTGTTTTGATACTTGATCTTGCTCAAAAACATTTGTTTTATGTTAGCAGATAATTAAAAGTATTTCTGCTGGTTTGTGTGGGAGAAAACAACAATAAATAGCTTTCATAAAGTGCTTCCAAGTCAGGATGTCTCACAGCAGTTTTACAGAGAATACAATGACAATTACTAGATCCAGAGCTCCAGAATGATTTGCTGTTACATTCCTGCTTCTTTTTAAAGGGTAAGGGAACTAAGTTGGATCACGTTGGAAGAAAGGAAGAGAGAGCAACATGGAGATTAAAGCCACTTTTCTGTGTGAGATAGATCCAGTAGATCTTGGATGCTCTTTTTGTTTGAAGGCTCCATCCTCTGGTGCTGAAGACGGACAATAATTCAGCTGTAGGTTTCCATAAACCCACCATTCTGAGTGGTTTCATCAGGACAATGGTGCAGACAGTAGAAGTCTAAAAGTGAGAAATATAACTATAGCAATTGTGTGAGTCTCCAGAAATGGCACATTGCCAACAGTCCCAATTTCCAGGTGTATTTGATACAGGATCAAAAGCCATGTTTAGAAGCAATTGACACGTTGCAACATGGGCATATCTACTGCAACTAGAAATACTGAAGAATTTTCAAGGTTCAAAGGAATGACAGGGGAGTTCAGGCATCTACTAGAAGTAGTTTGAGACCATGAAGTTTGGAAGAAGCATTCTGGGTACTTAGAGAGTCCTGTTTGCAGACAGATGCACCTCATCTCAGGAGCTTTCAGCTCCTTCTCTTTTGCCTCAAGAGAAGTTTGGCAGATCATGATAACTTGCTAAATTTCTAGCAGATTCTTGGCTTTCTGTGAAGTAACTTTTCTTTTTCTGAACACGGGCTATTTAGTTGCTTTATCTTTATGTTGTCGATTTGCAATATTTGTTTGGGGCGAGTTTCTGTGTCTTAAGATGTTCTCTGGAGGATGCTTTTCAGCCTCTCCCTGGATTGCAATACTGATTGATTTTAAGTTTAAAAAAAGCTTGAGCAGCTTGTTTGCTTTCTCTTGTACTGGTCCATTATACAGGCAAACTAAAGGTATTTAAGAGTTGAAATTCCAGTAACATTTAGATCATTACAGAAATTTTGAAACGGCAGAAGTTTAATAGGATTCATTGTTCCCCAAATATTTATTTTTAGTTCCCAAACTTAAGTTATTTGTCTTTACTACGTGTAAAAAGCCATCTCCGTCACAGCGATACAGTTTACCTAAATGAAAATAATTGTTCATCTTAATGTCTTTAATTGCTGTAATCTTGTTGTCTGTGTTCTGTGATTCTGACACATTGGTGGCCGTGCCCCAGCCCTGCAGGTCCTGTCTGCAGCATTTTCTGACCCCTGCACTGTCATCTCCCCTGTTTAGGGCACTCTGCACATTCATTAGAAGGCTGGCTTTCAATTACCTCCCAAATACAGCCATAGATTGAAAGCATGGATTAGCCAGACAAATGATTCCAAGCTAATTAGTTAAAAATAGATTCTCTTTTTCCAAGTACTCTTTTAGTCCCTTCAGCTATTTAGCACTTTATAATGAGCAGAATTACACTAGTGGGCCACCTCTTAAATACATTTTCTCCTTAAAAATCAATAAAGGCCTTTTAAAAAAATTCAATAGTCAACACCCGTGACTTATCCAGGTGACTAATTCAATACAATCAACGTAGCAAGTGATTTTAATTCTGCAAGAGAACACAAATTGTCACTGTTTTACTAGAGCGCTTCTAGCACAAGTTGATCCATGGAAATTATGGACTGTCATTACAGTTTTTATTTTTGCTTATGCAAACCTTTGAGAACACTTTCCACATTTACTAGAACAGGCCCTGTTAGAATACAGATTACTCTTGAAAACAAAATTAATCATTCCCAAAGTAAGTCTTAAGCAGAAGCATAAATTTCAGTTGATACAGCAGCATGGTTACAAGAACAAGATACATATAGAAAGTGGTATGTGAGCCAAGCAATAGTGTGTAAACTTAGCAAGCAATGATCCATTAAATGAGCTCTCCTATATGTGATTTTAAGCCTGGGTTAGGAGCAGCACTATAATCTAGGCTTAGTTCAGTTATGCAGACAGCAAATGCTGGAATTAAACCAGAAAACGTTGAAGTTATGGCCAGCTCAAAGGTTCTCAAATCTGTAAAGTAACTAAGCCTTGTTTGTTGTGGCTTTTCTATACACTTGGGTTTTCCATACACTTAGGTTTATTAAAGGCAATAAATACATCACTATTGTCTCTCATACAGAACACCTGATTATTGGAATAACCCAAGTTTTTTCAATTCTTTTCTTTATCTCCTGTTAATGCATGATTTAGAGGTGACCTTCAAAGTTCTCTTAATAAAGTTACTGCGTGCTGCACTGAAATGACAGGAAAATCAAGATCTCCAGAGCATTAAAGGGAAGCCTTTTGTGTAGGATTTACCCAGATCACACAAATTCCCAACAAATGCAGGTTTCACAGACCTGGGAAATGCAGTATTTTTGTTTGCCGCTTAATCTTATTTAGTTGTCTTCCAGAAGGTGCCTGCAAAATACCCCAGGGTTGCAATGAGATTAGAGTTCTGCAATTGTCATGAAGATGGATTAGATTTGTTGTACCATTCACTATTCTCATTACAATTATCATCACAAGAATGAATTCATAATATGTCATTTCCTATTCATTACAGACACTGTCACTGGAGAATGTGAAATGAGTCTTTAAGTGCCTGGCACATCCCACCCAACATGACAATACTGTAAATCAGAGAGTTTTGACCTTTCCAGGGCTGTTATTTGATATCTTGGCCAGCCTTATTCCCTCTTTCCTTGCAATGGGTGGAACGTGCTGTTGGAAAACCGTTGCCTTCATCTGAGATACTCAGTTTACAATAGGCCTGAAGTGGAATTAGGGTGTCAGGAGCTGGCAAACCATATGTTAAAGTCTTTATTAAGCCGTGTGTTCCCATTAGCATATATATTTGAAAATATTAAATTTTTATTAAAATATTAAAATAGCTATTTTTAAGATGGTGTGATAGAGTAACAAAGTAAATGTCAAGTCAGACATTCTCTAATACTTAGAATTTTCAAGAGCAGTAAGAAATTTGGGGGTTTGCCTGGAAGGGCAAGTTGTTTTCAGGAATTAATTGGTTCACCCTTTCTAAAAATCTCACTTTAACACATCCAAACTTAGGCTCTGTACCTTTTTTCACCCGTATGTTATCTATATGAAATCTTAGGTCTATTAGAACTACTTAAATACTTTAGATTTCCAGAGCTGAAAATAAAGTATTAAAACTATAAAAATCAGGGCTAGGTAGAAGAAAAGTACTCTTGATATTGATGGTATTTAAGGAAATTAAGGTTTAAGTTAGTGAGAGGTGAAAGAGGAAAAAAGAGAATATAGTTGCATGAATGTTGGTGAAAAACTTGATAGATTTTGGCATGTACATTTTCACTGTTAAGCTTTCAGACTGCTGCAGGGTTTGTCCTCCTGAAATTTTCCCTGTACCTTCAGCACAGGAATCCTTTGCTCATGCTGGGTTTGACTTGATTTTTTTGCCTTTCTCTTCGTTCTTCAAGAATCCAGGACAACTTGCTAGGCACTGTGTGGAAACCAAATGCCAAGCTGCCATTTGCTTTTCCTCCTATTGCCTCTTAATTTCATAATAAAGTGTTATGGCCCACTTTTTCCACAGTTTTCTGCCTTTGCTTTAGAACAAAGCTGTTGTGCTGTGAATCAGTGTATCACTTGCATCCTTAATTACAGCTATTTGAAGACCAATATCTCTTGCAGGGAAAAAAAAAACAGCAAAAACCCCCAACCTTTTACTTTACACCGATACAAATTAGACGTAAAGAGAAACCTTTCACACAGTTTAGGTTCAACCGTCTAATTTGTAAATGTTGGTTGTAAATTATCTAATTAGATGGGTTTCAATTAAAATGATGCAGTAGGCTCGTGGTACAGGAGTTGCACACATGGGCTCCCTCACTGAGCTATTGATTAAATGGCTCTTCTCAGCACCAGCCTTTTGGCTTTGTGGATGCAGAATCTGAATCAATCCCATTGGAGTAGTCTCAGATAAAAATGCTTTTACAGATTAATAGATCAGAATATCTGTAAGAGATCAGAGTATCTGTAAGAGATCAAGATACACACATTCTGGTTTTAATCAGTGAATCCCTGCGTTTGCATTCCAGGAATTATACACGGCCTCTGTTGTAACAGTGCCTGTGGCAAATTCCAATGACATCTCTTTGGTTCTGGCAGAACCAACAAAGAAGTGAAAATTCCTTTTACTCAAAGCAGTTATTCCTGGAGTACCATGAGTACAATCCAGGAGTTAATTCTGGTGGCAGGGCCATTAAGTATCAAGGGAGGTGGTGGGTTGTTCTAGCCTATGCACTGTAGTCTGTGCAAATGTCTTGTGTTGGTGCCCCAGTGGAAATAGTTTCCTATTTATTCTGCTTATCACTGTGTGCTTAAAGCATTATCCTAAACCAGGGTGGTACTTGCTGTAGTCCAATTGGTCCTGATCTTCTCTAGCCTTGAAAAAGAGAGGGGTGTATGTTGACACTTCAGATTATCCTGTGTTACTGTAGGAAAAGTCAAAGGGAGGAATCTCTCCCTTTTTTTTTGGGTTTTTTTTTTTTTTTTTTGTGGAGCAGTGAGATGAATATCTTGTCCCTTGTTCCAAAGTCATGGTTGAGGAGAAGAAAATTCTCTACACCAGTTAGGAGAAACTAATCTAAGTGGAACATTAGAGAAACTACTCTGAGTAGCTCTTTATGAGATGGGGGCAAAGAGGTGATGGAGCAGAAGGAAACTTTGTAAGCAAGGAGGCAGGGGATTCGGCAATGAATGACTTGGAAGCAGATCACTCAGAATGATTTTCTTTGAGCTTTAGCCTGCCTTTGCCATTCTTTAGGGCTTTCCCTGAGTGCTTGTGCTGCTGAGAGGGCTGCGTTCCCCTTGCAAGCCCTGATGAAAGGGCAGAGGCTCAACCTGAGGAGGTGACAAGTCATTACCCTGATTCTGGAGGAGAATTCATTTCCCCAGTGACAGTTTCAGTATACACAGAGATGCAGAAAGATCTTTATCTTTTTCCTGCTTAATGTTTCCTTCTTAAATAGTGACATATTTCTGCCATTCAGAGAAGAAAGAGGTTCCTACCTGAGGAAAACAAATCAGAGCTGCTGTCAGAGGCCTCTCCCGCGGCTGCCTTCAGATGGAGAACATCCAGCACTGCCATGCATGACATGGCATGAACCTCTGATGTGCTCTGAATCTCCCTGGAGCAGAAAAAGCTCTGCGTGGAGAAGGGGAGCTGGGGCTGGGCTTCATCTCCACTCATCTGGCCATACCTTGGAGAAATGGGGACCTGAGAACATACCTTTTTATATCTGTAATGTACACTATTGAAACAGACAATTCAGGTTGTAATGTTAGGTTAACATTTACATGCTATTGCTTGGACTGTTATTAAAGTGTAGAAAATAAACTGTAAACACGAGAAATGTTTGGTAAACTTGAATGTTTTAAATACCAAAGACTTAAAAAAATAATGAACTGCTTTGCTTGTGGTATTTGTTACAACAAAACAGCATTTCCAACATCTAGCTTGAAGAGAATTTCCTTTGTTTTCATGTGCTTCCTCATACACAGAGTTGATAGTAGTCAGAAAAAAAATTGGGATTTTCTTTGCCTTCTCTGGCTTTGTCTCCCACCCCTATTGCCCTCTCAGGCACAGGCTTAGGTACAACAGAGTATTTTTGAGACTCCATGTCCAACTCAAACTTTACTTGTTATTTAAAATATCAGTCAATTATTTCCTTTTGCTGCCTTTTTCTCAACTCCCAGGCTTTGTTGCAGAGAACCAAAACTTTTCAGGGAAGTAATCTGAAAATTACAGCCAAGAATAGTTTAGTATGCCCTGAGAATACTCAGGGTTCTGGGCTGGGTGTGCACCTACGTACAAAATGGGCTTGCAAATGATTTGGACAAGTCATTTAGAAAACCAGGCTAAGAATCCAGCATCCCCTTTTATTTTATTTATAACTGAGGAGCCTTCAGCCAGGCTAGGTTAATTATGTAAAGGGTACAACAGGATGATTTTGCTTCTGGTTAATTTTCCTCAGTGTTTCAGGTCAGTGAACAGTTTTGGGTTTGCTTTTTTAATTTTAATGCATTAATATCTTTAATTTAGTTTATTGTTTCCTAAGGTCTGGCAGTCATTTAGATGGTCTTAACATATTGCACCTGCACTGTTCTTTTTCTCAGCTAAATTGCTCTATTACAGCAAGTTGCTAATAAAAATTTCTTAGTTCTCCTTGTCCCACAAAATCAGTGGATCTTGGCTGTTAATCTGTTAATTAAATTCAGTACTCGACAAAGATTTTCCTTGTACTATTTAGAAATATTTTGCTAAACTAATGTTACATAATTTAAAAAAAATAACCAAGTTCATTGCTTGCTGAGCACTCGAGGAAGAACATAAATGCTGGTGGTATTCTTGAGGTTACAGGATTAAATTATGGGCACAAATATATTGGAATAAATATTCCCAGTGCTGGTTTCTAGTGAGCTTTGTGATGATGTGCAGGACAACTTCAGAGTCAGAAAAGACTCTGTTGAATATTTAGGATACATCTGGTGTATTTTATTTTGACTCATCTCTAACACAGAGAAACCAAGTTCGTATCAACCCTTATGAAGGGTCACTATGTTTTGTAAGCTTTTAACATCACCTAAATGTGTACTTGGAGCTTATTGTAGATTTTTTCTAGGGGAAGACAAGTTAAAGATAGCTGAAACTTTATTGTTGACAGTAAGCTAAAAAAGTACATTTAAGCAAAAAATCCTTGCACAGCTTTTTAGGGATCTATCAGCGATTAAAATTGTGTCTTCATTTGAAGCTGAGAAAAAAAGTTCTGGAACTTTATAAAATCTTTTCCTCCTTATTACCCAAACCATTTGGTACAGTTTGTTACCCCTCAATGAGATTGCTGCGAACCCCCTTTTACAGGGGAGGGGGAGAGCTGGAGATTTCCTGATAGAATAAGCAAGGTTTATTAGATTATAGAAAAAATGAAAATACTAGGTTCCCTGATTTGTAGGGAAGGATCTATTCCTGCTAATTAATTTCTTGCCAAACATGGATGTTTAAAGAGTTTGTCAGAAATGGACATAAAAGTTCCATACTAGTGATAGGTTTCTACACATGTAGGCTTTCCTATAGTTTTCCCTTAATAAATACCATATTAGATCAGATTAATGCTCATTTGTTTTACTTCATGGAAGTATGCACTTGACAGTTTTGAAGTCAGCATCTTTTTAAGCTGTTTAGGGAATCTTTAAATTCTCTATTTTGAAAATACAAAACTGCATTTTTAAGACTCTGATTTAGGAGGTTTTTGATTAGCACCTTTCTTATCAAGGGTCAACCCTCTAGTTTGTTTTTTTCCAAGGAACAACATTTAAGTGCCAAATTAGCAATGAACAAGGGAATTAAAGCCACTGGGTTTCCTGAGCTCTTTATTAGTTGTTACCCATCAGTGAAGTGCTGCAGAAGCAGAGGCTGTGACTGTTAATCTGCTATCAAATGATGCCCGTCATTGTTGTCACAGTTGCCTGTGTAAAAAGCTGTTGCAATAAAAGCAAATCCTCAGTTTGGGCAGAATTTTTGCAGCTTTGATGCGTCTTCTTCCTAGGCCAGGCATAACATACTCCAGGAGAGGCCAAATCAGAACCTTTGACTAACTGAATTTTTCAATCTATTGAATTAAACATGGCAAAGCTTCTTTCCTGGCTGAACTCATGTTCACCCATGCAGAAAATACGGAATGTAACGTTATTTAAGCAATTTAAAAGGGAATTAAAGATTCATCCATTGTATCAGGTATCTGACTTGGGGCTAACATTTTAATCTCAATCACTGCTCCAGTGTTTGCCATTCAGAAACTCGGAGATAACAGTGAAGGTTAATTCATGCAGGGTTGATAAGTATGGCTGGGTAGCAGGGAACTGCAAAAGATGCTAATGCAGTTATTGTTTACCTTAGCCTATTGCACTTGTTGGAATAATCGTTTGGGGCTTTTGCATTTCTGATTTATTTGGGGGTTTGTTGTCTTCAGAGCTGCTGCCCTGACCACAGGAGGAACGTGGGTTTTTTTCTGTTGTAAGCAAGTCCATCAATTTTATTAGAAACATTTGCCAATCAGCTGTTGCAAAAAGATTTACAAACAGTTTTCTGGGGGGATTTGGTTTAAAAAATGATAGCTGTCACAATTTCCTAGATTCTTGTCCTTCTCTGACATCACCTGCAGGATGCTCTGCCCAGGGTGGCCTCTTCTTAATTCTCATCACTTGTTTGTAACAAAGGTTAATCTTACATTGAAAACATCCATTCCAGAGCTGTGGACATCTATGAAGTCCCTACAAATGACTTTTTGGTCTCTTTGGATGCTGCTCAGACCTAAAGCATCCCAGTCCAGTGTGAGCCATGAACTTGCTGGGGTGTATTTTGTTGTACCTCGGCAATTCTTCACAGCAGGTGTTGACTTCTCCCAGGTTTCCTCTCATTTGGGTGTCTTTTCTAAATAAAGCTGCATTTCTGAAGTAGCAAAAAACAGTAGTGGTATCAATCATACACTTCAGAATTAAGTCTCCCCACGTATTTGTGATGATCTGTTCCTTTTTCCTTGCTTGATGCAGAAGTGAGATATTTCCCTTATGCAAGCACTGGCAGGCCTATTTTCTATTATTCTCCTGTATTTATCAACAGATAATATCATCACCCTTTTTCATTCAATTATACTCTTTCTGCAGCTTTCCACCTCTGCCCTGCTTAATAACAAAGACTATCCTGGGCCTTTGGAAGTGAAGACATATTTCCACACTAGATGTTGAGTTGATTTTGGATGTTTCTTTTGGATTTGTTTAAAAAAATCTTCTACCAGACTTTCCACAGTTCTCCAGGACTTGCTTTCCAATAAATCTGAGGCTTAGGCACCTACCATAAATTTCAGATGGTTCTTAAAGAAGATTCAATTCATTTTTATTGCAAATATGGCTTTTCCCAGCACCTTTGGGAGCAGAAAAAGAGAACATGATGCGAGCACTGAAGATGAGAGGCACACAAAAAAATGTGAACTGCTGAATTTACTGTCTAGCTATAATGAGGTATTGCTTAACAATTAAGTTAAATTATGCAGCTGTTTCCTACTATATTGTGCTAATGCATGGGAGAAATGGTAATTTTCTGATTGGAGAAGGTTGTGTGGAGGAAACTGAAGCCTTCCCTGTTCCTGAAACAATTCATTTTGTGATTAAAAAAGGAAGCTGGTGTTTTTGCAGCTGGCAAAATAAAGGAGGACAATCCAAGGAGGCCTGTTAGTCAGGGACACCAGAAAATAATCCCAAACAAAAGCTGCAGAAGGAAAAAAGCTTGCAAGGGTTCCCATGACACACAAGAGCAGCTCAGGGGTTTCCGTGGTGAACCAGCAACAGGTTTCAGAGTTTCTAAGAAATACTGTGTCCACCCAATCTTGTCCACCATATGTCTGAAGTTTCCCCTACAAATGTGTTATTTCAACAACACGCGCTCAAAAATTCCAGGGAGCAGTTAATATTTTAAAGCAAAATCTACATGTACCTCAGGGACATACATCAGCTTTAAAAAGCTAAACAGACCCCAACTTTGCCCACCACTAAGTTGTCATAATCTTTAAGTTTTGACAAAATTTTGCTGGAGGATTAAGTGAAAATTGAAGCTTTGGAAAAATGGAATAGTCTAGAAAAAGTAAACCCAAGAGGACATCCCAAACTCTGCATGTGGAAAGTGCTCTTGGGAAAAGTGGCTACAGAAAGCAGAGAAGAAATTAGGTATGTTAATTGGAGCAGGTGGCTTCTTTTTTATTATTACATTTTTGACCAGCTTGAATTCTTGACTATTTAAAATTCCTGTCTAACAAATTCATAAATAAATCTGTATTACCCATTGTTCAAACTTATTTACAGAAAAAAACCCCCAAAACAAACTGTAGATGAAAACCCATAATCGCTTTTGAGGAAAAAATGAGAGCTTTTCAATTAGCATCCATCCTTCAGATGATCCTTTTATTCCAATCATCTGGTTTGCATTATTCTTTTGTTTTAGTCAGCATTTCCTTTTTTACAAGGTTGAATTGGGGGAAAATATAATTTTATTTCACATTTTATGAGCCTGAATAACGTAAAATGAGGTTGTGCCACGCTTCATGACCATGCATATTGAAACACTTGCTATAAATACATTTACTTTTGGTTTAATCTTGTGAGAAAGCCCTGCCTGGAAATGAGAATGAAGAAACCTAAGAAAACACCATTTGGAGTCATTCTTGCTTTTGTTTCCACCAGTTGTTCCATAAAGGCAAAGCAGATTTAGGCTTTTTAATTCCTTGAGTGATCTAATTCTTTAAGCTACTTTTGTACTGACTTTTTATATTGTGTTACACTTATTCACCAGAAAAAAACTTAGTCTATGATCAAGTGAGTTTCAAGATCTTTTTTTTATATCTTGTCCACCGTGTATCTGTCTGAAGTTCTCTCTAAGCAGAAGGAAAGACTCTGAAGCTATTATTTGTTCCCCCATTTCTCCTGGAATGATTAAAGAGTTTTTACCCATAGAACAAAACACTCTTTGTTTTCTGTTGGAAAAGGATAAAAGTTTGGGAAGTCCTCCAGGATCTAAAAATTTATTCTTCAGGAACAACCTTGAATATTTACAGAAAAAGGAAGCATTTAAAACAGGCCATGTTAGTAAATTCTCAGTTAATAGTCGATATATTGATAATAATGGTGCATTGATAGTATGAAAAGTGTAAAGAAAACTGATTATGTGCCAAGTTCAATTCTGAGCCTTACAAATATTGTAATACTTTACAAATGTACATGTTGCAGCCATGTAATAACCAGAGAAAATCCCCCATTCTTGAAACATGAGGTTAGCACAAAAGCTGTCACAGACTCTTAACTAGTGTCATAAATATTCCCCTGTAATCCCCACAACGTGAAATCTTTCACTGCCTGTCCCCTGAAGGTATATTCCTCATTTTCATACTTACAGCACAATGATAAATTAGAGCTTAATGCTGCTGTGCCACTAAGCTACCCAAGACTTTTTATAAGCAACTATCCAAATGTTCAGAAATATAAAAAGCAGTTTACGCAGCACACCACTTTTTTTTTTTTTTTCCCAAATGCTTGACCCTTTTTTCTAGTAAATCACTGGCAAAAAATGTTCTGACTTCTTCCTTCTTTGCACTACCTTGGTTGCTTCTGTTTTTGCAATCAGAGCAATTAAAAGTTTTAATACAATTTATCAGCCTAGATCATCTGGGTTCCTCCAGCAGTGTTTGTGGAAATCACCTGTGCCTTAGGCTCTGAACACCACATTCTAAGGAAACTCGTAATATATATAAACATCTTTCTGACAGAGCTTAGTGGATAAGTGATGTTGTGCCATAATCTAGGAGACAAAGCCCTTGAAATTGGTTCCATTTTAAGATAAATTGGCAAAGCACCATCCTGTAGAAAGGTGTTAATAACAAGAAATCAATATTAAAAAAAAAAGAGAAACTATGTTCGGTACGTACCTATATGTATAGACCAAATGTAGCCATTTTTTGTGAGGGACTAATTAATTTTATTAGAGAGTAAGTAAATTCAGCTGCAAATGTTTGAGAATCTAATGACTTCCAGAGATTCAGAATGAATTCAGCAATAAAAGCTAATTAGAAGGGAAATGGATGCCTAAAATATCCCTGGTGTGCAGAAAGGAGGAGTATAAAGACCATTCATTGAAATTAAAATTTAACAGTAGCCTAATGCTGCATGACATAAAATTCCATCTGTTGTGCAGAGCCACTAAACAAAGATACATGGGGACTAGCACGTGGTGTCTGAGCTTTGCAGCTCCTCAATGGATGTGTTTTAATGTCAAACCACTCCATGCAAAGAGGAGTCTGATGTTCACAAGAGTCATTTTAGGGTGGGATGATTCCTGTAATTACTAGATTAGAGAGGAAAAAAACCCTAAAAGTGAGGCTGCGTTAGCGAGACGTTTCATTTTTAATTAAGTAAGTGGGGTTTCTTCCTGCTTTTTCTTAATTTTCAATCCTTACAAGTGTAGAACGGGTACATTTTAGTACCTAGAGGCTGTAAAATCAGTGTCCAGACCATTTCCTAGAGGTGTCTGCCTGGTGCACCTTGTAGGCTTCAAAGAGAGTTCAGGAGCAGAGTCAATGTCTCACAGCATCTCCTCTGAAATGCTGTGGAAGTTTCTGCAGAACACGTGTAAGGAAGTAAATGACAGCTCTGAATAATTGATCCTAGGAAGTCTGGCTGTTCAGAGAGTGGTTTGAGTGGTTTTGTACTGGCTGATTAGCAGGGATTGCTCTAAGGAGCTTCCTGAACCTGAATACCCTGAAAACAGTTCTCAGGATCTGGGCTGATTTATTGATGAAGGTGGTTATATTGTAATTATATCTCCATATTAGATGAACACAGCTCTAATAATTCCATTTTGATGACTGGAGACATGCAGCAATCAAAAAGCATCTTGCTCAATGACATATCTATTGGGTTTTTTTTCTAGAGGATGGTTTTATTTTCAGGCATATGTGCTGGGCTCGATCAGCAGCTTTTCAGAAAGTGAATTTCCCAAAGTGATGGTATCATTCTTAGCACAACACGAGTGAGGGCTGTGATTGTTACCTGAGGCTAACTGCATGCTGAATTAGGCCATAATGTCACAGGAGATGCTGTTTGAGATGCATATAGTGCATTTTTGGAATGCCTGCACATACATCAGTAATTCAGCACCTCTGTTCTGGGACATCTCTCAATGCA
Source organism: Brachypteracias leptosomus (assembly GCA_013401335.1). Classification (NCBI taxonomy): domain Eukaryota; kingdom Metazoa; phylum Chordata; class Aves; order Coraciiformes; family Brachypteraciidae; genus Brachypteracias; species Brachypteracias leptosomus. The sequence goes on along the minus strand of VYZX01027718.1, from coordinate 30,843 downwards.
GAATTGATGATTACTCCAGAACACATACAGGGAAAGAAAACAAGGGGTTGTGCAGAGTCACCATCCTCTTTTTTTTAGTGTAAGACCAAGGTTCAGTGCCTTTCTGGACATCTTTCAGTCATTAAGAATATGTAAAATATAAACGTAAGCAGGTTGCTAATGGGAATCTCTCTATTTGCAGACCTGCAGAAAGAATACCAATTTCCATTGTTATTTTTTAATAAATACCTTGTATAAAATCACAACATATTTAGACATGGAAAACTTAATTGTCAAACTGCAGAAGTCTCTAGGAAGGAACACAGGTAGTGTAGTATTTCACCTCAAAAAGTTGTAGACGTGGTCTGCTTGTGCTTCTGGAGATGTTGGGAGGTTGGTGACTTGTTTATCAGTGTCCCAAATGTTTTTTGGGTACTTTATGTCCAATTCAAGTCCATCCTATCTGGAATGATGGCAGCAGTTCAGCTTTAACTTCACATCTAAACATCCAGTGTTCATCAGAGCATCACCTCAATCACATTTTTTGTTCAACTTCTCAGTGAAGTGGATCCTCATTTTCAGCTCAGATTTTTTACCTTTGTTGTATACGTTGTCCTGATGAAATGTCCTGTAAAATGAAAACAGTGAGATGTTTCACTGAAATAAACCAAACATCCAAAGCACCAGGGAGAGTTCATTTACTTTTTGTTTTTCTCCCTGAAAATAGTTGGGCTATTCTAAAGGGTTTATTCCAAACAAAATCTCCCTTTCTAAATTTATTTTTCTCCAGCTGCATCTATGGCTAAATTTGGTATGCTCCTAAAAAGATTGAGATTTTATCCCCATGTTTTAAGGCAACTGAGAGCCCCGTGGTTTAATATTTTTTAAGGTTATTTCCTGAAGCTGTTGCCTTTGACTGCTCTTCTAGGAACCAGTTCTTGGGGACACGCAGTCAACTCGTTTTTATTGCAACCCATTCAAGCCATTAAGCAGCATAATTTCAGCTACCATGGAAATGCTGATTAAATCTACAGGTTTTATTTTGCCATTTTAGCTGTGCCTTGACAACTAATTGCTAGTTTGGTTAGGCATCAGAGGGGTATTGAATCTTTGGAATAAAAATGCAGTGAGTTTGCATCCCAGAAAGGGATGGATCTCTCTCATCCACGTTTATCCCTTGCTAAGTAGTACATCAATATCCACGACTCCTTAGTCCTCTGGTTGCCAGTTTGGAGTGAGGAAGGAGAAACACCTTAATTAGGGAGGAATCATTAATGCCATGATTTAAGAGTCAAAGTGTAGTTTAGGCTACAGGGCTGGTTGTTGGCATGGCAAGAGGGTGGGTGGGAAGGGGAACCTCCCACCTTGTGTAGGTGCCCCGGAGGGCACCATGCATAGCACCTGGCGTGACACTGCCCAGGGTCCCTTGCTCAGATGAGACCCCCAGTTTGAAAATTATGAAGATTGCTGATGGGATTTGAGTTAGCAGTTCATGGGCTGTGGCCTTCCCAGTCTGTACTGGGTCTACGTGGTGGGGTGGAGGTTGCAGATGGTTTCTGTGAGGAGAGGCTGGGGCTGCCCTGCACCAGACCCAGCTGAGCTCCTCAGCCATAGATGTCACCTTTCAGGAGAACTAATTTAAGTAAGGGCAGAACCACTTTTCAGCTAGTGAGGAAGGGCAGGAGAAGCAGCTTGATCTGTGGGAAGGTGATGATGATGATGATGATGATGATGGTGGTGGTGGTGGTGGTGCAGCAGTAGAGGTTTGTTTGTGATGAGATTCCTGTTGATGCAGGCAGGAGCTGGCTCCTGGCAGGAACCGTGGCCCATGGAGAGGAGCTGGATTGCCCTGGAGGAGCAGTGGCCTGTGGAGAGGACCTGGCTGGAGCTGGAGCAAACCCTGAGGAGAAGAGAGCTGCAGAAGGTACTGTTGGGTGCTGGCCCTCACCTTGGTGTCCTTGCTCTGCCTGGGGAGGGAGAGGAGCTGGGAATGAGGGAGGGAAGTAGAGCTTGAGATAAAGGGGGAGAGAAATGTGTTTTGAATCTTGTCTGTGCTTTGAGTTCTCCAACTCCATTTTATCCAGCAATAAATTTGGTTAATTTTCCCCAAGTAAGTTTGTTTTGTCTGTGACAATTACATGTAAGTGTTTGCCCTGATGGCTGTTCTTATAGCCTGTATTTTCCTCTCATTCCTGTATCTATTCCTGGTTGGTACTGCAAGTGGTTTACCTGGTAATGATGTGGTATTACTGGTTTTATGGCATCATTTAGTTCTTCAAAGCAGGGTGTAAACACTATGTGTTTAACTCAATGACTTAGGCATTTTAAAGCATGGAGATGTTGCTGGTGTTTCTTTGAACCCTCATGGCATGGTGTGGTCATGTTGTTTGTTTCATTAGGTAATCTTAAATACTGTGTACAATAGTCTTATATTTAAGATTCCTTTTTTTAAATGGAAAGACATATAGTGTGTTCTGTAGCATGCAAATAATACCTCTTAGTATTAAGGTATTAATTAAGGTATTGAGAGGATTTAAGGTGTTGAGAGTATGTCCTGAAGTCTATCTGGCTGTTTTCTCAACAATAATTACATTTTATCTGAATTGATGTTGTAATATTTGCCAGTGTATCCTGAAATCTGATACTATGAAAGTTCAGAGTGAGAGGAATGAAAGCAGAATGAAATCCTGAATTTGTAAAATCCTCACAGAATTCTGAATAGCACCATGTGGTAGAACTGTTCCTTAAGCCAACGCGTTGATGGATGAACTAAGTACTGCTTGCTGTGTTTACACATACAAACTCCCTTCAGAACTTTAATTTACAAAACATTATAGCCAAGAAAATATTGTGTGGAGATTAGTAGCTGGCTGCCTGGCATTGTCCTTTGAGGTGGAGATGAATTTTCTTATTGTATTTGCTGTATGAGGCCTGTACTTTGGGTGGTGATTTTCCTGAGAAGATCCTCTGTATGTTTAGATCACAGAACAGAACTTAGATGATGGGAAAGATGAAATTCAAAATAATAACAGGTGCTTTTTTTTTTCTTTAAACTGTGATGGTAAATATAGATATTGTTACTTGATACTATAGGTGTAGCACCACAGACCCTCTGTGTGCAGCAATCTCTTACTGTTGAGATGCAGCTCTGTGTATTTCTGCTTTATAAATAAATACAACTCCAAGCTTAATTTGATGTTAACGCTGAGGTCCTGTTTCTGTTTGGCTTTGCTTGTCAGTTGTGATGTTTACCTCTGGCATTGTTTCTGCTCTGGAATGATCAGGAGGCAGCTAAACCCCTTTTCTAGATGGCTTATATACTTATATTCTAGATTGTTTATATACTGTACAAAAGACTCAAGTCTTGGGATTTTCCATTTCTTAAACCTCTGCACCAAATGTCAGAACTTTTGCATTTAATGTTTGCTGTAGTTGCAGAAAACCACTTCCCTTGAAGTATGGAATGGCACAACTCTAATATTTATTCCATTAATTTACTCTCCTCCACTGTCTCTACCATTTTTGCAGTTTCTGCATGCAGCAGACTATCTGTCTTGTAATTTAATCCGCTAAATTATGTGTATGATGGGTCTGTGGACTTTGGATGCTATATTCACCTTGTTTGTTTTTTAAAAACACAAAAATACTCAAGATTCTTTCTTTTCCCTTATGCTCAAGGCTTCATGGGAATAGATCAGTAGCTAACTGATGAGAAATCAACAAGGAAAGAATCAAGGAAGGAAAACTGGAAAAAAGTTACAGGACAAAAAGATTTTTTTTGAGCTTGTCTTCCTGCCCTTTCTCTCTGCTTCTCAGTCCATGTATAACTGTGGTGCTTGATAGATTTTTGAGTAGAAGCAATACTAGAAGAGCCTTCCCAAGGTACTATGACAGCCTCCATTATACCTGCTTTATTCTTAACAGCCGTTTCTTTTACCTGTTCTTAAAAATGATTTCACATTAGAGATGATGTTCACATCACTCCAGTTGGTAGGGAAAGTGGAGGGCTGAAATAGAGGCTTATTTTCTGGAGAGGAAATTGAATCCTTACTACTGCAGTTCAAGATTTTCTCATCCTATAGAGAACTTCTGTTTTGCAGAATACTTTTGCCTACTTATGGGCTATTATTGTATTTTTCCTTATTCTCTTCTTTGAGCTAAACAATTCCAAATACTTGTGTCTTTCTTTATAGAAAATAAAGACAGAACTTCATCTTTCTTCTTTATTCTCTCCATTTTGCCCCTGATTTCTGCAAATGCAAGTGAAGAGCTGGAGAACCTGCTCCAACCAGAGCTTTATCCCTTTTGTCTGTGGAAAGGCTGCCTGAAGATCCTGACTCTCCATTCTCAGCTATCTGAGGGGGGTATTTGGCTTTCACTCAACAGTGTAGCACTGTTGACTCATGCTCTTCATTGAAGCACAACAAACCTCACATCTTTTTGTGCAAAACTAACTGCTTGATCCAGGTCCTACATTAGCATAGCTACTTATTCACACCTAGGTGCAGAGCCTTCCCGTTGTCCCCACTGAATAAATATCCTTTGCTTTTCATCTCCTTTCCCACTTGTGGAGTTCATTTGAATTCCTGCCTTGTCCTCCAGCTTCTTTGGAGTCCCCACAAGCTTTGTTATCTGCAGATTTAAAGACTCATTGAGATTTCACAAGGTCTTGATATTTGGTGCCCATCCAAATGTTGAAACCTGGGAAATGCACCCAGTCCTTAAACAATGGACTTTGTTCCCAAATGATGGGAGCATCTGGGGACTATCTTAGTTTAGGAAGGTGAAAGAAGAACTATGTGTTCCATAATTTCTATTTAAAAGATATCTATGCCAGATAATTGGTAACTTAGGACCAATTTCATGGAAGAGCAAGAAAAATAATAACAGATTTTGCCAAAATAAAAGGTTTAGGCAGACAGGTGAAAGATCTCTGTTAATCTTCCAGGTTATATGCATTTTATTTGAACGTAAATGCAGTTTTTAGGATGTTTCTGTAATTCAATTATTGCCTTAAACCAGAGTACAGGCAATATTAGGAGGAAAGTCAGACCTGTGCAACAAGAGTTGAAATCTACATTAAAAAGAACTTTGCAAGACAATTAATTTCCATTTTTAATCATACGTGGTGAAGACAAGTACTTGAAGTATTTTCAAATGCTGTGGGATGTAATGAAGGAGTAAGGAAGGAGGGGGTGTATCTTCACCAGCTATTGAGATAGGAAAAATAATGACAAAATTTGCATCCAAAAGGCAGTCCATACTTTATATGCACACTGACAATCCCCCATAAACATAAACAGAACAATTTGCTTTATTAATTTCAGAGTCGAAATAAATACAAAATTGCTTTAGAAGGAGGTGGCAGTCCTTACATGTAATTAAAGAATAGAATCATGGAGTCATTAAGGTTGGAAAAGAACTCAGGTTAGTCTAAAATGGGTTGAATTACACTGTTCCACCACTGGCAACTCGTCGTGGTTTAATTACTACAGGGAAAAGTCTTACACACAGGAGGGGGAAAAAAAGCTTGTCAGGAACACTGCTGCTCTTTATTTGTTTGCCTCATTTTGTGTACACCTTAAAAACATTATTTATGCTTTTGTAGAAAGGTTCTTCACAGGAAAATGAATTGTTGCTTAAAATGATATAATGGCTTTCAGCAGCTACAAATATAAGCAGAGTTATGGTAGCGTCTGTTTCAAGTCTTCAGTGATGTAATTAAAGGCAGTGAGAGAGGTTTACAAGGCTCAAAACTGTGGGAGTGGGAGTGCACAGATAAATAGGTGAGAGTCAAGATGAAAAGAGAGGATGCCTTTATTAAATGTATTTAAATCTTCCTTTGCAGTGAGGGTTAAAGATCAACCATCAGACTCTTTCAGTAAAACCAGGCTGGGGGTCTCAGAGGAGGCTTGACAAGGCCACAAAGAGTGGTCCTGGGGAAGGGGAGCAGAGAGTGGTGATGCTGTGATGGTCACCTGGTATTTTCATTGGTTCTGTGTTTGTGGAGGTGGGACTCGTGAGCCACAAAGTTCTTTTCAGAAGGGAAAAAAATAGGATAAAGCATTAACAGACATGAAGGGTGAGAGGCTTTGCCTGAAAAAGAGGGAAATGCAGATGATGCTTGGTGGTATTTGACATTTACCTGTAAGGACAAATTACTAATGGGAGGTTTTGAGCTTGAGTTCAGTGGTTGAAACCAATAAAAGAGAAGCAATGTGCACTTGGCCAAATCAGGAAAGAATTAATTTCAATATTGTTATTCATTGGAAATACATTTTTCTCACTTGCATGTATCTATCTCCTTATAAGTAAGTGAAAGAAACTTTTTTAGGAGTATTTACATTCTGTAATATGAAGGAGCACACTTCAAACTTGAACAGCTCTTTACTGCCTGGTGCCTTTTCTGCCTGCTGCATCTTTAAGGAGATGATCTGGGTGTGCTGTCAGTTGTGGGTTGCTATTGGTCACCCAGCCCATTAACTGAGGCAAACACACAGCAATTCAGCTTGACATCCTTAACGAGAGTTCCATGGCTGCTTAATTATCTGCCTATAACATGGGGAGACTTCAGTGTTATGAATGGTGTGTGCTGAGTCCTCTGACAAGACATAATGATCCTCATCATTGTGGAGCCTGTGAACAGAATAATCTGATCAGTTCATTAAGACTAGAGAGGTCTGAACACACTAATAATGCCCTTGTTTACACTCTGAATGCTGGGGACCAAATTAATTTCGGGTATAATTCCATAAGCTTTAATGCAGTGGCTCTGTGGATGCTCTCAACCCAAGGCAAACAAGTCCTTTCTTTGGAGGAAACTCCACCCTGACAGTTCTTTTAGGTCTCAATTGAGGTGTATGTTGCTGGAGGTTTGTACAGAATGAATTGTGTGTGCAGTTTTGCCATATAATGCCAATTTTTGACTCACTTAAATGCTCCTAGAGGAAAATACGTGGTTCAGCTCTTGAGCTCGACAGAGCTACACCAGTGATTATCTTGTCAATGCGACTTTACTGTGGTAATTTTTGATATCATTTTCTGGGATTATATACATGATGAAACTAGTCAGTCTGAAGGTGTGCTTTGAACCTGGAGAACTTGACTAAATCTGATTAATTATGACTTCCTCATTGCTGGAAAGGAAATGGTGAGATGCACTACAATGAAATATTCAGAAAATCTGCTCTGTCCTGGTGAATCTCACCTCCTTCAGGATGCCCTCCCGTGCAAGATTGATTGGAACAGCTAGGTTAGGTTCCTACTTTTAATTTCTGTTTAAGGAACGTGTCTCTATACAAAAAGAAGGTAGACTGCAATCCCTTTTAGTCAACATCCTTCTGTCACTTCAGACTTGATGATTTCATTGATGATTTAAGATCTTGAATCTTTTAATGTGCTCTCTGGAATTGCAGTTTATCCATTTTGAGGTTGTATTTAGCGTAGAGTTTTGTTTCTCTGACCCAAAGGGGCACCACATTTGAAAAGCTCTGTTTAGAAACAGTGGGAGTTACCCAAATTCTTCACAGAAATACAACTCTTGTCTTTAAGGCTGTTTCATAGGAGAGAGTTTTAGGCAGAAACTTCTCCATCCAGTGTTGAAGTGACTTTTCTCTGCAAACAGGGGTCAGTGGAGCTCTGCCAGTGTGGAGGAAGAAGGTGGCCCTGGGTGGAGGGAATTCCCTTCTGGCACTCCTGCCAGTTACAGTGTGAGCCCTGCACTGTTTGCTTCCACACCCCTTCAGTGAGAATTGACTTTGTGATTAGAGAGCTGGAGCTGTGCCCGTGGACTCCTCTCTCTCCTCTGGGAATCAGCAATACACTTTAGGAAGGATTTGGAAAGCTTTCATTGTTCGAGGGGTAACTGTTTGTCTGCCTGTCTATTCGTGTCTCCATCAATAAGTAGCAGCTTCATCAAATAACTAAATTTGCAGCTTAACTGAGTTTTCTAACCAAATTGCTAAACTTTTCCAATGAACTAATAGAAAATCTCTCCCATTTCCCAGTGTTGAGATACAGCTGGGGCAGGGCTGCACTTGACATTTATAAACGTGCAATAAGTAACAGGATTTTATGCAGGAATATACTGATTCCTGATTACATTGCTCACCTATTGTCATTACTGACTCCTCCAGAAATAATTGATGGGAGCACTTCTTCCTCATCCATGAAGAGCAGAAATTTTCAATGACATTTCTTTCAAAAGCACTGATTATCCTACTCCCTAGACATGTGGGGAGGTAAGGTGAGGAAGGGTTGTCCTCACAGCATTTAAAATCAGGTTTTATTGTTTCTAGGGCATTATCTCAGTGCTCTAACTCTTACACAGGTTGTGAGGAATCAAAACGTGGTAGATCAGTTATTACTGTATTTAAGAATTACTTTCCTTTTGCCAAGTTTTATAGAAAGCATTTGTTTTATAAATTAGATAGAAGCAACAAGTGTATCAAAATTGGACTGAATATCAGTCCAATATCAACTCATTCCTGACACTGGTCTAGTTTTAAAGGAACTATTTCATATGGTGTTCACTTGAAATAAGTAAAACACATTGATGGTGTTTTACAGCCTCTCTGTGCATGGATTTTGTTGGTATTGGTCACACCTGATGGTGAAATACCTTTGGAATTATGCCAAACTTAGAGCTAGAACACTTGGATCTAATTATTGCCTCATAAATGGCACACAGCAATAGTTCTGGGCTTTCTTAATCAGAATACTTAATCACGGTGATAGGCATAATTTGGATTAATAGCCAGTAAGTCTGGAATTCTACTTTTTTTTTTTTTTAAGCTGGACTAAATATTCTGCAGCTAGTCTTTTAATAACTCTGATGACTGTGTTGTAGTGACCTTCCTTCATATACTGCTGCTGACTGGCTGGATTATTTTTACTTCCAACTCTTAAATTCCCTTGCTCTAGTTTTTAAGCACTTCCTGGCAAAGATTTGTCACCATTTTTATTCTTCCTTCACATTTTTTCCAATCCATTTCTAGAAAGGCCAATGGTATATTTTTTTAATTCTCTTCAGTTTTTATGAAAAAATAAATAATGTTTTTATTTTTGTCCATCCTGCTCTTATTCCAGAAGTATATATGAGAAATATTCCAGGAAGAAATGCATTTTAAGAGGTCCACAAATCCCTAAAAGGAGACAGGTGTTAAAAGATGATACTAGCATGTGGAAGTTAATGTCCTCATTCTTTCTATATAATCACAAGAGAAACAGAGGTTCTGGATACTTGAATTATACTCTAAATAAACCTTCTTACTGCACGTATAAAGAGCAAGATGTCTCCTTGACATTATGGAAAAAACATGCATTTTTCTGCATATGTATTTCATGTATACACTACATAAGAGTGTAGCTAATATTGGGAAAACCCACCTTGATTCTGGAATAATCAGCATTCAGTAGCACAGGAATAATTTATTTTTTTTCTCACCTCTGTTTTAGAGTTTGCTAATTTTAGGCAAAAATAAGCTGCCCACCCAAACTAAATAAATTACCTTCCTCAGTGAGGATCATGAGAGACTTTTCCCAATTCCTTTCCTCACCTGGAGCCAGTGTTAGGATCTCAGTGGAGTTCCCCCTGCCCTGTTAAGAGTGTGAACTCATTCAGATATTTCACTCCTGACAGGTAGAAATTAAAATGTCAATCTCTGCAGTTATTTTCCCCTTCCCCCCCAAAAGTGACAGAGATGGAAGGCTAGCCAAATGAAATATGGAAGGGATTATTTTTAGTGAAACAAAGGAAAGAAATAGCTTAGAAAATGAGATTGTTTTAAGGAAGTTGTGCTTTCATTCAAAGGCCCATCCTTTCCAGTGCAGCAGCATTCCAGCGGTAAGAACATTTCCATTCGTAATGAAATATATTTTTTTCTGAAAAAATGGAGTCTGTTTGCTCCTATTAAGCAACATTTAGTTTTCAGCAAAGACTTTCTCCATGGGAAAGGCGTTTTAGGCTTATTCATGTGCTGCCTGTTGCCTTTTAAACACCCCATGTGAGGCTTTTCCAGTGTGATGTGCTAGATGAATGCATCCTTAATTTCTGTCATACCCAGAATAGATAATGATGAAATGTTCCATATAGGATGTCATAAAAATGTCACCTCTTGCTCATTTATAGTATGTTTGTCATTGTAGGCTACATGTTTAGGTCAGATGAAATTGCAGGGGAAATAATGACTCAAATATCAGTAAGAGCAGTGTTGGTTCTACACCAAATGCAACCCTTCTGTTCCTAGCTAGGAAAAGGTTTGAAATACAGGAAAATCTTGAAGTTACAATTATTAAAAAAAAAAATTAAGAATAAAATTATTAAACTATTACAGCTTTGTTTCTAATTTAAAATAACCAATCTTGTCATAGAGCCACTGAATGAGTCTTTACTTAGCTATTAACCAGTGCTTGCAAGGGTGTAATAAAATGGGATTTTTTTTCATGGCATCCTTTATAGAATTTAGAGTAATAGAGGTTGGAAGGGATCTCTAGAGGTCATTCAGTCCATCTTACACCATTTGTCTGGTGGAGACTTAATCATATATAACCTCTTCAGCAACATGCTCCCCTGAAAGAGAGGACACAGAAGGGGAAACGTGTCTATTTTATTTGTTAAATGGCTTTTTTTGTTTGTAGAGTTTACAGAATAGTTCTTAATAGCACTGAGATACGTGTTACCCCATAATGTATTGGCACCAGCAGAAAGAGAACTTGCAGTGCTTTTGGAGAGCAGTTAATCCCAACTGCTGGGTCCTACAGTGGTGGCAGGAAGAATTTAATAGCCTTACCTTCCCTTGGAATAGCCAAAATAGAGAGAATTCGTTTCAGCTAATAACTTGAGTTATCTGTACTGGATAATGTATTTTTCTTATGCTCAGTTACACTAGTGGAATCTCCAGGAGTTACAAAGGATAAATAAATGAAGGCAAATATTTAGCCTGTTGGCCTCTGTTTTCAGCAAAGATGAAGATACATTTTCCTTCAATGTAAGTATTGACCTCCTCTTTCTTTGGGTCAATACTTAGTTCTTGACTGAATTAATCTCAATAGATATCCAAACAAAGAGCAACATTTATTTATCAAAATCAGTGGGAATGATGTTTATGTGGGGAGCAAATAATGGGTTTCCAAGAATTTTCTGTTAAAGTTTTACTTAAATTTCTAAAGAACCCAACACTTATCAATGGAATACTTGCTTCTTTAGCCTTGCCAGTGATGTTAAAGCAGCTGAAATTTCCAATATTCTTTTCTTCAGAAGTTTCTATGTGTTTGGCCTGTATTTTAAGAAATCTGGTATGATTTTCTCACCAGATCATGAGCAGAGAATCTCTTAATGCGTTTTAGGCAGGACCAGCTCTCTCCAAGGTGGGCAGTGTCCTTGCTTATTAGGTGTCAGCCACTAGCTACAGTTTAAATATATTTAGAAGTGATCAGACTTGGCATTTTAGTAAAGAAAAAGCAGGTGAGAGGAGGAAGAAATATTTGTGTAGCCTTGCTTTATATTTCAAGTAGTATTTGAGACTTTTAGAAGAGTCTGGTTGTCAGTGGTTTGTGGCTTGATAGTAGAAGTTCTAAGCTTGGAAATAAAAAATTTCTTCTATGCTTCTTTACTCTGAATACAGGGAAATTAACAATGACCTGACAAGCCCCGAAGACTTCAAAGATTTAACAATTAGTAAATTATCTTTTTGAATGATGCACTTTGGGTTTATTCTCTGAAGGAGCTACCACATAATAGAGAAGTCCAGATAAAGTACAGAATCTTTGCAGTCCCGAGTAAATTCACGTTAAGCAGGTTCCTTCTCTTTGTAGATGGTTGATTTTGAATTGATCTGTTTAAATTCTCTTCAGACAGCAATTAGTCATAGACTGTCAACAAGTGAAAACAAGGCTGTAATTATTAACTCACAGGGATATGTTGCTGTTCATAATCAGATAGAGATACGACAGCCAATTTGATAATTTCATAAAAATGCTCAACCAAATTACAGCCTTGTAATAACTTGATGGCAGTTTTATCTTTGATACTATGGTTGGTGCTAGTTAATATTGGCATAACAGCTTCTTGGAGAAATGGTTGTCTTCCTAATCAGATGCCCTCCGTGGTGGGGAGAAGATGTGTGCTAATGAAGCAGCAATCCATACTGCAAGGGTTTGAGCAGTTTACTTTCAAATAAAAATCCCAAACAAGAACAACAACAATAAAATAAAATAAAATTAAAACAACCAAAAAACCCCACCCACTGAACCCCCATTATTATTCCAAAGCTATTTGTGGGCAAGCATCTGGCCCCCTCCCTATGTACCAGTCATCCTCCAGCATTTATTTCTGGTGCTGAGTAAGTAGACTCTTACAATGGGGGTTTTTTAATCCAGGCTACTGGTATCACAGGTACAGAGTGTTCCCACGACGCTGAGACTTGCAAGCAGATGGTGTGAGCACAGCAAGAGAAAGTGGGATGAAAATCCTGCTCAGAGAGTGGGTTGGGACACTGCTGAAGGCTCCCACCAGGCTGGGATGTGTTAGAGGGTTCTGAAGGCTCTCCAGAGGTGTTCACCAGGCACCTAGTTTCTAGTCTGTCCCTATCTTCTGTGACACCCAGATTCTGGCACAGGATTTACTATGGTGCCTTTTGCTACAATATCCTTATTTGCTGCTGTTTAAAGTCATTGACTGTTCCTATCAGACAGTTGGATTTGGTGTCTTTGCTACACTAAAGGATGTGGAGAAACCTGGTCCTAATTTTCATCTGCGTCACTTGAATTCTTTTCAAGCAGCAAGGAAAGGTTTAGGCAGTTCTGTTTGTATGTCTCTGCTGCCTTTCCTGCTCTCACCTCAGTTGGGGTGCTTTGGAGCTGTGTCAGAAGGGGGGAAAAAACAAAACAGGACTTGAGAGGTTGTTCAAAATCTTCCATGATTCTACAAAGCACGAAATTGAGGGTAACCTTAAGTTTAAGTAACTTTTTCCATAGTTAAATTATTCTGAGGTACACTGCAAGTGACACAATTTCAGTAGGTCTAGGAGGGGTTGGTCTTAAATGATGGTAGAACATACATTGGGGAGAACAGAAATATGGCAAAAATACAGTCTGGGAAGAAGCCAGTTGAATTAAATATCCTGGTGTCATTATATCAGACAATGACTTGGATTTGTATAACCTGTGACTGACTAAGGGAAGGTAATTACTGTTCCAGCCAGGAAAAATAAATAAGTATTCAACGGTGTTTTTCAGCCCCTCACACTGAAAGACTCATTGTATGGCCACCACAGAAAAATCTGAATAAATATTGTCCCATTCTGTTAAAAATGAAAGAGGGTGATATGCTGTAAAACGTGGAGACAACACAGCATTGAGGGAAGGAAAGAAAGAAACAGCAGATGCTGTTTTCCAGACTAAATCTCCTCTGATGCACTCCAGGGACCTCATTTAATCAAGCATCATTCTCACACTTCATCACGTATATTATTCAGAAATGATGAAGAATTCTGGGAATAAATTAGTCATTTATTTCAGGATAAATGGCTTTTAAAATTTATTATTATTCAAGCGATATTGAAAAATTGAGTTTTTCCTTGATTCCTCCCAGAGGCTTTTAGCTCAGCTTCAGCAGAAGCTGCTACTTGGAGGGTCCCACGGATCAGGACCCTGACTCTTTGTCAAAGTCATTTTTCTGGGACAGATCTTCTGCATTCTCTCTGCCTTTGACGATCAGCTTTTAAAATGCTTTTTTCGGGACAGTCTGACTTAGGGGGATGTCTATAATAATCTCATGATGAAAAAATTGTTGTTTTTCCTTTTTTTTTCTCTGGCTGTTTGCATTAAAGTGACTTATAAGGACACTCCACCACAACCCTTTCCTTTTGTTCTTGTCTTGTCAACTGCTGGGTTTTGCTGTCCTCCTCCATTACCCACTGCTGTTTACCTTTAGCACTTCACTTGTCAGCTCTCTAATAACAGTGCAGCATAACTTGACACTGTCCAGGTAAATATATTCACTGCTTTCTCCAAGAGCTTACACAAGCTGATGCTTCCCCAGGAAGGGTTCTGTCAGGTTTAATCACCCTGAGTGCTGCCTGGTCTCCCGTGCTAAGGGGACAACCACCAGCTTCCACCAAGCGTCAGGGTAGGTGTTTGTAAACAGGAGCTCTCTTCAATTAGTCTTGATAGAGGGGTTTTGATTAGCTTAATACCATTTATCCACCCTCTGTAGTTGGCAGTGTCTGGGTGATGAATTGGACAGGCAGATGATGAACTGCGTTTATCCTGCACAGTGGCTCTTCTCACCACTCTCCCCCTGGGCACTTCAGCCCTTTGCCAAGTGTTCTATAGGAGAGCACGTGTTATAGGTACTAAATGATGGTAGATTTAGCTTGGAAATGAGGGGTAGAGAAAGGGTGTTGCAGAAAGAATCTCCCTTCTGCACGTGTATATGTTTTGTACATGTCTGTGTATAGTTTTTTGTTCAAATGTCTTTTTTTGGGCCAAAAATTGTCTACCCTCTACCACAAATCAAAGAGCATTCTCACTCAACTTTTCCTTTTTTTAGCCATTTGAAAATTTTATTTTAAAGGAGACTGAATACTGACTTTTTATTGGAAAGAAAAGCTAAAGAAAAATTTCTGTGGACTTCCTATTAACAGAAATAAACAATCTTTCACAAATAGGAAAATCTGGATGATTTTCAGAGGAGCAGGAATGAGGGATTTAGTCATTACTTGCTTTCAGGCTTTCTCACTGTGGCTAAAGCAGGTATCTGAAAATAGAAAATATTCCAAAGTCAGAAAATATTCCAAAGACTGGCTGAAAAAATTCTTAATCCTTAGAATTTGCAATGTCAGGTTTATTTGTGCATGTGAATAATAAGCTTCAAAGTGTGTTGCCCTTGTTGGGTGGTTAGGAGTTGTGCCTTCCATTTAGCAACTTTATAAACTAATGGGGCAACTAGAAATTTTAAGGACCCTACTGAAAATAATGGGAAAGCTGTATTGATTCTACAGCTCTACAAGGATATTCAGTTGCTTTCAATGCACAACTATTGTAAAAATCTGTTCTCGGAGAGCCCTGGAAGGGACCACTAGAGCAGTTTCAAATCCCTTTTATTTAAGTTTTCTCTCTTGATCTTGTAATGTCTGTGTTCTTATCCTGTCCTCTCTGTTCTCTTCTTCCTGACAGCAGAAAAATCTCAGCATGCCAGACTTTGACCAAATGCAAGAGTTTTCATCACTTTTTTTGCAATTTTGGAGGAACAGGAACTTTAGAACTTCATGCTGTAGTGTGACAGCTCCCCATAAAATGAGTAAAATACAAACAGGTCTTTTTAATGGGCTTTCTCATTATTATTTCAGCACAGCAGCCTCTGCAAAGCCCTCAGTGTGGGAACCCAGTGGGAACTGCAGCAGGGAGAGGCAGGAAAACTCAGTCTTGCTCTGGGGTTGCTCATGTGTGCTGTGATTCACTGCAGTGAACTTCACGAGCAGGAGCTCTGTGTAGGTGAGGCAGTGCTCTAATGAACCAAACCATCACATTAAAAGATCAAATTCTCATTAAACCTAATTTCTATAAGCAAAACTAGCAGGTATTTAACAGTATGTGCTGTGATACTGTAGAATTTCATTCCAGCTGGAGGTCTAGGCTTAGGAAATATTAACACCAATTGGTATGGTGCATGATGGGGTATTTAATGCCTTTGTATAACACATTTCTCCAGCAAGTATCTAGTATCTGAGGAGATGCAGAATGTAGGGGAGTCTGAATGCCTTCCATCTGCCAGGGTTTTCAGCCAAAAAACCTCTATTGAGAGGTGCAAGATGGCTTTCTTCAAACACTATCTTCATGCTTCTAGGCACAAAGAGTCATTTGATTCCCTTTCCAGACCCGAGAGATTCAAATCTTCATTTTCAAGCACTGAGCAAGCTGCTTAGTCACAGTGCAAGGCTCTAAAGAAGTGTTCTCCATTCCTCCTGTGAAACTGGGCAGTTGAAATATGGAGTAGGGGGGAAAAAAAACTCCCTAGATAGATTTTGATCTTGCAGCTACATATTAAGATCAGAAGGGTGGGGATACAGATGTCAGAACTGAAACATTGGTTTCTCTGCCACTGAAAAATCAGTGTAGGCATGGTGGGACGTGTGCTTGGAGAACTGGAGCATGGAAAGAACAAACTGGTACTTACAACCATATATTCCATATCTTTTTAGGGGAAAAAACACCCACATCTCACTGGAAATCAGCCTCTGGCTTCCCTAAAGGCTCTTCAGGTTTCCCAGAAATAGGAGACAGAAATGTTTTGCAAGATAGGAGAAGAGAGCAAGTAAATGTAAGGAGAGAGGTGATGATGGTTAGTGTTGGGTAAATATGACTTCTTCACCTGACCCTTCAGCTCATATGCTTGGGTTATGCCTTGTAGATTTGGACATGTAACACTTTGTGCTGACTCATTAAGACAGTGATTGCAATGTTTACATTTATGCGACTTTTTCTCTAAATTTCAGTAGGATTAGGTCACTGCTTTGCTCCCTAGACTAAGCAGTTTGCATAAATTCATCTTTTTTTTGCTGCCATTTTAAAAGCTGAAACATATCATCCTGCTGCTGTGTGAATATTTATTTATGTGTTTATAAGTAAAGGATGACAAATGGTGTCCTTGCTTTTCTGTCTTTAAGAAATTACAGCACGCAGTAACATGAACTTCCACTACTAACATGACCTGAGTTGATCTACTTGAAGCCCCAAAGTATTAAATTTCATAGTACAATTCATGCCTTAATTGCATTAATAGGTTAACTGGAGTAGTTCTTAGATCTAGGCAGCGTAAGGAAGCTGGGTGCTGGCTCTTCAGAGGATTGCCCAACTTTTTGGAAGTATTTCAGGAAATGAAGGATAAAGGTGACACTTCATGTGGTCCAGGCAGGGGAGAGAATGTTGGCATCAAGGTAGTTCTGTTGCTGTGGATCAGTCGGGGCTGATCTGGAATTTGCCCACTAGAATATATGTTATAAATTACTATATATTATAATATTCCATTATAAGAGAGGAAACCCCAGTGCATTAGGCTGGAGTCAAAGCACACCAAGCCTGTCAGAATATTAGCATTTTGTGCCTTCTACTTTTCTCTTAGGCTTTTAGTTCTGATTGCCCAGCTCCAAATAAAGCATGGAGCCTTGCTGACAAAAGTAATATTTGGAATTTATGAGCAAATCAATCGTTGTGTTCTCAAAGCAGGTCCCTTCATGTGCAGAACTCCTCTTAGCACTGCCCACTCAGACATACCATCACCTGCTATATTTAAAATCCCATCTGATAGTGCTGTGGGTATCCACAAGTGCTTCTCTGCTGCTCCCCATGATGTGTCATGCTGAGTATGATTATTAAATGTAAGAGTTATTAGTGCTGCACACACCTAATGCTCCTCCACTCAGCAGATGGCTTCTGAATGTGTGGGACGACTCAGTAGCCCTGCAGTGATTCATCCCTCAGCTCTGAACACATGGGCACCTTTCAGCACTTGGGCTGGTTTAATAACCCACTTTTTAAAATACTCTCTCTTCTTTAAACAGCATATGCCACCAGCATGTTTTTAATAGGGCATGGAAACCACAAATGGAAAGGGTGCTTGATCAGTGGCCAGTCTTTTAATGTTATTTACCTCAAGCCTTTGTGTACCTTCAGGTAGATTGCTTGTCAGATCAATATTATTCATCTGGTGCAGAATAATGTCCTGTCATAAGTCTATAAAACCTGCCACAGCTTCCAAAGTGTGAAGCCATTTGTGCCTAGAATCCTCACGCCTGATTTGGTATTTGTTTTAGAATAGATTCCTTGGGTTTTTGCCTATTTTTCTTGCATTTTCACTCATTTTCTTACATTCTCTGATTTCCTTTTGCCTTTCTCTTCTCCTCTTTCCTTCTCTCCTCCTCTCCTGTTCCTGAACAGTGGACAACCTGCTGCTTTATCACTTCCCTGCTTTGCCGTACCTCACACGGGACTCATTTCTCCACCTCTTTGTTTCTCTCCAGCAAACTTTAGCTCCTGGGGGTTGCTTGGTAATAGCTCTTTGATCAGAAAGTGTGAGAGTTCTGTAGCTTCCAAAATCTGCTCTGTATCGATCTGTTATTTCAAACACTTCTGCCCCCAAATGAAGCAATGATGTGGTTCAGACCAAGAAAGTCACAGCCAGATTAGGTTTTCTAAAGGTGGATGCTTTCTAAGTCATCAGTGCTGGTTTTGCTCCCACGTGCTGAAGCAGAGATAACAGTAAGTCAGAAAATATTTTTTGTGGAGCTCTGCACAACTGAGTTATTGCCAGTTTGGTCATTATCAGTCCCAAGTTATGTCTTTTTATTCAGTGTTTTTGTTTTGCCATGGTGATGTAAGCATCATGGGAAGCGATGTGTTTTCCCACTGTACTTGGTGTTGGGCAGAAAGTAAGAATTTCTTGAAAATGGTGAAGAACTCTTCATTTCATTACTGATACACTTGGATTCTTTGCTAATTAGCAGTATTTAACAGCGTTGGGCAACTGAAAATTGAAGCAAAGCATATGGGGATCAATCTTCAGCTGGTGTACACTTGCAGTTTAATAGGAATTCAGTGGAATGGCCCAAATTTGCAGTGGCCAAAGGTGTGGCTCCCTATTTATCATCTCCTGGCTTGCTGATTATACCAAAACAGATTCCAAAAACCCAGCAAAGATGGGATGGGAGCTCCACAAATGCCTGGTTGGTCTGGATGTAATCTTGGTTTTGAATTCCTGGGGGTTTTTGCCTTCCTCCCTCTCATGGTGACCACATAAGAAAAGAAATTTTACTGTGTCTCTTTCTTTGGAAGGAGAATGTGTTATCCACAGAGCAAGGAAGAATAAACACGTTTTAGGAGCATGTTCTTAGAGGCTTATCAGAAAAAAACTTGATTTGTGCAGTGTTTTAAATGGAGAGCAAAGAACCTTATGGGCTCATTCCTGCTCATTCACTGAGACAAAACCACTTAGTGTTAACAGACTCCTAATTTTTTATTTTCCTTCAAAACACCTCACACATGCAATTCCATGTCAACTTCTTTTGCTAAGCTAAGTTTTCTCCTTTTATACATTAGGGGTCCATTGTATTATTTCAGCAAGAACAGCAGCCCAAAAGTAAGATGGTAAAAGGAAAGTAATTTTGGTTTAGTCGTAGATATGAAAAAAGAAGAGCAATTGGAGGGGGTGTGTGTTTTAATAGCTCTTTGCTCACACGTGCTGCAGATCTGTTATTACAGTGGCTTCTAATGTTCCTCTGGAGAGATGAATTATTTACTCTACTTACCTATGTTAATGGTGTGTCAATGTAATTCATGGCACCCGAGCAGCAAATGGCAGGGCAGGGTGGTAATGCACTGTGAGCTGTCAGCTCTCGCCAGTGATACTGGGGAAATTATCCACATCTCACTGTAATCCCAGCTCCCTCCTGGGGCAGGAATACTCCCGGGAATCTCCAGCTCCAGCACTCATGTTTCTGGCTATGATCAGGAGCAGTAAATCAGGTTGCTGCAATCTATGCTTGTGAAAGATGAAGGAGCAGATCTTTATCTGGTGTAAATTGTTATAAATCCATTGTTTCATACAAACCTATATGATGTCAACCAAAACATCCTCTTAAAAATACAACCCAGTAGCAAGGAGTTGGGCTGGTAACTGAGAACCTGAATTTAAATACTCAAAAGCTGAGATCTGGATGCAACCTGTCTCCTTCAGACCCCTCTCTATCCAATTTCAACCCTTATTTGCATTTAAGCACAAGTTTCATTCCAGGATGGTTTATATGACAAGTGTTTAGGAGAAAATCTCATTAGAATTTTGTTTGGCTTGAAATTGTTGCTGCTTTTCTCAGCTCCAAGTTGTTTATTAGTCCTAAGTTTAGCAGACTTGTGTGTGTACATTTCTTTTTTGTGAAGGTGCCTTAGGTTGGGTTTGGGCCAGGTTAGTGGCAGTCAGAAATGTTTGTAGTTGCTTGTATTGTGCTTAGAAAATCTTTGCCCGGTTCTTAGTACACGCATGAATGTCTTCATAAAACCTTTCAGCACTTTTATCATTTGGTGATGGGGGAGCAAAATCAAAATTTCAACCACCACCTTTTCCTCCATTATAAATCTGGTCTTTGTAAGATTTATTACTGGCACTAATAACTACATATTTACTCTTTTTGTAACTAGTGCTTAGGAACTTTTGTCAGAGAGGAAGAGATTTCTTGGCAGCTCTCCCAGACGTTGCCAAGAAAAAAAATGGTTGTAATCAGTCATGCAAGTTTTCACAACTTCTTCAGATAACTTAGTTCTATTTAATGAGTCACGTTACAACAGTTCATTCAAACTGAGCACAAAATTTCAATGATTTTTTGTAAGTAATGTATACAGAAATGACATTAAACTTCTAGGATTTTCAAAATAAGAAAGGAAAAGTAAGGAATTGCTGGCTTGAAAGAAAATGTGGAGTTTGGCAGCCAATTTGAGGGATTTTACCAAAATGTAACAATGCAATCTCTCTCTGATTTAAGAATTAAGAATTTCCTTCATTTCCTGCATTACAAAATACACACAGGCAAAATATTGATAGAGAATTTTAAGTGTCCAGCAGTTAGGAAATTCCATTGTGTGTGTTTTAGGCAATATCCTCAGCTTGGAACCAGGAATGATTCTGAGTCTGGCAGAGTGAGTAATAAACAAGGAGAGGCTCATTGACTCCGGGGAGGTTACAAGCACAATCTCTTCAGGAACATATAGAACAAATCTCCTGTCACTTGACATCTCGAGGGTATTACTATATTTATAGAGGTATAATATTATAAGAGGATGGTTTATTTAGCCGTATTTAGATACTTGAGGGTGCCTATCTTTTAACAGCAGTAAGAAAGCTTCTTACATTCCTTTATTGCCATCCTCAAAGATCATCAGCTATAGCTCAGTGTCTTCATCAGCTTTCATTGCCAGAAAGATAGACAGGAGAAAATTGGGCAACACTTAGCAGCTGTCTCATCATTCACAGCTCTTCTTATTCACCAATTCCCAGACAAATTCTCCCTAATTGCTTTTGTCTGTTTGTTTCTCCTTCACACGCATGCTTGACACCCCATTTAATTGCTGCATGTGCCCATATCTCACCGTGGTGTTTATGTAGCAGAGAGGACCTGCCTGCTCCGTCCTCAGCACGGTGCTAACACAAGTGCTGGGAAAGATGCTAAAAGCCTGAGCGTGGTGCCTGTGGTACCCTGTCAGCTGCATCTGTGGAATTCCCCAAGGGGAGCTGCCTCCGTGGTTCCAGAGATCTCCTTCTATTGAATGCCAGAACATAGGGAGGCACTAATTAAAAACTTGAGACAAGAGAAATCAAATCATCGCAGACGTCCCTCTTCAGATCCACGCGGGGTACAAGGTGTTGGGTCCTGATAAATGAAAACTGAAAAGGGTCCTGGGTGAATTGGCCGGGAGGAGAAAAGGAAGATTAGCAAAAATGCTGCATGAAAGAAGAATAAGTAACCACAGCTTTCAAACAAAATATCAAAATAGTTTATTCTTAATATCTGTTACCAGCTACTGGCATCACCACAGAGCCCAGGTCCTCCCTTTCTTTTTGTGCGTGTCTCTTTCTGCAATGCATTCCCTCTGGTGGTTGTCCCTGGGTGGGCACAGGTAGGGCTGGAGCAGATTTAGCAGCCTCCTGTCACTCCCTGCTCTTCAGAGAGGTGAAATTGTATTTGCTGGAGATGGATTGGAGGGACAGCCACGGGCTGTCGTGTTTCATGGAGTACATAACAAGCCTAGATCTCTTGTCAAGAAAATGAAATGAACTTACCGTGTCTGGGTGACCTTCAGGAAAATGAATAACTATTCTGTAGGCTTCCCATGACATATATCTAATACTGAAGAAGAGTGGATGTGCCATAAAAAAACCCACCCAAAACTCTGCTCTTATCCTTTGCTTTTCGCTCTGAATTCTGCTCAGCATCTGAATAATGTGCAAAACTAGTGCCTACGTGTTCCCCTCACTTTCTGTTTCAATTCTGAAATTCACCTTTGTGGGGTAATTGGTAAAATTATGGGATCTCCTGGACAGCAAGGAAGATGGGTGTTTGTAGTGGTTGAACTGAGTGGAATAGAATGTCCACAGTTCACTATTATCCAACAAACATATGTCTGGGAGGGTGATTTGCAGAAAAGTATGGGTTTTTAAGTAAGAATGTTTTATCATCACTAGCACCTCGTGTTCCCAAGAAATTGTTACCATGTTCCTGGTAGTAATACTAAAATTAGATGAATCAGACCTGACAAGAGAACTGCAGTACAGGGAGTGCTACATATTAATTTCAACTACTCCCTTGCTGTCTTGTCGAGTAGAAAAGAAGCCAAGTAAAACCCACCCCACCCTCCCTGACTCTCTTAAAGAGGGGGCAGAAAACAAGAGAACAACGAAACAATAAAAATCCAATACTAACAGAATCTGTCAAGCTGAAATTAATGAGGAGATGCAGAGTTTGGAAAGCTGTTGTCTGCCATTTGTACAGGAGGAAAGAGGGAAATCAATATTGATTTCTTGGAGAGTGCTGGCCCCAGCGTGTGGTATTGATATTTTCAAGAGGGTAGAAAGGCTTTTCCCACCCTTAGAGCAGCTCTGTGCATTAGCTTGAGCATCACCTGGTAACACTGCTCCTGTTTAATGTTGGTTCTGGGGGAGTTTGATCTTATTTTTGTTGCTGGCACCAGTAAAACTCCTTTGTGTTGCTGTTTTAATACAAATGCTGGACTTGATGATCTTGAAGATCTCTTCCAACCAAAATGATTCTATGAATGCACAAATAAAAGGCTTCACAGCCCAAAAGTGCTGCAGCAAAGTCTCTGAGGCCAGGGGTGACAGGAGCTGCTTTGTTCCCACCAAAAGCCTCAGGCATTTGCTGACTGTGGCACTTCCCCATGGGCCCTTTTTGTCATTTTCTGACCTCATCCCTGTCCTGCAGCCCCCAGAGACACATCTGTGGATTTCAGAGGCACGGCCAGGGATGACTTTTAGTTGGTATTCAACCTTGACACAGCTGGGACCTCTCTGATGGCAGCTTCTTTCCTTAGCTCCGGCTCTGAGTGGAAGGAATTAATCCAAAGATGAGAAGTATCCTGAACTGGTGCTATACCTGCCTTTGAAAAACGCTCTCTGTGTGTCTTTGAGCATTGTTGTCAATGTCTCATACAACCTGATTGCCTTTCGACAGCTCCTGTAGCATCACTCAGCCACTGCTATGAGGGGGGGAATAAAAGGATGTGCTGATGTGCACCGTGCTAGAAATAAAACTTTACCTATTAGCACTAAACACATTCCCAGAGTAAACTTCACACAAACCAGGTCTCAGGGGTGGTTTTGAGGCCCTTGCAGGCTCCCTAACAAGTCTGGACCCTCCTGAGGGCTCTGAGCCTCTCTCCTCCTCCCTATGGGTGCTGAAATGGTGCTGCTGGAGCACCCAGCACCCTGCAGGAGCTGGTAACCAGGGCACCCTCCTCCACAGCCTCAAACCCTCTTTCTATGCACTGTGGGTTTAGTGGGTTTGTGCCTCCCAGTGTGCTTCAGGCACTCTAGAACATCCTCTGATTCACAAAGATTTCTTTCTTTCATTGCTGCAGGCTTGCAAGAGCAACTGGGAGTTATTTTATCTTTTCTCCAGAGAGCTGGGGCTGCCCTGGGTTGCACTGGCAAAACACTGCTGGTTAAAGTCCACACTCTGTATTAGTGGAATTTAAGCCTGAAAGATACAGAATATTTTATATTTATATATATAATCCTGAAAAATATTCAGATAAAGTCATTCTCTTTTTTTTCAAACAAGAAAAATTAAAGGTGGTCTCCTTGTGACACCGGGTTTGACCTGCATTAGATTGGTTTCATTTCAAAGAGAGAAAGATTCACACAGGAGTAGACTTTTTTTTTTTTATCACAACTTTTCCAAAATTGACATTTTTGCTTCAGCAGAAATCATGCAGCGAGTACTAGAATTCAAAAAGAATTCCAGCATGGAATGATGAATCTGAGGGAAACATTAATTCTTCCTTCCTGGACAGATATTTTAGCTACAGGAGGTTTGGGCTGAAAAATGATTGTCTTGGGATATGATTTCATCTGCATCTCAAGCACAGGCACAGAACTATGTGAGTAACTGGAACCAAGACTTTGCATGGAATGGTCAAGTGCCCTAGAAAAGGTGATTATATTTGTGTGAATTAAATGGTCAACATAATTACTAGAACTTAACATCCATCTTGGTATCTAAAGTTCGATTCCCTTGTCAGAGACATAAAAATAAATCCCCCAATTGTTGGGGATGGGGTTATTAACAATAATCACCCATTGTTAACAATTTCACCCAAAGAAGGGTGATCCTAGTCTGAGGAAACTGGTCATTGACATTTTGAGATGAGGATGAGGTGCCAAAAAGATGCTTCTGACCTAAATTAAACTAAAGGTAGAAAAACTGATGGAGTGTTTTATCCCAGAACTAGAAGAGAAAGTCAAATCACCTGAAGGAAAAATGTGACATACCCTTTTAAGGCTGAACATCTAACCATCCATGGACCTGGAAACTGGTAGGGAAAATTCCAGCAGCCCTGGGCTGTTATTCTCAGATTCATGTGCCATAATACATTTGTGGGGGTGATCTGTGGGAGTTTGAGTTCTCTTTTTGTAAAACAAATGCTTTAAGATCTCTGGAAATCTGGCCCCCAAAACTTGAGGGGTCCAAAGTCACTATGAAAACTCTTAGTAGTTCTCTAACTGCAGTTCACACCCATCTTTCAAACCCAAGTGCTGGGTTGATGTTGTGGTTTGCCTGGCTAGAAATATTAATTTCCTGATGCCATGTGTCTATTGATTACGTCCAGAAGAGATTACATGCATGCTCAGCTCCCAGCCCTGGCCTTCCCACTTAAAGAGGAGGGGGAAAAAAAGAGTAAAAGCAGCTTTGTAGGGAATCCATCCATGTTCAACAATGTCCTTCTCAGCTCCCCAAAGACAAATGCCTTAGGAAGTGCTCCCTCATTGTCTCTGATCAAAATGTCTCTGCTGGCAGCCCACCTTCAAAGGCTGGGCACAGCAGACACAGGTTGCTGCTTGGTTTTGTGCTGCTTCCTACAAGCTGCAGCCACAGGACACCTACCAGTGTCTGCTCCATCATCAAAGGACACCAGGAACCTCCTCCCGGGCTGTCTTCAGAGGCAGAACCAGCTCTGATGGAAGCACCACCACATTTGCATGGAGAGCTTCCCAACAGCCACAGGGAGATGATCTTTAGGGAAATGGGTGATTCTTCCAGCCTCACCTTTCTAAGACGCTGAAGGCGGAGGAAACCTCCTCTCTCTTGCTGAGAGACATCAACTTTCCATTCTCAGTTATTTTGCCATTCCATCAATATCTTATCCACATCACAGATAATGTACCTTATCTGTGGTCTCTTTACAGCCTCTGAGATGCTGCCTGTGGACGGGGAGATGCTGCCACACCTCAGAATTCTGATGGTGATGTGCCCAGCTCCTCCCTGCGTGCAGGAAAAGTCCTTTTCTCCCTCCCTCAAGCACTCAGAGAAGCTGCACGGAGCTCCCCGATGTGAAGTTCATGCCTTGAGCTGGTGACATTTTAAAATTGCCATCAAAACAGCAGTTTGTCAGGGGGAATATTCACCTCACGGGGTCTCCAGGCCAAAAAGGGAGAGTAATTCCCAAGTGTGGCTCTGGCCACTGCCCTTGGTGAGGTAACCGGGGTGATGGCTCCTGCCTGCAAGGGCAGAGGAGGGTCAGGACAGGGTTAATGGCAACCACAACCTGTTACCCTGGAAGCTTTGGGGGACATCAGAATTACACAGAGCATTTTTATGCAGATCCTGGGCTCCTGGAGACTTGTTTGTAGAGGTCAGCTGCCAGAACTCACACTAAACTTCGTACTAAAGAGGTGGTTTAAATCTAGGGGTGGTTTTAAATCTAGGGGCTTTTCCCTCTCCAGTGCTGTGGAAGTGGAGCTGGTTGTCTGCAATGCAATCCATGCACACCTGACTTTGGAGAAGGGTGCATACAAAAGTGCTCCAGAAGGTAATTCACTAGAGTCAAGTGTTCTTGAATCACATTTTAGATAATTGGTTGGATTAAAGAAAAACTGGCAGTAATTAGAGGAGTATGATTTGATTTTGATTCTGCTCCACAGTTTATCCAGTTTTTGAGCCTCACTCTTTGTGACCCACCTCACTGAGGTGCTTTTCACTCCTTTTTGCTGGTTTTCTTCTGAACGTCCAGTGTTTTCATTCAGGAAACCTTTTTCTTTGGGTTTTCAGTACATATTACTAAGTTCACTCTCTCCTCAGTTTGTTTTCCCCCAGTACATTCTTCTCTTGGCTATTACTTTTGCTTTTATTTACTCTTAATGGCTCCAATTAGAAATCAGGAATCATCAATGCTTACTTAAGCCTGGCTTAACCATGTGTTGAATCATTGCCTGATTCAACATGCTTAAACTTGCTAATTGACTTGTAGATTTGGGACACCAGTGATTCATACAAGGTCTCTGTTATCCTCTCCACATTAACTACGTTTTTGTTTTCCATAAATGGTTTATTTTCAACAGTGGAAAAGTTGCCCGGTGGAATTAAGACGCAGTATAAGGCACCAAAGCTCCATCTTTTTCTGATTTTGTCCTAGCTGGAGCTCAGGTTCTTTCCTCTTAGTACTTTGGGTATGAATAATCAAATATTTAAATGTACAGTTCCTCATACAATTGCCTGGGGGATCTGTTCCAGTTTATTTGTATTCATGATCAGTAGTTATGTTCCTGAAATGATTTTGGTGGTATGAAATTTTCCCCAGCATCTTTCAGCAGCCTCAAGTATTGTACTCACATCATTCTCACGCATATTATATGCTTGACAAAGCAACCTCCAGCAAGGGAAGCTAATGTTTTAAAAGAGAGGGAAATATTAAAAGGCTGGAGGATAAATGGGAGTGCTCCTCACCCAGCAAAGTGCCTGCCTGAGGGAATGTGGGAGCCCAGCTCCCCTCAGGGCCAGCTTTGCTTAACAAATCATTTGATAGGGAGTAATTGGGAGGACTGGGTGCTGGAAGAAGCGTTACAGGGAAATAAGAAGCACTAACACGTAGGAGCACATTAGCATAACATTTAGGACCAGCTCCTGGGTGGAAATTTAAACCAGAGGATGTTTTCCTCCTACATCTTGGCTTCAACATTCCCATTCACCCAAGNTTCCTATGCGGACGTGCGAGCTCGGTGGGGGGGGGGGTGGCTGGGCGGGTGTGTGTGTGTTTCTGAGTGTGTCTGGATTTTTCACTGGTATTTCTCAGGGTAATTCTGTCATTTGACATTTAAGCAAATGAAAGCTGGAGTATGGCAATTGGAAGCATCTATGAATGGGTAGAGAATACTCAGTGACTAGAATGGGGACTGCAATTAACTAAACGAACATTTATTTATTTCTAGGTGCCTACCTTCTACTAGGATGCTTCATCCAAGTAATTAAACTTAACATTGTGTCACAGGGACAAATGCAAATATCTGTGATTCATTCCTTGCCACACAGATTTTTCTAGTGGCAAAAAATATGGTTTGTCTCTGCCTGTCTCTATTAGAGCTTCCATTTCCTATGCTCTGTTTACAGCTTGTTGCAAATGAAACAATGTCAGACTGACAAGCTGCGGGTTTTTTCTAAATTTACTGGCTTGTTAGGGGGAAAAAACTTCTTTTGGGAAAAAAAAAAAAGAAAGAATGTGCTTTTTCTGCAGCAAGACTTAAAGCAATTCTCCGTGCCGTTAGCAGAAATGGATTTGGCTCAAGTGAGATGCAAATTAAAGCTATTGTGTGCACTTAGTTTATTAAAGGCAAAATCTGTATTTCTCCAGGTTGTTGATGGTGTTTCCACATGTGTTATGTTCATTTTGCTATCCAACAGATTACACTGCATTCAATGGCCTGATGTCAACCATTGAGCAATAGGCCATTCCATACCAATATTTCTGTGTTAAAAGACTCTACTGACATCTATGTCAGCCACTTTTTCTGAATTTTCATCTCTCTCAAACATTAATCATTAAAATTCTCAATCTAGATGGGATCCAACGTTGAAATGGACTCTTGCCAGTCCAAATACAGGGATTTGCCAAAGGGAACTTAGAGCTGGGGTTGGTGCAAGGCTGGACAGGTCTGTGTAGAAAAGGAGAAGACGAAAATCCATGATCCTTTTGCAATATTGAGAAAAAAACAGCCTACAATCAAATCACATGATATGATGTATCGTGTTTATTAAATCCTAGTGGTAAATAATGTTTCATTGTTTTTCTATTAATTTTAATGATGGATACCTGAAAGAAAATGCCTCATCTTAATAAGAATAAGGAATGAGAAGTTATGAAAGTCAAACAAAATGTTTGGATATTTTTGTGACAAGTATTTTTAAGTTTCAGAGGGAAACACAATCCTCTTGTACAAGAGATGATCAAATTTGCTGCAAAAAGCTGTTCAGGCAGAAGATCTGAGTAGCTCTGTCCAGTGGTTTCTAGATAATTCATAGAATCATAGAATAATTATTGCTGATTCAAATAAAGTCGCTTTTTGCCCTGGGAAGGCAGGTGTGAAACCTTAAGAAAAAGCTGTTTTTTAACAAAAATTCAATACTGTTTTCATAGAAAATCACTGAAGAGCTGATTAATGAGGAAGATCACTTAACGCTTCCTAATTAGATTGATGGAATTTACCCCCTGCCCTTCATCTATTGTGTATTAAGGAAAAATGGGTCAAGTTGTCATTGGAATGCTTTGGTTATTCCTTGTCTTGTATGTCAAGGTGGTTGTCATCTGTGCTGTGTAATTTCCTTTTGTTTCTCTGTGTAAATAACTTGTTGGGTTAAAACCAAAGTAGGAAGAAGTCTCTAGTGGTATTATGGCAGAAATCTAAGAATTAAGTGAGCAGGAAAAGAGAAAACCACATTGTTTAAGGGTTGCAGCGTTGTACATTTAAAAATAAGGGGATGAGGATGATGGCATCCAAAAGTGGCCAGATTTGATGGTTCTTTAATTGGTGCAACCTACACAGACATCACAAGAGGCAACAAAAATCTCAAAGACATACATTAAATACTTCTGGTCCCAAGTCCTGCTTTCCCCAGCATGTAGCTGCTTCTTACAGCCTCTCTTCTACTTCCCATCCATCTACAAGAAAAGATGAAATTACCAGCCTGGCTTTCCTTCCAGCCTGATTAAATGGACCAGGAAAATAGACAACATAAATGGCAATACATTATAATTAGGAACTTGTTTCAATTCAATAATCCAAGGCATAATTTGTGGCATAAATCCTATTTCAAGCAAGCACTTAAGCGTATATTTAAGTCCATCTGTATTGACACAAGGCATTTAAACATATGCTTCAGTTGAAATGTGGGCTTAGAGTCAAATTAAATGTAATATTGAGGTATATATGCAAACTTAGAGTCATTCTTTTTAGGAAGGTTTTCCCAAGTGAGGGTAACTTTAAGAGCTTTTTATTTCGTCCTGAATTAACATTGATTTCCTGAGCAAGAATCAACGTAGTGATCTGGTGTTTCTTTCTGGAGAATTGTTTGGATAGACAAGTGGTTTTTTTCCTTTGCTTTCAGTGTTTCAGAGAATCCTGGAATGGTTTGGGTTGAAAGGGACCTTTAAAGGTCATCTAAAGGGACCAGAGCAGGTTGGTCAGAGCCTCATCAAAGCTTCATGTTGCAGCCCTCTCTTACCCCTCCTTCTCTCAGATCTTTCTTCTGTAGCTGCAGTTTCCCAAGTTTTCCTTCTCAAAATATTTAAGACAATTGCTTCAATGAATAAGACACCTGGTAATCAAAACCATGCCCCAGTCAGAGCTGATTTTCTTTCCAGAGACTGAGGATTTATTTGCTCTTCAAATCACATCACAAAAAATATCAGAGGAAAAGTCATGAAGTGTATTCTCCTATGCCACGAGGGCTTGCTATAATTTTTATTTAATTCCCTGCAAGATGTGGTATTTTATAAATCTGTGACAAATTCTTCTAATTCACTTACCTGCCTCATACTTGGGTTTTTTTCTGATTCTACTTCTGTTGATCCTCCAAAGAAATGAGAGAGGAACAACCTCTGCTGACAACAAGGAAATTAAACTGGAATTAATAGCCAGGCTAGCATGAATTTGCAACAGATACTCTGTTTGTAAGTAAAGACACTACTTACCAGACAGAAAGGTGTGAAAATCTTGCTTGTGTATAGGAGAAGAGCTAAAGAAAGCTGTCAGCTTTGTAACTGTAAAGGTGTTTTTGATTTTATTTCCTCTCTTTACCATCTTCACATGCAAGTGTAGAATGTTTTTGCATGTCTTGTTATTAGCATTCAAACATCCTTTCTTTTTTCCCTCCTTTTTGTATTATTTCTCACTTGAAGTGTTAGAAAAACTAACTGAAAAAGTTAAACTAAAACACTACTGATAACGATCCCTTTAAAAATAGTTCTAGAGGAGCAAGAGCTGAACATCCAAAATGTTCCTTTGAAGTGGTTTTTACTAATGTAGTAGCCAGTGGCTATGGCAGGAAAAGGATGAAAAGCTTTCATCCAGCACTTCAAAATTTCCCTACACCTTTTAGTTGAACTTCTCCAGCACTTTTGTGCTATTAGAACTTGGAAAAAAGCTTTTTCTAACCAAAGCAGGGCCCTTACTGTACTTATTTAAACCCTGCATAGGGGTTAGGGATGGAGGGTTTTTTTATATATATATATGTGTGTGTGTATACATAGATATAGGCATATAGATATGTATGTCACGTATTTATACATATATATATGTGCATGTATATATAT